>OW240916.1:209660658-209914505 GCA_933207985.1 Pelobates cultripes | reverse complement strand
GATCCGCCACCTTATCGGTAAGGTAATCCAGTTTTGCCCTCATCTCTGTATATGCATCTGCTAGTGTATTGTGTGCAGAGATAATTTCCTCCGTCTTATCTTTGAGGTGTGCTGTTCTATCTCCCAGTGCTTGTATATCTGTCCTTATGTCACGCGCCATTTTTGTGGACCGAAATGTCGGTTGCAGGGGCTGCTATGGGTTCAGAGACCGATGTAAGGTTGCTGTGGTCTGAGTAGGCCACTGGTGATCTAGGCGTGTCGGTGTTTCATTTTGTTTCTGCCGATTTTGATGCCATGGTGGACAGGGGTGTCGTTGGGGTCCACCTCAGGTAGTTTGGGGCACACAATGCTGGTATAGTCTCTGTGTTGGGTCGGTGTTTTGAGGAGCTAACAGCTCATCTGACCATCCTGTTGAGCCGTCAGGCCACGCCCCCATCCGAAACCATTTTTATTGTGAATGCATGATACAAGAATATGGCACGAGTGACATTATCATTTTCCAACCATCAACACTGCTTTGAAGCTGTTATTCGGTCAGTTATATTCACTATTTTGTGGTTTTCTCAACATAAACAAAACAGAACAGAACCAAATAAGAGTTACAAAACCAAATAGGTCATTGTTAATAAGTAAGAGGTTGAGCTTTGACAGTTACCTTTAGATGTGGGTGTCCAACATGTTCAGCCACTGCCAATTCTCCCAAGATACCACTTGGGAGTAGGGACTATGATCTGTTGTTGCTCAGGGCAGTGAAACATACAATAGTTTGCGTTTTAACAGATAAGAGCAGGAGAAGGTACACCAAAGAAGGTCTGTGGTTCAAGTGCTCTGTTATCAAAGCATGAATTGAAAGACCAAACTAAATTTAACAGAACATAGTAAACTGTCGGTTTGCCTTAACCCCCCACCCTCCAACACAGTGGTAAGCTAGTGTTCGAGAATAAGTTGAGATAAGCCCATTAAGGAATTACTGCCGGGGTATCTCAACCCACCACCACCTCAGCAGAGAACCATGCTGTGTATGCCAAAGTGGTTTTCACATTGGTCTTGAAAGATTTGTCTAGGGTGAGTATATATGAGCTCCAGTCAAGAGAATTTTTTGGCAAAGCGTTTTTTGTTAGTTAGTGTGTCCAACCAATCGATTTTAAATACAAAAGCAAGCTTGGTTAGAAATAAAAAGTAGAGGGGGAAGAGTCTGCTCTTAATAACGGAAAAGCTGCAACCCTCAGAGGGAGTCCCTCAGAAACCCTTTGAGATAGACAAATAAATAGAGGAGTTGAGGGCTGCGCTGTTGGATAATATACCAGAAGTCAATAAATATAAGACATGTATTTACAAATACTAAAAACTGGTGGATTGTTTCAAGTTAAAATATATATGAAAATAAAAATGAATATGGTAATAATGTCCGTTCAGGTTATCAATAAAAATAGATAAAAAGTAGAGAAATTCCAAATGGGATAAAATGAAGTAAAAAACAGTCTCACTGATATCAGGTGTGATTACAGTCCTCGGAGATGGTTCCGTCCGGGTGAAAAGTGTCCGTTTATGTGGAAATAAGAAACACAAAGAGAACTGCCGATAGTGAAGTATTATAATTCCAACGATAAAAATTAAATCAGAATCAGGATTTAGAACTCACATTTGGTGGAGCTATGACCAGCTCTGAGATAAAAGGCACTCAGTGGTATAATCCCCACTTCAGGATATACTTAGATGGTAGGTCCGTCCGTCCAACTTAGGTTCCGTCCAATCTCAAAGGTATAGGAAACAGTAGATAGTGCTCTCAGTAGGAACAATAAGAAATAAAATAAATAAAATAATACTCACAAAAATAGAGCAGGAAATACTGCTCTATTAACACAGCGCTGGTGGAATTATCCCCACCTATGGATTGCTTGGCTGTAGTTTAGACCGGCTCTTGTGTGAGATGCTTGATAGTATGTTCCCCACTGGTGAGTATGCTGGAGAGGTAGGACCGTCTGTTCAGCTGGATTCCGTCAGGCTCCACAGAATGTATAAAATAGTGATAGTGCTCTCAGTTTGAAAAAAATTAGATAAATAAAATAAAATAAAATATACTTACAAAAATAGAGCAGATTGATACTGCTCTATTGCCACAGCATAGGTGGAATTATCCCCACCTAGGGATTTCTTTTAGGACAGGATACAGTAAGAAAATGTAATAAAAAATAAAATTATAAAATGCCAGGAATAATACTAAAAAAAAGTGTATATAGGTACCATAAAATAAGTAAAAAAATTGGTCCTATAAAAGAGGTAACCAAAAAATAACTTTTATTGTTTAAAATACACTATTAAAACCATTAACGCGTTTCACCAATCAGGTTTTTTCAAAATGGTAATAGCAATGCCCCTGCCAGAGAAATTGTTTAAGATGTTTGTCCAACAAACACTCGTCACTTTTCGATAGGAGTATTGGGAGCACCTGGAAGGGATATAACAGTTTAGGAAAACTGACCAATTTGTATAGATTGACCCTTCCAATGTAAGATAAAGGCAACTTGTGCCAATGTTCAAACTCTGAAAAGATGGCCGTTAAGATTGGCGGAATATTTAATTTATATATGAGGGAGAGATCTCTAGGGACCCATACGCCAAGATATTTAAGCGCCCTCGATTGCCACCACAGAGGAAGCCCTTCGAGGGATTTGTGGCGGAGTGCGTCCACTCAAGTGAAGGGCACATGATTTGACCCAATTGACCCTGAGGCCCGCCATGTCGCAAAATGTCTCAAGCAAGTCAACAAGGGGTGGCAGGGAGCGCCGTGGGTCAGTGATAAAGAGTAACAGATCATCAGCAAATGCTGTGACTTTCAGTGTAACATCACCCATCGGAATGCCCCTAAACCCCTGTAGCTTGTCAATAGCGCTCAGTAACGTGTCGATAGCAAGATTAAACAGCAGATGCGAGAGCGGGCAACCCTGGCGCACACCCCTCCCCAGGGCAAAGTATGGAGAGTTCAGGTTATTGGTGGTAATACAGGCAGTAGGGTGATGTTGTAAATTTTGAATAAAATGGACAAATGTGTGACAGAAGTATTTCAACTTTAGCACCCTAATCAGGTGCTGCCAGGATATGCTATCAAAAGCCTTCTCTATGTCAAGGCTAATAAGGGATGGGGCGCATGAGCCTAGTCCCCCACGTGTGGCATAAACCACAGCTGCAAGAGCTCTACGAACCCCTGTCGCACCCTGCCTCCCCGCACAAAGCCCAGTTGGTGAGAGGGGAGTATCTGCGGCAAAAAACGATTGTATTCTCAGATGATTTTGGTAAGGAGTTTGACGTCATTATTAAATAGTGATATTGGGCGATAGGAAGCCAAATTCTCAGCATCCCTGTTGGGTTTGGGTATCAGAATTATTCTGGCTTAATTAAGTTCATCTATTGGCAGGCCTTCTAAATATATTTTATTGAACAAGTTTTTGAGAGTGAGACTAAGCTGTTTCTTCAGGGATTTATAGTACTCGGAGGCAGTGGCGTACTAAGGGGGGGGCAGGGGGGGCGGTCCGCCCCGGGTGTCAGCAGGGTGGGGGGTGCCATGACCAGCCCCGCCGCCCCCCCCCCATGCTGCAGCCGCCCGAGCGCTCTGTAGAGAGCCTTAGGCGGCTGCAGCTTTGCCCGGGCGGTGCGTCCATGAGGGCGGACCGCACCGCCCGGGCGCAGCATGAGGAGAGCCTGACAGGAGGGAAGCACTCAGCGCTCCCTCCTGTCAGCTTCCTTTGCTGTAGCGTGGCCGAGCCCTGCAGCATTGATAGTCCGCGGGTACAGAGAGCAGCTGTGTGCACTTCCTGTTAGTCCGGCTGGGTACAGGAGACAGCTGCTCTCTGTACCCGCGGACTATACTGGGCTCGGCCGCGCTACAGCAAAGGTGGGGGGGGGGTGAGAAAGAGGAGAAAGGGGGTGAGAAAGAGGAAAAGGAGGGGGGTGAGAGAGGAAAAAAGGGAGGGTGAGAGAGGAAAAAAGGGGGAGGGGGGTGAGAGAGGAAAAGGAGGGGGTGAGAGGAAAAGGGGTGAGAAAGGAAAAAGGGGGGGGGGTGAGGAAAGAGGAAAAGGGGGATTGAGAGAAAGGAGGGTGAGAAAGAGGAGAAAGGAGGGGGTGAGAAAGAGAGAAAGGGGGGGTGAGATAGAGGAGAAAGGGGAGGGGGGGTGAGAAAGAGGAGAAAGGAGGGGGGTAGAAAGAGAGAGAAGGTGGGGGGCGTGAGAAAGGAGAGGGGGTGAGAAAGAGGAGAAAGGGGGGTGAGAAAGGAGGGAGGGTGAGAAAGGGGGGGTGAGAAAGGAAGTGAGAAAGGAGGGGGGGAGAGAAAGAGAAAGGAGAGGGGGAGAGAAAGAGAAAGGAGAGGGGGGGTGAGAGAGAAATTAGGAGGGGGAAGAGAAATTAGGAGGGGGAAAGAGAAATTAGGGGGGAGAGAAATTGAAATTAGAAGGGGGGGATAGAAATTGAAATTAGGAGGGGGGAAGAGATATTAGGAGGGGGAAAGAGAAATTAGGGGGGGAGAGAAAGAGAGAAATTAGGAGGGGGAGAGAAATTGAGGGGGAGAGAAATTAGGAGGGGGGGTGAGAAAGAGAAATTGGGAGGAGGAGAAGGAAATTGGAGCGGGAGGAGAGATTGAGGTTCCATCACATACACACAATGCAACCCCTTGCACATGAAAACACAATGCATTACACACACACACACATACACAAGTTAATGCAAACTGCTATATCACATCCCTTGTTAATACAGAAAACACACACGTATCTATTACACACACCACAATGCACCTCTTACACACATTCAATGCATACAGCTACACACCTTGCAGCCCTTACACATACAAACACAATTTCACACAATGCATTCCTTACACACATATCAGGACATCCCCTACACACTCCACCCCCTGTGAACAAACCCATTGGTGGAACATGAAGGTGGACCCTGGGACCCAGACCTTGAGCTGTGTAAAGGACCCCCAAAAAATGGAGCTGCTTCCCGTTCTCCCAGAACATTGATTTTTGTGACCACAGTTACAACCGCCTCCAGAGAGCCTGTTCTGCACCAGACCAGTGGAGCCAGACTGCAGCTAGAGCCCATCATCATCCTCATCTGGTTGTAAGTAGGCAATCTAGTATATTATTCGTTGCACTAAGCTCTAATTTACCTCACATTAAAGAAACACTATAGTCCCCAGAACCACTTCAGCTTAATGTAGTGGTTCTGGTGTCTATAGCCTGTCCCTGCAGGCCTTCTAATGTAAACACGGTGGCACTGCAGCACTGGCATTAGTTAACATGGCAAATCATATGGGTGGGGAATTGTGATGTAACATGGGGGTGGCGGCAAAGTTTACTTGTAAAAAAAAAAGAAAGAAAACCTTTAACATTTTTTAAAGTTTTCTTTTTTTTTGGGGGGGGGGTGCCAAGCACAAGATCCGCCCCGGGTGCCAAATGCTCTAGGTACGCCCCTGCTCGGAGGTAAAGCCGTCGGGGCCTGGTGCATTCCCAGTCTTGAGGGTCTTTATTGCTATGGGAAAATCGCTTTCCGCGATAGCTTCACTAAGAAGTTCCTTGGACTCCTCACTCAACTGGGGAAGGTCAAGGCTCTTAAGGTCATCCAGCTGTGCTCCAGTTATTGTTTTGTAGTAATAATGGAAAAGCTTGTTGATGGCCATATGGGAGGTACACCTAGTCCCGTCTGGGGAGGTGATTGCTGTAATAGGCTTGAATTTGCAAATTCACTGCTCTCCTTCGTCTTGTTGCTTCCCTTCCTCTTACCACCCTGTCCGCCTCAAACTTGGCAACTCACTTCACTGAGAAGATTTCTACAATCAGGGAAGAGATCTCTAATCTCTCTCCCTCCCCTTCCAATACATCTTCCAATACATCACCCAACCCCACTCATTCCAGTGTTCTATGCTCATTCGCACCTACTACAACAGAAGAGCTTTCCGCTCTGCTCCGGTTCTCCCAGCCCACCACCTGTTCCCTCGATCCTTTTCCCTCATATCTCATCCGCATTCTATCTCCCTCGCTTGCTCTTTCTCTCACTAAAGTTTTCATTATCTCCCTGTCCTCCGCCACATTTCCTTCATTCTTCAAGCATGCAACAATAACTCCAATAATGAAAAAGCCTAACCTCAACTCCAACTCCCCATCCATCTACCGCCCTATATCGCTACTGCCATTTGCCTCCAAGATCCTTGAGAGAGTTGTGTATGCAAGATTGACAGACTCCCTCGAATCCAACTCTCTGCTTGACTTGCTTCAGTCTGGATTCCATGCTCGTCACTCTGTTGAAACAGTTGTGACCAAAGTAACCAACGATTTAATCACTGCTAAATCTCGCGGCCATTACTCTATCCTAATTCTCCTTGATCTTTCTCCTGCCTTCATCCCTCATGTCCAGTCGATCGCCAAATCCTGCCACTTCCATCTCAAAAACATAGCTTGCATCCACCCCTATTTAACACCAGACGCAGCTAAGGCGCTGGTCCATGCCGTTGTTCTTTCTCGTTTTGACTACTGCAATCCCCTTCTCAGTGGTCTTACGTGTTCCCAGATTGCACCGTTGCAATCTATTATGAACGCAAGGCTCATTTTCCTGTCTGCACCTTCCACGCCTCCCCTCTCTGTCAGTCCCTACATTGGCTTCCAGTTAGATAGATTGCATAGCTTGCATCCACCCCTATTTAACACCAGACGCAGCTAAGGCGCTGGTCCATGCCGTTGTTCTTTCTCGTTTTGACTACTGCAATCTCCTTCTCAGTGGTCTTACGTGTTCCCAGATTGCACCGTTGCAATCTATTATGAACGCAAGGCTCATTTTCCTGTCTGCACCTTCCACTCCTCCCCTCTCTGTCAGTCCCTACATTGGCTTCCAGTTAGATAGATTCTGGTGCTTGCTTACAAGTCCCTACATAATGCTGCTCCTCCCTAATACACAAGTATGTCCCGTCGAGGCCCCTGCACTCTGCCGAAGATCTATATCCATCCTCTGTCTGTACTCTCACATTTGATGCTTGTCTCCATGACTTCTCCAGGGTTGCACCTTTTCTGTGGAACTCCCTTCCCTTCTCCTTTAGACTCCTTCAAAAAATCTTTGAAAACACACTTCTTCAGGAAAGCAAATCCTTTAAACTGTTTATCCCCCTCCCTCCCATGACTCCTCTCCTGCAATTGTCAAAAATAACCTACTAAGTTCCTAGTGAATACTTTTCTAGCAACCTATTCCATTACCCCTATGTATACCATTTTTGTCACTCTACCCCACTCCCTCTAGCATGTAAGCTCATTGAGCAGGGCCCTCAACTCCTCTGTTCCTGTGCTTCCATTTGTCTGGTTACAATTACGTGTCTGTTAGTCCACCCATTGTACAGCGCTACGGAATTTTGCTGACGCTATATAAATAATAAAATAATAATATTAATAATAATAATAATTATCATGCTGGAAAGTCCAAGCGCGTTTCATGCGCAACCTTCGTGTAGAAGAATGCAAATTGTGTGCCCGTATTTTCTGATAACATGCTGCATTTATCTTGCCATCAATTTCTACAAGATTCACCGTGCCTTTAAGCTCACCTTCCCCCAAAAAATCGGTGTGCCACTACCATGCTTTACAGTGTGGATGGTATTCTTTTCAATATAGGCCTTGTTAACCGCTCTCAAAACATAGCATTTATGGTTGTGTCCTTAAAACTCTATTTTGGTCTCGTCACTTCAAATTTAGTGTGTGCTAGAAGCTGTGAGGTGTGTCAAGGTGTTGTCGGGCATATTGTAACTGGCCTTTTTTGTGGCATTAGTGCAGTAAAGGCTTCTTTCTGGCAACTTAACCATGCAGCTCATTTTTGTTCAAGTATCGTTGCATTGTGCTCCTTGAAACACCCATATTGTCTTTTTCCAGAGCAGCCAGTTTTTCTCCAGAAGTTACCTGTGGGTTTTTCTTTGTATCCCGAACAATTCTTCTGGCAGTTGTGGTTGAAATCTTTCTTGGTCTACCTGACCTTAGCTTAGTATCAAGAGATCCCCAAATTTTCCACTTCTTAATACATGATTGAACAGTACTGATTGGCATTTTCAAGGCTTTGGATATCTTTTTATATCCATTTCTATCTTTATAAAGTTTTATTACCTTGTTACGCAGGTCTTTGGACAGTTCTTTTCTACGCCCCAGGGCTCAGTATCTAGCCTGCTCAGTGCATCCAGGAGAGAACTAACAAATCAATTGACTATTTATACACAGACACTAATTGCAATTTTAGAAAAAGCCACAGGTGTGGGAAATTAACCTTTAATGGCCATTTTATCCTGTGTGTGTCACCTTATGTGTATGTAGCAAGGCCAAACATTCAAGGATATGTAAACTTTTGATCAGGGTCATTTGGGTAATTTCTGTTATCCTTATGATTTAAAAAGGAATCAAATAGTTATGTGATAATAAATAAGTTTGTATGACCACTATCCTTTATTAAAAGACATTTCTTGCATGATCAGTCATATTTTCAAAATCAATGCCAAAATTTTACAATTTCTGCCACGGTATGCAATCTTTTTTAACACAACTGTATAGGCAGTCATTCATTTCAAGTAAAACCTGGGAAAAATCCCAATCTGTCAGTTTTACCAACATATAAGTCTTCAAATGTATATAGAGCTTCATAAAAGACATTTTAATTTAACTTGATTAGCAAGTTAGTATGGTCAGAATGGTTCAAGACATTTAACTTGAAATTAAACCTCATATTCAGGTTCATATTTGTCTTTCTTTTGTATTTTCTTTTATTCCCATACATAAACAGTTATCGAAAATGTTACTCTTCAAACAATACTTCTATAAATATGCTGATGAAAAACATATGTGTACAGTAAATAATTTTAATTACATGTGTTTACAGTTAATTTTGGTGTCCCTATATTTTCTCTTCATCTTAAAAGAGGGTTTTTGTATTGAGCCATTAAGGTTTATTTCCCTCTAAAATGCTTTTCTCTGAAAGGAATACTACTTTAGATATTTTGATAGAAAATATTTTTTTAAATATTCATTAAGCATGTACATGAGTATATTTGCATTGTATTTTGGTGTATTTTCTATTCTTTTAATTAAATACATGGTATCAAACCAATTGAGTTCAATTCCCTCTGGAATAGATTTATAAGGTGCAATTAAGAAATATGTACATTTCCATTTAGTGTTTTTAGAATTCTTTATTTCAACCCTGTAGTAATAGTATCAAACTAAAAAATCCAACTCCCTGAGCTGTTTGTGAGGATCTAAATAAGCGAATACTGGGTCTGGTTTACACGTGGGAAGTTATTTAATTTTTTTAAAAGCCTTGTCATGCTGGGCATTACAAACAAACTCACACAATTCCTTTAAGAGCTGGCATAGAGGTGCATTGATTTCAGTGAGGCTCTGTGCAAATTTCTAGAGGTAATTAATCATGTTTATCACTTTCTCAAGATCTCCCTTATCTTTAGGTGGCTCCATGCCCCACACAGCAGCAACTTTGGCAGGTTCTGTCTTTATTCCATCAGTAGTGAGGAGATATGGACACTTCTGTAGCATAGATGATGCTCTCTTCTGGAGTGAGCTTGACTCCTCTCTTTTTCTGGGACTCTGTAGAATTGTGGTGATGTTTTTATCATGGTCACCTTTGTTTTATCCATAAATTAGAATGTTGTCAACTATGACTGTGACCCCATTCAAACCTTCATAGGTCTCTTCAATTTTTCTCTGGGAGTAGAAATTAGTCAGAAAGGAAAGACATCAAAACTCATAGTGTCCAAAGACTGAAGGTAGTCAGTTTTGAGAATTCCTCAGTTAGTTTAATAGCCCAAGAGCCTGATCTAGCATCTAGAACACTAAAGTGTTGAACACCAGCTAGCTTGCATGTTATATCTGTGAAGGAAGGTAATGAGGTTTTATGGCCTTGTTAATGTCTCTCGGGTCTAGACAAACCTGTAGTTTGCCTGTGCATGGCTTTTCAGCTTAACCCATTGGTTCTGTGACCTTGAGGATGGCATCTTGCCTCTCCATGCTTTCAAACTCCTCTTTAAGATGGCTGCGTAGTGCGAGAGGAATGCATTTAGGCAGGAGGACTACTGGGGTTGCATGTGAATGTAAGTGTAGTCCAATTACTTTGAAAGCATCTGCAATCTCCTCCATGATTGGCACTTCTCTCTGTTTTCTTGTAACTGACAATGCAAGTTTGATGAGACCTGGCACCCCGACTGGGTACCTCCATTGAAGGATGCTCCTAGCGCTTCCTGAGGACTCCAAGCACTGCAGCAGACACCACAACCACCAAACCGGAGAAGCATACGAATGCTCTCAAGCATATGAATGCTGTAAGAAGCTGAACAGGAAAAGCATACAATCAGCTTACACTCCTGGCAATCAGCATACAATCCAATTCCCCCAATAACGAGATGACACTTCGTTTTGAGGTCAAGCAGAACTGACTGTACTAGCACATACAGCCTCTTTTATTCACAATCCACAAACATAGCACTGCCCACAGGGTTTTGAAATACAACCAATCAATCCGTACAATATACACATTGACACTCCCACACAAAATCCTCCCCTCTGCCTGTGATATGATTACTGAACACAATGGTTAATATAATGATCACAGGCAGAGAAATGCAGTATTATAAAACATATCACAGGGACCCCAAAACATGCAATAAAGTATATCCTAGGAACCGGGGGATCTGGGTGAACCACATATCCAAAATTCACCTAGATCCGTTCAGTAGTTTGGAAGATACAGTTTAATGCAGATCCTGCAGAACAAGCTATATGAAAAATAATTACTGTATAATGTGTCCCCTGTTGTATAGTTTAAAACAACTGCACAATGTCTTTGTGCACCAAATACCGGCGAGATGGCACCATGTAGAAAAGTCCAAACAGTGTGAGTTAAAATGGCCGCCATCCATTGTTCTCACCATGTGCTTCATCCATCTCCAAGAACACGTGGCAAGGTCTGTTCCGCCACAAAAGACAGAGCATGCTTTTTTGTCAGCTACATAAAATGCCATGACCATCTCAATATCTTTGTGCTTGCCTTGCAGGTCACATTTGCCTTTTACTGCTTTCCTTTCACCTCCATTGCCAAACCGAGGACAGAGTACACTAAGTGTTCACTTTGGTATATTTATATAGTAGAATGATATTAAATGAGAATCCGGTGTTCAGCCTGAACTTGGTTACAGTTTCCTTTGAGCCTTCTTAAATATTGGTAAACGCCTGCCCTATTTCTCAACTCTGCCCGTCCTGTGTCACTGAGTTGATAAACAGCTAATCACACTCTTCCTTGTCAGTACTTTCCTTGCTTATTGCATGGACTCTTTTCTCGTGTTTAGAACGACAGACTTGTGCAAAGTGGTTTAACTTCCAACGTATTTTGCACACCTTTCCTTTTGCAGGACACAGAGATCGATTGGTATGAAACTTGTTTCCACAATAGCCACATTCTTTGAAATGCCCTAAAGCAACATTACTAGATTGTGAATTTTCCCTGTATTTCTGTGCATGTTGGATATTATGTTGCTTCAAAACTGTGCTTGTTCATGTATGGCAGGTGATTGTGTGCACAGCATGCTCACGTGGAGTGCTCGTGTTGTTTGAAATTGTCTTTAACTGAGCCAATTCGTGAGATCTAGCAACATCTATTGCTTGTTCTAGTGTTAACTCAGAGGCCACATTCAAAAGTGTCTCCATTATTCTCAGTGAATGTATCCCAAACTCATTACAGTTGCATAGTGTTGCATAATTACAGTCTTTAATAAGGAGATGCAAGTCTGTCACAAACTGCTCAAAAGTCTTGTGATTTCTGTTGTGATCCGTCTGCACTTTCTCATGGAATTTATAATGTGCAAATATCATATTCACATTGGGCTCAACATATGCTGTGAAGCGGTCATAATATGACTTTTTTGCTTCTTTTTTGCTTTATCTGTAGACAACGACGTTGTATTGAAAATATCTCTGCCCTTCTTTCCCACTCATAGGATACGATAACAAAATTTTCCGTCCTCATCCTTTTTCTCCAGATGTCCGCTGAACTTGCGTCATGCTTCAGGTAAATGACTTGCTTTCTATTTCAATGTGGGTGTTGGAACTCCAGTTGCATCCATCTTAGTTCAAATGTTCCTTTTACTCTTGTTCTCCATTCTCCTTGATGTCATGTTACTGAAATCCAGTAGCCAAGTGTTACTGGAGCTACAGTTCCTCATGTTATTTACCCCTAATCCACAAGAGGAGGGGAAAAAGCAATGGAATTGGCCTCCGAAGCCAGCATGGTCTTTCAGGTGCTTAGTTCTTGTCTCCTATGCAGATGAGGCTGGCAGTGCTAGGCAGACCCATCCCTTCCAGATCAGTTGGTTGGTCACCTGGCTGCGTAAACAAACTTAGCTTTCTGCTTCTTTTGCACAGGGGCGTGATTAAGCCCAACTTTTAAATTGTGTTTATAAAAGTCTTCAGAAATATTGTGATTGTTTGAGCTTGACTTTTTATGATAAAGTATGTTCCCTTTTTTCAGAGCTGGATTACCCATTAAGTAGACAAGGGGGGGTTATGAGGGAGGGGGTGATCGTGAGGGAAAGGGGTGATCATGAGGGAGTGGGGTTGATGGTGAGGGAGGGGGGTTGATGGTGAGGAAGGGGGTGATGCTCAGGGTGGTAAAGGGGGTGATATTGAGGGGGTGGTTATGGTGTGGGGGTGATGCTGAGAAAGGGGGGTGATGGTGATGGGGGGTAATGCTGAGGGAGGGGTTGATGGTGTGGGTGGTGAGAGGGGGTTATGGTGGGGGGACTCTCCAAGTCATTAAGGTTTTGAGGCTGACCTTTGGCAACTTAAACCTTCAGCTCCCTCCATAGATTTTCTATGGAATGAAGGTCTGGAGACTGGCTAGGCCACTCCAGGACCTTAATGTGCTTCTTCTTGAGCCACTCCTTGGTTGCCTTGGCTGTGTGTTTTTGCTCATTGTCATGCTGGAATACCCATCCACGACCCATTTTCAATGCCCTGGCTGAGGGAAGGAGGTTCTCACCCAAGATTTGATGGTAGATGACCCCATCCAGTTGTCCTGTCCCCTTAGCAGAAAAACACCCCCAAAGCATAATGTTTCCACCTCCATGTTTGATGGTGGGGATCGTGTTCTTGGGGTCATAGGCAGCATCCCTCGTCCTCCAAACACGGCGAGTTGAGTTGGTGCCAAAGAGCTTGATTTTGGTCTCATCTAACCACAACACTTTCATCCAGTTCTCCTCTAAATCATTCAGGTGTTCATTGGCAAACTTCAGACGGGCCTGTACATGTGCTTTCTTCAGCAGGGGGACTTTGTGGGCGCTGCAGGATTTCAGTCCTTCACAGCGTAGTGTGTTACCAATTGTTTTCTTGGTGACTATGGACCCAGTTGCTTTTTTTTTCTAACCTCAGACCTTATATTTCAGACTGGGCCCCTTAAAACAGTATTAACACCCAGCACTCCCAAGCAACCAAGTCCTGCTGAATCTTCAGAGCAGAGGTATTATCTCTGGAAGATTGCCCATCCTCCCCTCCCCACACCATCCCACCCCATGGCCATCAACTTATTTATAGATAGTGCACATCAGCAGGTTTCCATAACACACCAATCAAGTCATTAAACCACTCCTCACCTGAATTCATTTAACACACTGCATCCTTACAATGGTTTAAACACTTATTGATATTGATATTGTGTATTTGTATATATGATCTACATATCTATATAATACACATTTTCTCTAATGTTCTCCCTTCTATTTTTCACATTAACACTAACTTCTGTCATTACTAAAATATCCCTATCCTTTCACTCACCTGTCCCTGGCAACACCATCATCATTACTTCCACCTTTACTCCCCTCCCCTCTCTATTCATCCCATGCACTCTACACATACCTTTCCAGCCTATCTCCACCAACTCCTCCCAAATCCTCTACATACATACCCTCCTACAAAACTTTCAAATCCTACTCCCACCTTCACTTCCTTTCTATCCTTCTGCTCTTAGCAGCTGGTGATGTCTCTCCAAACCCCGGTCCCCTCTCAACAAACTCAGCACATACTAACCCAAGGATCCACACTAATCTCATACCCATCTCTTGTTCCTCTAAATCCTCCTTCAATACTGCCCTCTGGAACGCACGCTCTGTTTGCAATATAACTAAATCCACTGCTGTCCATGACTACTTCATCTCTCGTTCAATAGATTTACTAGCCTTAACAGAAACCTGGCTCTCCCCCTCTGACACTGCCACCCCTGCATCTTTGTCCTTCAGTGGTCTCCAACTTACCCACACCCCAAGAAACTCTGAATATAAAGGTGGTGGTGTTGGGTTTCTCCTCTCCCCTCACTGCTCTTTTAAACCTCTTCCCACCCCCCCTTCCCTCTCTTTCCCATCATTTGAAATACACTCAATTCGCCTTTTCAAACCCTTCGCTGCTAACATTGCTGTTATCTATCGTCCCCCTGGTTCCCCTCTTCTCTTCCTTGACCATTTTGCTGCCTGGCTACCCTATTTCCTCTCTTCTAACATCCCATCCCTAATTCTCGGGGACTTCAATATTCCTATAAACCCACCTTTGACCTCTGTAGCCAATAAACTACTTTCAATTACTTCCTCCCTCGGGCTATCACAGTGGGCAAATTCACCCACCCATGTTGCTGGCAATACCCTCGACCTAATCTTCACTTATGCATGTACGGTATCTAATATCTGCAACACTCCCTATCCTCTCTCTGATCACCACCTCTTATCGTTTGCTCTCACGTACCTCCTCACCCAACAACCTCCGCCTAACCAGCCTCAACTCAGGAGGGACCTTAATTCTCTTGATCTCCAACAGTTGTCAGCTGACATTGATCCACAACTGCTGTCCATCCCTTCCCTATCCTGTCCTTCACTGGCCATCTCCATATATAACTCTTCTCTTACATCTGCCTTGAACACTGCAGCGCCACTCCAAGCAAGCACCTCAAGGAGGACCCGCCCCCAACCGTGGCATACTAAATCAACGCGCTACCTGCAAAGATGCTCCCGGTGTGCTGAACGCTCCTGGAGGAAGTCTCGCACTCAGTCAGACTTTCTCCATTATAGATTCATACTGTGTTCATACAGTGCAGCCCTTGCCCTTGCCAAACAGTCCTATTTTTCCTCTCTCATTAGTTCATGTTCCCGCAACCCCAGGCGTCTCTTTGACACCTTTAATTCTCTCCTTCGCCCCGCTGTGGCCACCCCCCAAACCAACCTTACTGCTGATAACTTTGCATGTTACTTCACCGACAAAATTGAACAGCTAAGGAAAGAATTCTCCCCTCCTTGCCTTTCTGTTTCTCAATCACACATTGATCATGCCTTTCCTACCCTTCAGACATTCTCCCCAGCCACTGACCAAGAGGTGGCTGCTCTTCTTTGCTCCTCTCGCCCCACCACTTGCCCGCTCGATCCTGTCCCGTCTCACCTTATCAGATCTCTCTCCACTTGTCTCGTGCCTTCTCGAACACATATCTTCAACTGCTCGCTCTCTTCTGGCATCGTCCCTGCTGACCTTAAACATGCCACTGTAGTACCTATACTAAAAAAACCATCCCTTGACCCATCCACCCCCTCTAACTACCGTCCCATATCCCTGCTCCCTTTTTCCTCAAAGCTTCTGGAAAGACTTGTCTTTACCCGTGCGTCTCATTTCCTCAATTCCTACTCTCTCCTTGACCCCCTTCAATCTGGCTTCCGCCCTCTCCACTCTACAGAGACTGCCCTTATCAAAGTTACTAACGACCTAATCGCAGCTAAATCCAAAGGCCACTACTCCATACTAATTCTTCTTGACCACTCAGCGGCCTTTGACACCGTTGATCATGCTCTCCTTCAAACTCTGCAATCGCTTGGTCTCTGTGACTCTGTCCTCTCATGGTTTTCCTCTTATCTCTCCCAACGCTCATTCAGTGTCTCTTTTTCTAATGATACCTCCCCCCCCCTCGCCCTGTCTCGGTTGGAGTCCTCCAAGGCTCCGTCCTTGGTCCCCTTATATTTTCTCTTTATACTGCCTCTCTTGGCAAACTTATTACCTCTTTTGGATTCCACTACCACCTGTACGCTGATGACACCCAGCTATATCTCTCCTCCCCGGACCTCTCCCCTGCTGTCCTGCAACGTGTCACTGCTTGCCTTTCTTCCATCTCTGACTGGATGTCCTCCCGCTTTCTGAAGCTCAATCTCTCAAAAACTGAGCTCCTTGTCTTTCCTCCTCCTAATACTGATCCTCCTCTTTTGCTCTCCCTTCAAGTTTGTGGTACCAACATCAGCCCATCCTTGCAAGCGCGCTGTCTTGGCGTCATACTTGACTCTGGTCTCACCTTTGAGACCCACATCCTGCATGTTGCCAAATCCTGTAGATTCCTTTCTTGCACCAGATACTACCAAGGAGCTTGTCCATGCTCTAGTAATTTCCCGCATGGATTATTGTAACCCTCTCCTGCTTGGTCTTCCCAAAAGCCGTACTGCACCACTACAGTCTGTAATGAACACTGCTGCTAGACTGATTTTCCTCTCTAGTCGGTTCTCTCACACCTCACCCCTCTGCCAGTCCTTACATTGGCTTCCTGTGTGCTATAGGAGTCAATTCAAGGCACTAACTCACACCTATAAAGCACTGAAAAACTCTAGCCCCTCTTATATCTCCTCACAGATCCATAGGTATGTCCCTTCTCGGTCTCTCCGCTCTGCCCGTGACCACCTCCTGTCCGTTGTCCGCACCCGTACGGCCAACTCGCGCTTGCAGGACTTCTCGCGGGCGGCTCCCTTCCTATGGAATAGCCTGCCTCCCTCCATCAGACTCTCCCCTAGTCTTGCATCTTTTAAGAAGTGCCTTAAAACCCATCTCTTTAGGAAAGCTTATGGCCTCCAAGACTAACCCCTACCTCACATACCTGTCTCTTGCCCTCTCCTAAAGGGCAGCCCACCTTATTTGATTGCAAATTCCTGTCCTAATGTGTTTTACACCCCACCTCCTATAGAATGTAAACTCGATTGAGCAGGGTCCTCTTCAACCTATTGTTCCTGTAAGTTTATTTGTAATTGTCCTATTTATAGTTAAATCCCCTCTCATAATATTGTAAAGCGCTACGGAATCTGTTGGCGCTATATAAATGGCAATAATAATAATAATAATAATAAAAGTTAAATGAATATGACTTTTAATAAGAGGCAAACTAGACAAAGCAATTTGTTCTAATCAACTACCACAATATATGTTCCTATGTTAACATTCTAGTTTGACCACAGGATCCAGACTGTTTGTGCTACTTAGGCCCCTATCTTAGTAGTTTGTATTCTCTGTCTACTGACTTTGCTATCTCTGCTACCAAAAGTAAACTCTTTTAATGTACTGTCATTGACACAACCACCAAAGGGAGAGGGACTGTTAAAGTGTTCTCTTTAGTGTGTTGGAGATTAAGTGATTGCTTTTGCTGCAAGCCTATTAAGTGAAATGAAATACAAATCAACACACGAGCTCTCATTTCCTTGAATCTTTATAACACTCATTGAATCAGCTAGCTTCTTAATTTAATTAAACAGTTCACTGAACTCCCACTAATACTCATATAGGCCTTTACTCATATAACACAATATACTGGCATGAAATTGGAGTTCTGGAAGAATCTTGATCAGTCTTTTAATAGTGTAGACATTTTTTTTCTGGATATCAAGCAGTGAACCTTCCAACTTTCCACTTTTTTCAGCACAATCTTTAAAATGGCAAATACTTTGCTGATTGTAACTGCTACAGAAGGATTTCCAGTTTATATGCTTGAACTAATAACCATGTAATCACCAAACCCATTAACATAGATTTGTATACCAAGTAACATGCTGTCCCTAATTTTGTATAATTTTTAAAAAATGCACTATAAGCCTCAAAAAAAACTATTCTGATTCATGGAACGTTTACTAAGTTATTTATCAATATGGCTGAACAGATGCACTGGGCAGATCAAAAAAATGTCTGCATATGGATTAACTATGAGAGAATATTAAAAGCGACCCAGTCTCATAAAAATGACCAACAATAAATACATCACTGTTTTTATGGATCACATCTCATGATTAAAAAAAGATACATACATTGTAAAGTAAAACAACCAGCCTAGCCCAAGTGTGAGTTAGTTACAATTCTCAAACAATCATAAACATTTGTACATTATTAATTATTTTGCTCACCACCACAACCTCCTGCACATAAGTTCCATTTTCGCGAGGTTCCCATCTTCCCCATCCCTCACTTAATTTACTTGCATCTTTGCAAGCCTTCCCTGATCTGATGGGACTTGCTGCTTGTACAGTTCAACCTATGAGACATCTCCTCAGGTACCATGGGGTGCTATCAGGCATCATATTGAGGAGAAAAATATAAACGTCAGGAGGAAACCTCAAGCCTGTACATGCTGTGACAATTTCCCTGATTGTGTCCCAGAAATTCTCGAGAGCCAAACAGGACGAAAAGATGTGTAGGAAGGAGCCTGTTGCAGAGTTGCAACACCAACTTAGTGAATGTGTTCCCAGGAATGCTTGAGCTAACTTACTGGGTGTGAGATACCATTGTATTATAAATTTACGGTATATATATATATATATATATACACACATATATATATATATATATATATACACACACACACACACACTTTTATTCCTGTATGTAGTTCCAGCTCTGTGAATGGTTTGGCCAATATAGAGGCCTGTTAGTTCATTATAGTAGATAACAATAATTTACTTAAGTATTCTTAAGCTTTAAAGCCATTTTTTCACTGGAATTCTTACACCATGCTTCCGCTCTCAGCGCACTCCATGTTCCCGGTAATTTTTAATTTAATGACTTGAGAATGCATTGGTCAGTAACCTTCAAAAACACAATTGAATAACAGCTGTATATTATAGGGCAAAACAATATATATATATATATATATATATATATATATATATATATATATATATATATATATATATATATATATATATATTTTTTTTTATTATGAAAACAGGCCAACTCGCATACTCCTTGGTTTTGCACCCCTCCCTTTCACAGGTGCCTCATTCTAGGGCACCTGTGAAAGGGAGTCCCAGATGGAATTTTTTCCCCCCAAGTAAGTGGGATAATCTCATAAGAGCAGACATTAGGTTGTTAAAGTAGGACTGGACTTGCCAAACATGGCACATTGATCATATACTGTAACTGTAACTAAACCCCCATTATTTGGGATTTTAGATACAAAAAAATACAAATCTGTGAGCTTTGAAGTTGCTTTTTAGTTCATGAGTGAGTGCTGAATGATTGTGTTTCCAAAAAATTCGCAAAATAACACCAGAACAGTCCAAAGATGCACATAGCTTTGTTACAACCAAACTTTGCAGTCATAATTAATTAAATTCAATCAATGGTCAGATCACTGTTTGTATTTTTAATCTCTATCAGCTCTGAGGATACCTACATACATATAAAAATATAGAAATCTAAAGAGTGAAATTGTTATATTTGCTAATTCACATATTTTACACTACATTTTTGTAATTTATTTGGAAAGGTAACAAGTAGTAAGGCATTCCATAAGTTAGACCTCTGTATCTCCTAAGATGCAACCACAATCAATCCACAGGGATGTTGTGTGTCACAGAATTATCTATTGGTTGAATGTTTCTGGTCACTGATATATTTGCATATATTTTGCATTGTGTGAAAAATAGAATGTTTTGGTTTCTTATGGTATATTTTCCCCAGTACACCCTTTTGTCAGAGTTACCTTTCTTGATTGCCTTGAAGAAGGAGGACAGGTAGAGAAGTTGATACCAATCTGGAAGGAGGAGGACAGGTAGAGGAGTTGATACCTACATTGAAGGAGGAGTGCAGGGAGAGGGTATAATAAGTGCCTGGAAGGTGGTGGTGGGCATTTGTAATATAGGAGAAGGGATGGACCATGTAGCAGTCCAGACCTGGATCCCAATTTGTGGACCAGTCACATCCTGTTCCAGTTTCACTTCCTATTTGCACAAAGGGGAAATCATTATTTACTTTTCTACTTAGCTAAATATATTAAGAAAATTCTCAACACATTTAAGACAACAACAAGAGAAAAATGTATTTAAAGAAAGCATAAAGCACCTATCTATCTATCTATCTATCCTGTATATGCCTCAATGGACTAGAAACTGCCATTCGATGCGGAAACATTGAACATGACATTGCATTTCATCTAATCCAATTGTTGATCAGTTTTCCTTTATCAGAATTCCACTAGGTACTAAACACTTGTAGTATGCATTACACTCTTAGAATGAAATTGATCAAATGAATGAATGTTTCATTGAACATGGTAGTGCTGCTATACACAATTATATAACTAATTTTTATTTGCTTAGAATTCTGAAGAGTATTACGAAAATCCTCTGGGTAAGTGACCCAGGGTTCAGGACCACACTGTCACCTGTAAAATCACTGGGATACAAATTAATTACAAGTGTTTTAGTAGATGTAATATGACTTTTACTTACCCAACTAATTTTAAAATAAAGTACAAATTAAAGTATCTAAATGAAGGATGATTTCACTGCATTGTCTGCAAATTAGATTGATTGTATTATAATTGTGACGGAGCTACTGTACTCGGACCGATTACCTCTGCCCATTCTGCTTCACTTGCAGAGACCCTGAAATGCTTCAGCCTCAGTCGCCAAAGCTTGACTGGGGAACTTCTGGAGCTTTTCCACCTGACCAGGCTGCAGCTCTCCTTCCAGGCAGGTATCGTCCCCTCTGCCTCATACAATGCAACCTTGCTTCACTACAATTTAAATCCCTATATTCTTGTATCATCAAGAGAGATTTGTTTTGACTGAGCTACAGAAATAATTCTTCTAGGATATTACAGAGAATTAAACTTTTATAGATCTGATGTAATATGTAGTAGTTTTCTCATCAGATTAAAATATGCAGAACATTTTCCAGTTTAACGATTTAAAATCACAGAAAACAAATGACTATTATGCTTTCAAGTTATAGCTTCTTCTTTAATCAAAGATTTAATTTTAATACATTATTCTTTAGACAGCATTGTGATATGAGTAAACAAAGAAAAAAAAAAACATATTTTGAGTTATAAGATTTGGAGAGTGCTAAATTGGATTGTAAGTAACTAATCCAGGGCTCGAACATCGGTCCTATGATAGAAGGAACATGAAAATACATTGGAAGGAGATATAAACTATATTCTAGATTTCTTATGTAGTGTTGGGAACCATTAGATTGTAATAGTTCTTCCTCAGGAATTGCACCATCTCATTTGGATTTAAATCAGAAAATGCAATTTTACTGAAATGACAGCCATTTTAAACCAGATAGAACATGGCGAAAAATGTTCTTTAGAAAGATACTTTAAACTACTGAATTCAATGTTCCTCATACTGGAGGACTAAAATCCTTTGTTGACAAACAATTTACTGCTGACCAGCGACTGGATATCCAAAATATTACTTTTAACTGGCAAAAACACTTAGGGTTAATCATTAAGCAACACAAAAAGTTATCAAAACTTTCTATGAGCCAAGGTTTATAGCTTGAATGCAAAAATAGGTGGAATATGAATTTGTACCATATTTATTTTTACTAAATATTAGAAAATAATATTAAACATTTAAAGAAATCTAGAGCACAGAAGCAAGCTTTGCTTTCACATTTGGCCAACTGACAGACTTCTAGCATGTTAAAGTAATAAAATGCTGGGGGCGTGTCATAGCAGTGAACAAGCACGGATGTGTGAGTTCTGAGCTCCTCCGATATACGGTGTTCACAGTCTTATATTTCAGCGAAAATCCAGCCGGAATGGCACCACAAGGAGGAATCGCTACACTGGCACCAATGGCATTGAAATACTGCAAGAAGATGAAGCAAAGAAAGCTTCAATTACATTTAATTCTGTCACAAACCCTGGGGCCGCAGACACCGATGGGCCCTGCTCACCAGCTTCCTTCTCCTATGTGAGCAACGAGACAGCGCTTCCAAACTCGAGCACCTGGTCATTAACACCTCACTTCAGGCAATGCTACTAGACCTGAAATCCACATTTCATGCTGATCTATTACAGATTGCTTCAGACACATGATCAGACATACAGTCAGCGGGGGACCAGATGGCGAGACTAGAAGAGCAGACGGACGAAATAGTGGATGCGCATAATACTGTAGCAGAAGCCTACTCCGCATTGCAGCACAAATTTAAGCTGCTGGAAGAAAAAGTGGCTGACCACGAGGATAAGAACATGATGAACAACAAAAGGTTACGGGGCATCCCGAACTTGTTGCACCTCATGACTTGCAATCCTATGTTCAGGACAGTTTCAAAGCCTATGTCCCAACTCTGTCAGACACGGAATTAATACTAGACCATACTCACCGGCTGCCCAGGCCAAAACATCAGGGGGACACAAAACAAAAAGTGTTAAAGCGCACACAATGATTAAAAATATTTACCTTTTTAAAATTAATAGGAAGGGTCTTGTAACATAAATTCAAAAGAGAGGACCCTAAATAAAATAGATTAAAAAAATGGAAAAACCATAATGCAATCTGTATATTAATATAAATAACCGGAGATGATACAAATGGCACACTCACAATTTCAAGAGCCTTTAAAGAATGACTCTGAACTGAATAGGCACTTCATCCACCATTGGAATTGTGGTAAAATATTTTGCTGGAACAAAGAGGTATCCAGAAGCAACAGGAATCAGATGATCAATGTTAAAATCACTTTTTTCCCCATGTACAAATAAAAGTAAGCTGCAACAGCAGCACAACGCGTTTCAACCTTCACACAAGTCTTCAGTCCTCAGGTGCAGTCTAAGGTAACAATGAGCTCCTGGCTATTTATATACCTTACAAACACAATATAAATACATACAGGTGTGTTACTTACTAATTAAACCTATTATGGGCCGGACCGGAAATACATCACCACACTCAAGATGGCGACGCATCCTGTTTCGGCCATACCACAGTGTAAAATGACTCATCCAAGATGGCCAAACTTCCTTCAAACGAATACAAAACATCTAGTAATAGAAAACGGCCATAAACATTCTACCTGGATAAGCTACACCATTAATACAATAAAGAGACAAAAAATACATAAAACAGACATCATAAAAGATCTTTAATTTCCTGCCATCCGGGCCAGAAGTGCGCCGCCACACACAAGATGGCACCACATCCGGTTTTGGCTGTTTTGCAATAACAAATGTCCCTTCCAAGATGGCCATCCATCAGTCACAATGATGTGTCCAAGTATTATAGGAGGGCTTCAGTGTCAATCGAGGTTGTGGGCGGAGTCAAGAATATCCTGTTTGTGTATATATAAAAAAACACACATATTGGCTAAAAACTACAAATATGGTGGTTTTAAAAGTTCCCATAAGACATTGTAGTCCAGATTTCACAGCCAGTTTGTAGTGCATTAAGTCCATGATAAATTCATGTCATTTTAAAATCAAAGTAGTAAGGATGGAGGGGAAGATAAAAAAACAGGCATTAAAGAGAGAAGAAAGAAACTTAAGCATAACATTTAAATCTAATAAAAATGTGATAAAAATACAAACATAAATATAAATAAGTGCAGGAGATTATTTCAGCTTACTTTTATCTGTATATGGAATAAGTGATTTCAACAATGATCATCTGATTCCTGTCGCTTCTGGATACCTCTTTGTTCCAGCAAAATATTTTACCACAATCCCAATGGTGGATGGAGTGCCTATTCAGTTCAGAGCCATTCTTTAAGGGCTCTTGAAATTGTGAGTGTACCATCTCCTGTTATTTATATTAATATACAGATTGCACTATGGTTTTTCTGTTTTTTTTAATCCATTTTATTTAAGGTCCTCTCATTTGAATATATGTTACAAGACCCTTCTTATTAATTTTAAAAAGGTAAATAATTTTTAATCATTGTTTGCGCTTTAATACTTTTTGTTTTGGGTTCTCTACAATTTTTCAAGTGTATAAGGTGACATTGCACTTGAAGTTGTTTTAGGCTGCACTGGATTATTATTAAACGAGTGCCACATATCCCTTTTAAAATTTTGTATTATTCTGTCTTCAGAACATCTGGGGCTAACTACACCAAGAGACGTAATTACGAAGCTCCATTATTTCACCACCAAGGATAAAATAATGCAGGCCTCACGGATAAATCCTCCTCCACCTGGACAGTTTGAGCAGATCCAACTTTTCATCAATTTATCGTCTGCCACTATGCTTAAGAGGAAAACCTTTGCCCCCATTACATTACATGCATTAAGATTTATGGTTATTAGATAGTTAAACACCACCAATGGGAGCTAATACCCTGTACTAGTCAGAAAATTCTTCTTAGTTGTCTAGCTCAACACGCTAGATGTTCACCCCTGGAGTGGCTCTAGGTTATGAGTCACACTGCTACCCATTATACTGAGGTGTGTTGACCTATGTTGACAAACGGACTTGTGTACATAGTTACCATGTTATTTTTTATATATCTGAAGTTTATGACACTAATGTAGCTCAACTCCAAACTTATGTATGGGCTTAGATGCCTGTTCTAAACCACACAATCACAGAAATGGGCCCAAGTTGAACGGCATCAAACGGGCCAGGTGGTGGATGGGGCCTCTCAGGAAAGGCCTGTGTTCCTTATCCATTCTCTGCTAACTCTACGTCTAGTTCTGTTTGCTCCAGGAGCAGGGGGAATTGCTTAGCTCAGGCTCATCTTCTCACAGTTGATGCTCTGACATTCTTATGTTGCTTAACCTCTTTTCCCTCAATACTAAAGGGCTTAACTCCCCCAATAAAAAGCTGTTAGCGCTCAGGGAGGCCAAATCCCATAACACACATATTGCATTTTTCCAAGGAACGCATTTCAAATGGGGCCACAGACCTAGATTTAATTCCATGGCATTCCCTGTGGATTTTCATGAATGCTATGCCACGAAAAACGGGGGGTGTCAATATTAACTAGAAAAGCTACAATTTCTGGGGAAATTGTGTGAAGTGTTCTTGCCTACACCAGTAGTCTACAACTGGAGTGGGCGGAGTAACTGTTATCATTTACATAGCACATTTAATTGCAACGTTGTTGCACAGTTACATTAATCCATACATTTATAAAAACATTAGCAGGTGTTCAAAAGGCCCTGTCTATGACATCACTTGCTGCTGCAGCCTGACACAGGTCAGAGTATTTTGGCGGTTGCCATCTTCAAACGGTTGTATTTTAAAAACTATAGATCCTACAGCGAAGAGCTTTATATTGTGAGAATCACAAGACCCAGACCTACATTTTGACGCATAGTATGTCTCTGAAGTATTAAAATTGAAGGCACAGTCGCAGTTTAGAAATTGCACTTCAAATTTGAGCTTTGCAGAGTGAAGTTTCAATGAATGTCAATGGATGGCGTTAGTTGCAAACAAATGATTATATTGTGAAAACTATCAGGACTATGGCTTAGCCGTTGACATGTTTAGTGGCAGCAGGGATAGCTGAACGTTTTGATATAAGATTTGTGTAGGTGGGCCTGAAAATAAGGGAGTGGTGGCAGTTTAGAAATCATGTCCTGATTTTTCAGCTTTTGCCAGCTCCCACTCTAGCTTTGCCATTCATTCCTATGGGACACATTTCGCCACAAGAACGACGATATTCCGTGAATCCGATCGGGAACAATCTGCACGTTTTGGTAAATTTTTGTCTATGTAGTGTAAAAACTGTGGGAGGAGTTAGGGTGGCAAATTTGGCTATAATAAGAATAATAATATATATATGTGAGATAACAATAAGTGGTCTTGCTATGCAAGAACACTTAATAAGTAAGGAAGTGTCTTTTTTCGCTAGTTCATAAAATCTGTGATAAAGAGCGGAGGTATATTGTGTTACAATGTTATATAAATAATTGTCCTTATAGGTTTATTAATATCTGTGGTCCTAACGGGCAACAGGTTTATTTCATTGAGTATGTTTATGCTTTGGTTTCTGAGTACTCCTTCTGGGTGGTGATCATTGGAGGTGACACCAACTTTTTGTTGTATAATAAATTAGTTTCCTCCCAAAATCAGAGCTTATTAGCCTGAACGCTGAAGAGACATGGTAAACAAATCTCTCACATTAGACACACTCTCATAACACATCATTTCATAGACACATGTTGGCTGCAGCACCCAAGTAAGCGTGATTATACTTGCCACATGGTGGCGCATAACTATTATTCGCAAATAGACAGGTTTTTAATTTCCTCTGCCACATTTCCTAAAGTGAAAAGTTCCCAAATGGTAATGATTACATGGTCCAACCCTGCTCCCATTACCTTATCCCTGATGGAACAATTCACTACTCGTGGCCAGAGTAACTGGAGTTTAAATGACCATTTACTTGCTGACCCGAACATAGTTGCACAAATTGAGCAGGATTTACTACACTACTTTACTCAAAACACAATGCCGGATTCTACGCCTGATCAAATTTTATTAAGCATGCCAGCTTCGCAAAAAAAAACGCCTAGAGACGTACACAGGCATACTCACGGAACTTACTGAGTTGACACATTCCAACAAACACAATACAACACCTTCTTGTCATGCGAAAATCCTCTGATTACAATCCCAACTTCGAGAATTAGAACTCTCTACAACTACACTCTTGCTCCGGAAAATGAAACAAGGTTTCTTTTCTGTGGGTAATAGAGCAGGTGCCAAATTGTCATCCCAGCTTTAAAAAATACTGGACCCACAACATGTGGCAGATGAATTTGCTAAGTACTATCAATCATTGTACAATTTGAAAAACAACCCACACACTATTCTCCCTGCCACTGGTGAGATAGACACCTTTCTCTCAGATCTCCATCTACAGACCCTATGCAGGAGGATGTTAACTACCTTAGCACTCCCTTTAGTGTGGAAGAGATCTCCACCTTAACTGGCTCCCTCCCAGCTCATAAAGCCCAAGGCCCAGATGGGCTTCCGAACATATATTACAAAACATTCAACAAAATTCTATCTCCACATAAACTTAACCTTTTTAATCGTAACGTGGAGCTGGGTGCCCTGCCTGAGGAAATACTACTGGCCCACACATCCACATTACCCAAGCCGGGGAAGACCCACACCTCCTGTAAAAACTTAAGGCATATTTCCCTGCTCAATTGTGATGTAAAAATATATGCAAAACTCCTTAGTAATAGGTTTGCGCACCTCTTGCCTAAGTTGATACACAATGACTAAACGGGGTTTGTGAAAGGTAGGCATGTATCAGATAACTCCAGAAAGTGCTGAACAGTCTTGTGGGGATGGAGAGCGAGGGGCTTGAAGGCCTTTTCCTAGCATTAGATGCGGAGAAGGCCTTTGACAGACTGAACTGGGCATATATGCAGAGAGTACTGGACCAGTTTAACTTCCCACGGCAAATAATAGATAGCATCAAGGCATTATACACAGCCACTGCAGCCAAGGTGTCTTGTGGAGGCTTTTTATCTGCCACATTTCCTATAATGAATGAGACCCAACAGGATTGTCCGCTCTCCCCCTGCTCTACTTTTTTTCTCAAGCACCACTAGCACAAAAAATAAGAGATCACACACATAAGAGGCATCCAAATGTACGGGAGTGACTACCATCTCATCCTCTTTGCGGATGATATCTTTATAGCACTTTCGAACCCACCCCAAGCACTGCCCCATATCCAGTCCCTATTGCAGAGATTTGGTGAAATATGTCACTATTGATTAAACCAAGATAAGACGCAAGCGCTGCCCATTGGGATGACAAAGGTAAAGGTGGCAGAGTTACAGAATACAAACAAATTCGACTGGAGATCATGTTTGCTCACATTTTTAGGGATAAGATCACACCCTCGATATAAGGCATTGTGAAGAGTAACTATACACCTTTGATCCAGATGTGTAAATCTGAGGCTAACTTAACATGGTTGGGTAAAATGAATGCATTAATGATGATGACCCTTCCACACATCCTATATGTTTTTCGCATGTTACCAATTCTAGTCCCAAGTTAACTCCATAAGTCTCTACAGTCAGCGTGCAGTTCATTTATTTGGGGCCGCATGAAACCGAGACTACCTCTCTCTTGCCTTCAAAAAAACCCAGATTAATGGGGGAGTTGGTCTCCCTAACATAGGTCTTTACCTTAAAGCTTCTGCCCTATCAGCGGGGATTACCATGCACACACTGCAGGGTCTAATACAATGGGTGGACTTAGAGAGAGCCCAATTGTTAACAGACTACTTTGGACTCCGATACACCTCCGCAACAATCAGTTTACTCCCTCCTACTAAATTGACATTGACACGGTTGGGCTATAAATCTAAAATTCACCGAAAGCTCAGTTAACAGTGCTTAAAGCCATAACGCAGTCAGTACCCCTAAATAGATGGAAATATCTAGACATAACACACCTTGGCCACTTACTAGATGGAAACAAGATGAGAACTTTCTCAAAATTGCAGGATATGTAGGGTATCCCTGATCCGGATGCCTTTTTATACCTGCAAGTGAGAAACATACTGTCCTTACACACTCACACGCAGTGTAGCCCTGGTACAGACCCCCAATTATTGTTGCCCCCCTTAGTATTGCTTAGATGCTGGGGGGTACAGACTAAACCAAAGGCCCTCTATCACTGCTATAAAGCCTGGGTAGAAATACAACCCGATAAACAAGTATTTTGTAGGGCACACTGGGAAGCAGACTGTGGTGAGGAACTCACAGAAACTCTGTGGCTACGTGCACTCAGTGGCCTGTCCAAATGGGCAAAATGTTACATGCATATCGAGGCGCACTGGATGCTCCTTTATAGATGGTACTTGACACCACACAAGCTACACAAAATGTATCCGGCTATTTCCTCCAAATGTTGGAGATGTTTGTATGAGGAAGGTACCTTGCTTCATATTTGGTGGACATGTAGTGGAATCCATCCACTGTGGAAGGATGTGCGTGTTGTTGGGGGTACAAAACTTCACATTGACACTTCCCACATGCATACTATTGCTGCCTGATGCACACACTAGTCATATCCATCAACAACTGATAGCACCGGTCCATATTAGCCGCTAGGAACTTAATAGCGACACACTAGAAAATGCCCATCTGTCACTCAGCTAAAGGACAGAGTCCAAAAATTCTATATATATATATATGAGAAGATGTCCTAGACTCTCCAATGAAGTCTAAGAAATTTCAGGCAACATGGGCAAGCTAGATATCGCATACTCAACCTAGGGAAGTATAGGACATGCACCCTTAAACCTCTCATCTTTCTTCTCCTTTCTTCGGGGTTCAGGGCACAGACCCCCGGAAAGAAATCCGCTCCCCCTATACGTCCACTTACTGACTGATCACGCATTTTCTGTGATCGGGTACCTTTGTGTGTCTCTCTGTGTTTCTCTCACTACACATACCATTGCTTGATATTAGTGTCTTCTTACTCCACATATCAGGATATCGGTTATAATTCTGTTGTTTTATAATTTTTTTTTTGTTGATGTAATGTTACTGCAATGACAATGTAGCCTCAAATGGACATAGTGTCTTTTCAATGTATGCTACATTACACTGTACTTTTAATTGTGACCATCTGTACGTTGTTGATTTACGGAATTTTTCTCATCGTACCCTGTATTGTAACTATGTCTTGATTATTATTTGATGAAAATCTCAAACTACAAATTTAATAAAAAGTGATAAAATGCTTTAGTAATTTTTTTTGTTAGTTTTTTTAACCCCTTGAGGATGGTGTATGTTCTATGCCGTCCTTTTTGGGATGGTCCTAAACGCCGGCAGGCAGCATCGAACGTCTCCACCATCCTTCATACTTACCGAGTCCCCGCCGATCGCGATCCTGTGATCTGCCTGAGAACTCAGGGAGACGCTTTCCCGATCCGCCCCCTCCCCCCCCCAACTATGTGATCGAGGGGTCCTCAGGATCACATGGATGGAATAGCCGGGTTATGCTGTGCCTGCAGGGGACCTGCCTGAACTATCAGGCAGTCCCCTCATGCCTGTAAAAAAAGTTTTTAAAGTAAAAATAAATAAATTATAAAACAGTTTTTAAATTAAACAACTAGTACTTAGAACATTATATATATATATATATATATATATATATACACACACACACACACACACACACATACATATGATCTAAGTACTTTTATATACACATACACCATTAATAAAAATATAATTATATATTAATATTAAAATACACTTAGAATGACATTTTTTATCTAAATATATATAAATAATAATAATAATAATAATAATAATAATAAGATATATACAACCTGTTCCAAATTATGCAAATTATATTTCTCAGTTACCTAAATAATTGATGTAAATAAGAGTCAGAATAATTCTCATGTTATCAACAATTAAGAGTACAATTCAAATTTTATTGAACAAACCTCCTAATAATTACAGTATTTTTTTTAAAACATAAAAACAAAAAAAACTTAAAATGCATGGTTCCAAATTATTACGCACAGTAAGTTTCAAAACACTTTATAGGTTGTAAAAAAACTGAAAATTGTCATTTGTTGGGTTTGCAGCATATTTACTGAAATCAAAAGCTATTTCAATCAAACTTATAACAACATTTTCACTTTTTAAACATTTTAACAGGTCACGTTACATTTTAACATAGGACCCTTTATTTGATAGCAGCTTCACAAGTCTTGCATCCATTGAACTTGTGAGTTTTTGGACAGTTTCTGCTTGAATTTGTTTGCAAGTTGTCAGAATAGCCTCCCAAAGCTGCTGTTTGGATGTAAACTGCCTCCCACCCTCATAGATCGTTTGCTTGAGGATGCTCCAAAGGTTCTCAATAGGATTGAGCTCAGAGGAGGATGGAGGCCACACCATGACTTTCTCTCCTTTTATCCCCATAGAGGCCATTGGTGTAGAGGTATTCTTTGCAGCATGAGATAGTGCATTGTCATGCATGAAGATGATCTTATTACGGAAAGCATAGTTCTTCCTTCTGTACCAGGGAAGAAAGTGTCAGTCAGAAACTCCACATACTTTGCAGAGGTCATCTTTACACCTTCAGGGACCCTAAAGGGGCCGACCAGCTCTCTTCCCATGATTCCGGCCCAAAACATGACTCCACCATTCCTTGCTGACGTCGCAGCCTTGTTGGAACAGGGTGGCCGTCCACCAACCATGCACTACTCCATCCATCTGGACCATCCAGGATTGCACAGCACTCATCAGTGAACAGGACTGTTTGAAAATTAGTCTTCATGTATTTTTCTGCCCAATGCAGCCGTTTCTGCTTGTGAGCATTGGTTATTGGTGGCCGAATAGAAGGTTTATGCACAGTTGCAAGACTCTGGACGACTCTACAACTTGATGTCCGTGGGACTCCAGAGGCTCCAGCAGCTTCAAATATCTGTTTGCTGCTATGTAATGGTATTTTAGCAGCTGCTCTCTTGATCCGATGCATGGATCTGGCAGAAATCTTCCTCAATGTGCCTTTATCTCCACAAGCCCGTCTGTGCTCTGAATCAGCCACAAATCTCTTAATAGTGAGATGATCACGCTTAAAGGACCACTCTAGGCACCCAGACCACTTCAGCTTAATGAAGTGGTCTGGGTGCCAGGTCCAGCTAGGGTTAACCCATTTTTTTCATAAACATAGCAGTTTCAGAGAAACTGCTATGTTTATGAATGGGTTAAGCCTTCCCCCAAAGCCTCTAGCGGATGTCTCATTGACAGCCACTAGAGGCGCTTGCGTGCTTCTCACTGTGATTTTCACAGTGAGAGCATGCCAGCGTCCATAGGAAAACATTGTGAATGCTTTCCTATGTGACCAGCTGAATGCGCGCGCAGCTCTTGCCGCGCGTGCGCATTCAGCCGACGGGGAGGAAAAGAGGAGGATCGTAGGAGGAGAGCTCTCCGCCCAGCGCTGGAAAAAGGTAAGTTTTTCCCCCTTTCCCCCTTCCAGAGCCGGGCGGGAGGGGGACCCTGAGGGTGGGGGCACCCTCAGGGCACTATAGTGGTCCTTTAAGTTTTCATGAAATATCTACTGTTTTCATACCTCGTCCAAGGCATTGAACTATTTCACTCTTTTCAGCAGCAAAGAGATCCTTTTCCTTCCCCATATTTTCTTCCCCAAACGTGTTCGTTTGTCGAATGGCGGCCACCCCCGAGAACAAAGGACGGCTACTTCCCTTGTCAATTACCCGTTCGCAACAATGTTGCAATGAGTAATTGAGAACACACTTCACACAGGGGAGGTCTGACTGTTCGGTAGTTTCATTCGAACAAACCAAGGGAATGAAACTACCTTACATTTAGACGAATCCAATAAATTTACACATATAACAGCTATTTCACACGAATACATTCCCTTACTGCAAAGGCATTTACCAAATAGACGCATACAGTTTCAACATAATGTAAGTCCCAGGGCAGCTTGTGGCCCTCCGCTACAATTGATGATATTTATTTATATATTATATACTGTATGATATTTACTTTGCTTAAAAAAAACAAAACTTGTGCTGTACTATGCATACTATATATTTTATATTTGCGTCATTCACAGAAACAAAGTGACATAAACACATATACAATTTTATTTCAATCTTAATTTGGATAATGCTTTATTTTTTGAGTACACTTAGCAAAGACTTTTTGTTGCCTGGAACTTTTGGTTGTTAAGTCATATTTTCAATTATCTTTCATCATGCTAATATTTGAGAAGAGCTATCACAGGTATTATCAGATAAGAACATTTTGTACAGACACCCCCTTTGTTTACATGTATTCATGCCAATACTGTGGTGGAGTATTGGAACCTTTTTTCACGTACAGTGGTCCTGTTCCCCCTCTTTTTTTTCAATTACTGAAATGTTGCATCAATATTGGGGGCTGGTCTTGAAGAAACTGAGATTAATTTTTTTTTATAAAGAAAACAATTACACAACTCTCTAAATAAAGTAACTGTGTTTAGTTTTTTTTTACTTTTGGATCAGTCTTTTTAATCCTCGATTGAGATATGTAATTGTAGGTGCTATTATAGTATTTTCAAAGGGATAAGGCATAAAGTGCCAATGTATAAATAAATAAATGAAATGATGAAGGTACCTTGCCAACCTTTGTCATTTACTACTACTACTACTAATAATAATGTTAATTATATATTATTGAAACCCTGATATGCGTTTCAAAAAAAGAAAAATCCCCAAGAATTAAAAGTGACATGACCCATGTATATAATACCTTATGAGCACTGTACTGCAGTTAGGTGAGTAAGAGAAAGTAAACTAGTAAAGCAAGTAAAAAAAGAGTAACAATTAAATAACTTAGTTATACTGTTTCAGGTCTATAAGACATTCTGCTCTGTTCCATTGTATTACTCAAACACTATAAATATGGTAATTTTTTTAAATTAAATTGCTTTTGTAACTTCTGCATTGGTAAAATAATTATTGCAAATTTGTATCAGTTGTTGCTTGAAAAAGCAATTATTAAGGCAATATTTTTGCATGTTGATGAGGTTTCCCTATTCTTTATTGAGATAGAAAAAAATCTCAGCAACATTGAAGAAATGTACTAGAATATTGTATTTCAAATTTAGTATAGTAGCATAGCAGTAAACCTGGGTATTTGAATCCCTCAACGGCCCACATATGCAAAATAGGTGTTGTCTCACTCTGATCTGATCTGAGAATTAAGAAACGTACATCTACTGACTTAGCCCTTATTCCCTGCGCCTCTCCACCAGCAAGTCCTATGTATATGTGTAAGAGGAACTTAGTGTGCTCTGTGCCTGTACTGAAATTGTATAAGTTCTATTTGTGGTTTTTACCTAGAAATCACTTGTGTGAGTGGAGGGGTTTGTTAATTGCTCAAATGTGTCCTACCACATTTTGTGTAATTTATAAATTACACATATACCTTTTGTATTTGTTTGTCTGATAAATATTTTATCATCTTTTCGACAAGTCCATAGAGATTCTGCATATGGAGATGATGATGCTTATCAATCTGCTTTCAATTGACATTTAAGGGCAAAACGCAGGGCCCGCTTAACACAACTTCTGCTCCAGTTAACCCAACCCTATCTTGTTCTGTCACCTCAGTATTTCTTTATACAAAGTTTTATAATATTAAGGAATACAAATCTTCAGATGCAGACTATATAGGAAACACTGATACTTAGGCATTTATGAACAGATACCTTCCATCAAGAGAACAAATGGGAATGGTGTGACTAATAAAGAAAAGTACAGTACATTCAGTGGTTTATCTGACATTTTACTAACTGCTGACTATCAGCAATCTGACTGGCAGTAATACATAATCTGTTCTTTCAGCAGAAAATCAATCTATAATGGCAATTCAGCCAGCAATATTGAATATGTGATAGCCATGGTCTGTCTGTCTGCATTTATTTTTAATTATAAACGTATATGATATATAATCCATAATTTACAACAGCAATTCATTAAGCTGACTATATCAATGCAATGCCTTATGAAATTAAAGTTTTTGAAATGCATGACACTTTTCAATCTACACAAAGACTGACACACAGGGTAATTGATAAGTAACTTTTTCAAATAAAATAATGGCAATTATGCCAATTTTTGGAGAGCTTTGACCTTTAGGTATCAACGTAACTGGTTAAATACGTCTTTTCCTTTATGAAGTCTATTTTTCCTTATTGACTCTTGAAGGGACACTCCATTGCCCCAATACAAAAATAAATAAAAATCACTGTTTTGTATATATACCCCATTGAAAACATGCATGCATTAATAATGCATTATTTTATATCTAACAGCTTGCAGTTGCAGTTCTGTTTGTAACCTTTGCAAGGTCTCCCATATTTAGACTTTTTTTATGGCTATCCAATCACAGACTTTCCATTGCAGTTCAATGAGAAGTTTTGGCAAGGTAGATTCTCTGGTAAATTGCCTACATCTTGAGTTTAGCTCCACTTAGCTAAACAACCAGGAAGCAACCGATTGTTGTCTTATTGACAGCCATGGGGATGTTACAAATTTAATTTACAAAAGTACCAATTCTATTGAAATCTTCACTTTTTATGAAATTTAAAAAAAGAGGATGCACTCTTCACATATAAAGCAGCTGAAGTGCTTTAGGAGTCTGGAATGTGCCTTTAACCCGTTAAGCACCAAACCTGGAATAAAAGGGAATCATGACATGTCACACATGTCATGTGTCCTTAAGGGATTAAACCTTGCTCTTGCCCATCTATTAAGTCATAGTTTCTGTAGTTTTGATGTTAGTTGCAGTGCCCTCAATCCACCACGCAGATTATTTTGGTCCATCTAGTCTGGCACCACTGCCAACCAGCAATTTTAAAATTAATGAATGCACATAAGTGATTGTTTGGGAGTTTAATGTCACCCAAGTGTACAATAATAGAAAGCAATCTAAATGCACATCTGACAATGTTCAGGTGATGTTGCTTTGTGTTCTTATGTTGATATAACCACAAATATATCACTGCTAAAACTGCACTGCCATGTCTTTTTGGAATTATAAGTTGCTTGGTTGGACAGGTTGTCTAGATGTAATATGTCTCCTGTTTCAAAGAATACTTCACATTGATTTGCTGACTGGGTTTAATCACAGATGAACTCAGATTTTAGGCTGTGTACTCAGGCATTGTGAAATTTAACTTTCCCCCCAAATTCTCTTGGCTCCTGCGAGACCCAGCCTCAGCTAAGTATTTTAATTTTATAACAAAAAAATAAAAGCAACTGAATTTCCATTTATCAGATGATAAAAATAGGTCTGTGTTATATTCAGCATATATAATTCTTATAATGAAGAATATGGATAAAATATGTTCAGCAGTACTTTCTGCTCGTTGCTAATATTCTGCTGCAAGCCTATATGTTTCAAAAAGCTATATAATACTGTGCAACAGTTCGTAGGTCATTATTAGATTTTTGTTTTAGCAATGGTATAATAACCATATATAATTATTTATCGGTCTCTTTATTAAAATACAAACAGAAAATACCAAAAATTTGTATGCAGTATATATGTAAGGCTACGCTCAAAGGGAAACAAACTGGATACTCAAGATGTGGTATTCAAGCTGTTATAAATAAATTTGAAGAATCAAGAGAGTTCAAGTACAAAAAAAAGGACTGGAGGGCCAAGAATACTTTGACAATCTGATGAGAAGTGTCTCAGAGTTTCTTCTTTGAGAGACTGGAAGAAGTCCAGCAAGGACCTGGCTCAGTATCTGTAAGCTTCATCAGGATGCCAACTTGACCCTTCTACAATCTGAAGAAGTGAAGAAGCTTGATCAGGAATTTTCTTTGTGGAAGGGTAGCAGCCAAGAAACCACTTTTTCAGAAGGGGAACAGTGTAAAATGGCTAAGGTATGCTAAAGCTTGCAAAAATTGGAATGAAGATCAGTATAAAATAGTATTATGGAGTGACAAATACAAGTATAACATTTGTGTCTAATTGTGTAACGGGTGGCGGTCTGGAAACCAGGACCCCTGAGTGCCTGAGATGGACCGGGACCCCTGAGTTGGGAGTCTTCAGCATGGAAATGGATTATCAGGGCCTGGTGCAGGGCAACTGCACGCCTCCCCGGTGTTGAGCACCAGCGTTTGTGCAGCCACATACCAGAACCCTGATTCAGCTTATGCGGATCTCAGGAACTAGGAGCTTAGAATTAAGTAGACCTCCCAGGAGCTGAATAGGGAGGCTCTGCAGCAGGTTTTATATCCAGTACAGAAACAAGGCAAGGCTAGTCACCAAACATGAAAACAAGACAGAATTAATAGAACCCAGAACCAGAGCAGAACCCAGAACATGTACACAAGACATGAGGAAAACAAGAACAGGGCAGGACAGGACTGTACATGAACTGGGATTACAAAATAAAGACAAGCTATAATAGGCAAAACAAGAGGAGACATAACTAAGCACTATATATGAAAAGTATGGGGATTTAGTCACATTATATGATCATACATTGCATAAGCCTGCCAACAACATCAATGTACCTCATATCTGGCAGGTCCTACACTGCCTAATGTATACTAAAATAACCATAAGAAACACATATATAGCACTTACCTGCAAGAAAGGGCAGAATGCTTGAGCAGCTGCCTGCAGGTCCAGACTGAAACAAAAGGAAAATGGAAAACAAACGGCTGTGGCAACATAAAATAAACATTTAAATGAATCCAAGAGACTGGGAAATCCAGGGACGGAATATAAGAATGAACCCAGAAACCCAGCATAAAGAAAACCAGACATGGAATAGAAAACCAAGAAAAACTAAACAAGAATTGTAAAAAGAGTACTGGATACCAGAAACCAAAGCCAGACATCTCCACAGAACATGGCATGATGTGACAAATTTTACCACGACAGAAGGCTTCATATTTGCATATCTTTCTTTACTGAAAACTCCAGCAGCATAGAAACACAACAACCAATCAGAAAAAGGTTATGAGGCCCTGTCTATGACATCACTTCCTCTTTCTTTGCTGCTCCATCCATACAAAGGTCAGAGTATTTTGCCTCTCTGGTATATCTATATTTTTACACAGTTTTTCCTTAAGATTTATGCCTTTATTCTTTTCACTGCTGCACTCTGGCTCTCTCTTATACCTGTTCCCCTTCTCCCCCTTTTTTTCTGTATTCTACATTTACGTTTAATTTTGCCACTGGCGATCCGCGGGCGCCACGGCTGTCTGTGCCGCACTCGCCCCACGGACCTGCCCTAATTCCACTCAGGGGACTGTGTGGGGACGGGTGGAGGAAGGCCGGGTCAGTACCGCGCTTGTTGGTTTGCCGCGCTCCTACTCGACCGTGAGCCGTTGCGCGCTATCACACGCGGGCGTCGGCCATTTTGGATCTCGCGAGACACACGACAGCTGCCTCCCCCGCTTGTGGCGGACCAGGAATCACCCGCTCACTGCGCTCTGCATCTTTTTATTCACTATTCAGGTCCACTTCAATGTTTTCCACTCCTTCAAAAAAAAAATTCTATGTGGCACATCACACAGTGCCTGGCACAAATGCCTTTTGAGGAATGTATATAAAGCATGCATTCACCAAAGGAGTCTGAGTGAATTACATGCACATGCTGCATCTCTGTACCCACACAGGGTCATACTATATCACTGTACCCACACAGGGTCATACTATATCACTGTACCCTACACAGTGTCATATTATATTACTGTACCCTACACAGGTTCATATGATATTACTGTACCTGACCGTACAAATTATGTGGGTGTCCTCTGGGTATTTTTTCATGGCACACCATCTGGGGTGACCTCCCAGATACACATACAAGGTCATACACAGACCATTATACTGATGTGGGTGTCCTCTGGTTTTCCACGGCACACCACCCAGGGTGAACGCCGATCACATGCACAAATTCTACCACTAACTGCTAATTTACCGTGCATACAGCTCTGGTGTACAACTGTGGTGAACCCATAACACCACCACCACTGACACATACCAGACTGCGCTATCAGGTGTCCTCTATGTAGACACCAATCCCTTACACCTAACCTCCGTATACATACGATTTACTATCTGGGCGACCACCAGTTGTACCTCGAGTCTGGCACCATATGTACTGACTCTACTCCAGTATCTCCACTGACCCTTATCACCCTAGAGGACGAGGAAAAAGATTGCGAATCATAGAAGACACACAAACCAGCCAGGACTTTCAGGCCATGATTAACGCCACAGTAGCGGCTTCTGTGGAAAAGGTACTCTTGAGGGCTCTACCACAAAGCCAGGGCGACGCGAGTCCCCCAGAACTGATGGAGGCTTCGGGCTCTGAAATATCCAAGGCAAAGCGACAACGGAAGGGCTCGAGCCCCCTGTCTCTAAAGCCAAAGGCAAAACCCCTGCCAAACGGATTAAGGACACGGAACGGCGACAACCTGCACCCCAACCATTTCACTCTTCTGACGAAGAGGATTCCTACGTACCACATGCCCTAGACATGGTAGATGAAGGGCGCAGGGATGGCTCGCCATCGAAGGAGGAAGAGTGGCAGGACCTACCCCCCTCCTCCTCGAGATACGTCAGGGAGACCTTTCTCGGCGGCGACGACAGAGACAGGGAAAGCAACAACGGCTCTAACGCTGGAAAGCACGGGGACGGAACAGTTCTGGACGACCAGGGGACCCTGCTCTTCGATCCACGTACCATCCGACACCCACGGTCCTCCGAATGGAACCTACCAGAACATCTGACGAGGTTCATACACTTGCTACGCAAACCTCTGGAGAAAGAGGTACGGGCACGCCTCAGGGCCGAATGCCCCAGACCAATGCTGCCTGATAAAGTGGCACTTACACACGAATTTGACAACACAGTAGTGGTCTTCATGTCACGTTCGGGCCGAGACCCCCGAAAGGGCGTGGAGAAAGGAATGAAGGCAGCACAAGACAAAGTGCTGGATTTACTCGGCCCCATCGCTAAGATACTTTACTTCGCGGATCTTGCACTCAACCAAGGCTCTCAACTAGACCCTCAGATCATACGCGAATGGGCTCAACGATCAGTGTGCTTCCTGGGCAACGCAAACGGCGCATTGTGCACAGAAAGACGCAAGTCGGCACTGATCCGCATAGATAGCAAGCTCCTGGATCTAGGAACTAAGGAATTCGGGCCGAAATCACAAGGACTGTTGTTTGGCGATGCTTTCATCACAGAACTTAAGAAACACGTAAACCTATTCACCACCTTGAACAAGGCCCAAACCTCACTCAAACAGGTTTTCCACAACCCGCCTGGAAGAGGTGTTTTTGGGAGGGCTGGTCGGCAGCGGAACCGGGCCACCAGCCACTTTTGAAAGTCAAGTTCCAGATCATTCGCACAAGCTCCAAGCTTCTTCCCATCTACGACTCAAAGACCCTCATCGCACCGAGGGGCAGGAAGGACTAGAGGCTTCAGAGGTCGAGGACGTGGCCGTTTCTCTAATGGTGAGTCCACCTACATACCAAAATGTTTCAATTTTATAGCAGGCAGCCTGTCCCTTTTCTTACAGAATTGGGAGCTAATTACCAAAGACGCCTGGGTCCTCCAGACGGTAGGCGGCTTCGTCATAGAGTTCTCCTCACGACCCATACAAACCACCACCCCTCCTCCGATCCACATGTCAGTGGAACAAGAACACCTGGTGGACGAGGAGATCCACACACTCTTCAAGAAAGGTGCAATACAGTATGCACCAGGAGGGGGAGGTTTTCTAAGCAACATCTTCCTGGTCTAGAAGAAAACAGGCGACTACAGACCGGTTATCAATCTCCGACAGTTGAACTCATACGTAATATACAGACACTTCAAGATGGAAGGAATCCATCTTCTGCAAGACCTCCTTATCAAGAACGACTGGTTTACGCGTCTGGACCTCGAAGACGCGTACCTGTCAGTACCAGTGGACATACACTGCCGAAGTTTCCTCCGCTTCCGATGGAGAGGACATATATGCCAGTTTACATCTCTGCCATTCGGCCTCAGTTCGGCTCCGTGGTGCTTCACGAAGCTACTGAGACCTGTGATGGCACACATCCGAACCATGGGCATACGATGTCTTGTATACCTGGACGATTTGCAATCCCTTTACTGCCCCTATCTCACTGGTCCTTAACTACCTATCCCATCTGTTCTCGCTGGGACGATCATATCGATCCCTCAATGTGATCAGATCCGCCATATCGGCGGCACACGTCCCAGTACAGGGCAGACCGGTAGGTCAAGACCCACTGGTTTGTCGTCTATTATGGGGTGCCAAGTTAACGAGACCCCCAGAACCCAAGTATTTATGCCTATGGCAGGTGGATACGCTGCTGAAATTCCTTAGGGATTGGCGGGACAACCCCTACCTGTCGCTGAAACAACTTTCAGCCAAACTGACCCTCTTGCTATGCTCGTTTCGACGGGTGGCAGATGTCAGAGCGTTCGACATTGACGGTTTCTCTCTCACACCTGAAGGAGTTACCTTCTCCATATCGAGACGTACAAAGTCAGATTCAGCTTCAGTGTCATACCCATACTTTGGGTCAGACCCCAAACTATGTGTTGTCAGGACACTGATGAGGTATACAGAAATCACCACTCCCCTTCGAACTATCTCGACGGGCCAGCTCCTGATCTCATACGTAAGGCCGCACGGACCGGTGTCTACGACTGCACTGGCTAGATGGGTCCGCTGGCTATTATCGTTAGCGGGCGTTGAACCCTGCTTCGGAGCGCACTCGGTCAGAGGGGTGGCAGCCTCCCAAGCCTTTATGGCAGGCGCCTCTCTAGCCGACATTATGCGCTGCGCAGATTGAACGTGAGAGAGTACTTTTAGGACGTTTTATTATCGTCAAACATCTCATGCTTCCTTCACATTAGTCAATTCGAAGCTTTAAAAATGCAAATATGAAGCCTCCTGTCATGTGGTAAAATTGAAGATTATATTAGCTTTAGTGTACTAATAATCTTAATTTTAGTAATGACAGGAGGCGAATATTTCCCACCCTTAGACCCCTCCCATATTCTTCTCAAGTTGTACAATACGCCTTATGTTCAGGAAGACACGTACAATATATGAAGGTATGTTTTTCCTCTTGTACCTGGGGTATGTTGTATATATATATGGGTAAATAATGTAGCTTAAATTTAATTTATTTAAGTGTTACCGATTCAGATATCATTTGTTATGCCAGATTCTTAATGTTTATTGTATACGGACAAATTACCACGCCAGAGACCTTTCACCTTTTTCTTCTCTTGCAGTGTGAACTTCTCCATGACAGGACAAAGTTTCACCTTCCATTTCCCTACGTCACGGGACTGCTGGATTTGGATATTCTTCTATGTTATTGAACTGTTGACGTTTAATTAGATTACGTTTTATAGTTTTATTTGTTGTTCGGTTCAAAGAAAGAGGAAGTGATGTCATAAACAGGGCCTTTCATGGGCATCATAACTTTTTTCTGATTGGTTGTTGTGTTTCTATGCTGCTGGAGTTTTCAGTAAAGAAAGATATGCAAATATTCGCCTCCTGTCATTACTAAAATTAAGATTATTAGTACACTAAAGCTAATATAATCTTCAATTGTCAACAATATGTGTGAAGATGAGTTGGAGAGAGATGATAGATTGAATGCTTGATCCTTAAGTGAAACATGGTGGAGGGTGTGTCATGGTTTAGGGATGCATTTCTGCCAATGCTGTTAGCGATAAGATTTTAATTTATCATGTCATTCCTTCTGGAAAACACCTGATTGGAAATTGTTTTTTTTTTTTTTAGTACAATAATGATCCCAAACACAATGCTAATGCAGTGAAATCATATTATGGATAGAAAAACAGCTGGTAAAACACTGACAGTCATGGACTGGCCCCCACAGGGTCCAGACATGAATATTATAGAGGCAATATGGAATCACCAGGACAGAAAAAAAATTAAAAGCCAATCTACATCTAAAAAGAACTCTGGGAAGTGCTAAAAGAAGTATGATATAATATAAAAGATTACTTCAGAAAATATCATGACAGTTTTCCCAAAAGAGCTCAAAATGTGCTTAATGCCAAGGGAGGTCACATTAAATATTGACTTTTGCTTAAAGAAGCCATTTTGTTCTGAATATTGTGTTTTATATTATGTGTACATATTTCCTGTATTTTCTTTTGTATCTTAATAAAGAGACCAAAAAATAAATATGTATGGTTATTAAAACTTTGCTAAAACAGCAACGCTGGAAAGCTGGTGGTGGCCTAAGACTTTTATACAGTACTGTATGTATTTATATATTTTTTTAAATTTTTTTTTTTTTTTTAATTAAGCTATAAGGTTTATAAACTACAAGTGATATATAGTCATTTGATCATAGAAGGATTTAACATGTCTATTTTGGATATTCACAATGGAAATAGAATACAATTTGTGCAGAGTGTGAGGCACGTGGGAAAATCTTACTCTTCTGCAAGCCATTTAATGTTTACACAGTACTCTCTATGTAACTATGTCACATTTCAAAGATTAAACTTCTCAAACAATTCAGCTGCTGCCGCATGTTAAATTTCCCTGGCGGCACTTTTAGATGAGTTTTACTGGATTATGAATATATTGCATTAAGAGAGCTTGCTTGTGAGTTTTGCTGCAAGCAATCTGCAGCGACACAGATTAATATATTTCTCATGTTTTAAGTGACATAAATCACAATATTTGATTAATACAGTATGAGTAGTTTGAAGGTAGAAAAATGGAAGAAAAATGCGTATGGTGCTTAATTTTATTTTACATGGCAAGAATAAATTCTTTAGCTCAGGGCTTGTATTCAGATCCTAGCGTTAACCATGTAAAGAGGAACATTAACAAAGACGTTATGACTCTAATGTGACCTTGTTCATAATTGACTTTAAAATCTTATTAGAATTTATGGTGCTCTGGAAACCCACAAATAAAATAATAAAATAAGACTCACCTCATACATAAAATATAAAGTAAGAAGACAGGCTATGCTAGTATTTAATGTTATTTAATGGATTGAGAGTCAATTTTAAAGCAGTGGATCTTCAAATATAGGGGTTAATTTACTAGCGTCTGATGCTGGTTTTTTTTGCCATCACAGAGCCATTGCATAGTGTCCAGGTAGGTCCATTGTACCCAGATGGCATTTGGAGGGGTTGGTTACATTTTTACACCTTCTCTGGGATTTCATTCTCCCTGAGTAACACAAGCTAATTGTAATTCCCTTCTTATTGGTGAAAATAGCAGGACCTGCTCTGCATCATTGCTCTGGCTATGCAGAGCTCTCTGGTATTTCTGGAGACAGAATACTTTGTAAATTAAGTTTTGTGTATGCATGTAAATGTGTGAATCTGTGTGTGCCTGAGTGTATTGGTGTGTGTGTGAGTTTGTGTGTATCTGTGTGTGAGTATATGTTTGAGTACCAGTGTGTATAAGTCTGAGTTGTGTCTGTGAATCTGCATCTAAGTGTGTTTGTGAGTGTGTTAGTATGTGTGATTAGTGTGATGATCTGTGGAGGATGTGAACAAGATACATAGAGGAATGTTGGGATGATGAAGTAGGGTGGGAGATGCATGGAGGGATTTGGTTCAAATGCACATGGAAATGTGATAGATATGTAGGAAGGGGGATTTGTGGCAGACATGTGGGACATGCATGGGAGGATGTGGAGAAAATACATAGGGAGTATGTCTGGAAAATGCATGAGGGGACACATAGTAGGATGTATGGAAGATAATGTGGGGGAGTTGCACAAGAGGACATGAGGGATGTGTCCATGAAAATGTGGGGTAAATGCATGGATGGAAGTGGGGGAGGTGCACAGAGGGAGTGGGAGATGTAGAGGATATACACAGGTAGGATGTGGGGGTGCATTAGCAGTGATAAAAGGTGATACACTTGGTGGAATGTAGCAAGATATATTGGAAGAAAGGAAACAAAATAAAATACACTTTTAGGTTTTAGGGGGGTGGAGTTTATGTAAGTGGGACAGGGGCAGCACTTTATGATTAAATTAGGCAGGGCTATCTTGGGCTGGTCCTGGGGCCAAGTTGAAATAGAGCTCAGATATGTGTAAGCCATCTCTTCGTGAAGTATTGTGGATTGGAGCATCTTATCTACTAGCTGGATGGGAGGTGATATGGACATCTTCCAATGCTTAGTGATAATGTTCTTGACAGCAGGAAAGACAAGCAAGATCAGAGACTTATGTGGAACAGAGATGTCAGCAGTAATATGGAAACGATTGCAGCTAGGTGAGAGAAGCAGCAGGTTCCAGTAACCATTCTGATGAGAGATTGTATTGCCAACCAAAATATAGAAAGGGTGAAGCAGTCCCCAAATATAAGGAGTACTCATTCTCGGCTCAGCATCTCCAGCAACTGTTTGTAAAACGTGAAGAGTCATTTTGTGTTGAACTGCAATTCATACAAATTTGATCCAATCAGGTGATTGGTAAAATTCATGAAATCCATGGCAAAAAGTGCCTGAGGTTAGTGAACTTACCTACTCTGACACATCCGTGTCAATCCAGTCACTAGACATCGCTATGACTACAGCTACAGCTACAAATATTGACCTTGATTTGTTCCTGTACTGACCCAGCTAGGTTATTGACAACAAATATCCCTGTACTGGCCTGGTTGCATTACTGCCCATTTGTTATTTCTGCGTTCAGTTACCAGACACAGATCTGTGCTTGCCCTTGGATTTGCTGATTGATTTCTATTTATATTGTATTTTATGTACTCCTCCTGAATTGGTATATAGTTTTAGTGCTAATATTTACCATGTCCTTTCTAGAGTTAAGGTAGTATGTTTGTCTATCCTTTCACTCTGTGCCTTTTGGTAGGATTGCTGACTTACATGTTTATGAAGATCCTCACGTAAACTGACACCCTAATCACAAAACAACTGAAATGCACAATGGCCAAGCATATTCAGGTGGAGCCTGTAGTTGTGGGAGGGGTTTTACCGGTCTATTTATACCCAGTCTTACCTCCACTCAGGGCTGACACTGATCCAGACTACTTTGCGACCACTTCCGGTGCTGGTCCACTTCCGGGTTTCGGTCTGCCTCAGCGTTGCTCCCACCATGAACGAAGTACCACACAGACCTAATCCTGGGAGACTACCACCCTTCACCCGCAGCCATGGGCAACTTCCAGCCTCACAGAGGGCACACTTCCCCGCAGGCGATCCCGACAGCCAACCGCACTCAAACTGCCACATTCCGCCCCTGCCGCCGCTTTAAGGTGTTACATTTGTGCCGTGAGTTCCAACGGTAACGTGAGTACTCTTAGATCAGCACGGCTCTTCCAGGCTACCTTCCGAGTCACGGCATCTGGCTCAACTCCCACTGAGCCCCCGGCCTCTTAACTCCCTTCAGATAGATGGCCAACTTACCCTTTACCACTCATAGTCACCTCCAGTACTCTGGTCATGCCGATCTCCAACCTTCCCGAGGCTCCCAGGTCTCTGCATAATCCAGGGAGACTACCAGCCCTCACCCACAGCCAAGAAATACTTCCAGGCTCAGGCAGTGAAGGTACACTTCCCCGCAGACGATCTGGACAGCCATCCGCAAATTGAAACTGACGCAGTTCGCTCCTGCTGCTACTTTACAGCGTCGCAATAGTACCGCAAGTTACAACGGTATTGTGAGTACCCCCGGTTCAGCACAACTCTTCCGGGCAACCTCCCCAGTCCAGGCCACCTTTCAAGACACAATATCTCATGCTGAGCCCATTCCCCACTGCCACCTAACCCTCTTCAGACACACAGCATACTTACTGTCCACCGCTCATAGTCACTGCCGGTATTTGTGTCCCACCAATCTCCGACCCTCCCATAGCTTCCGGGTCCCTATATTCTGATTCCCGGGTCCTGTTGGTCGTCCCACAAGTTGTAAGTTATCCATGCTGGGCATCATACACATAACTCATCCGGCCATCGAACGGCACTCACACTGGGACTGACCTAACTTATTTAACCACCAAATTCATTCCACTCGGTCAGTCACTTCTTTACATTCGGATTTGACCACCGTTAGCCAATTCAGCCACTCATTACATATTTACATTCCTTGTTCTTTGCATTCTGCTCCCTGACAGTCAGCCGAGCATGACAGCCTCATCATTCGTTGTACATTGCATGATTTTGTCCCTTAGTTTACAATATGGTTTGCTATTTACTTAGTCGTGTTCAGTCAAATTTACAGTGACGTTGCATCCACACAGCAAGTTCCTTAATTAACTTTGTTACCTCATTAGCATATTCTGTGTTTTTTTATATAGGTATATGTTAATCCACTAACCAATTGGAGGATTCCTTTCCTAAACAATGCGCAAATATCCTCCTACTAATGCCTTTCGCTTTTCTATTTGCGACTATATGCACTGTAAGGCCGTAAGGTTCACACTCACGTTCGGCCACCATTTGCATGTCTGGGTTATGGAGCCTCGGCTTTGTAAGATTCTGGTTGCACGTGGGTATGTACGTCATACAGTCCTACATTAACACGTGCATTCTTTTGTGCTCACCGGTTAGTACACTAGGTGCTTATGGAGTCACTCAACTGGTTACTCAACAATCTCTCGACTCCCATAATATCTCACCTAATAATTGATCATTCCGTATTCACGCTTGAACTATCCACACGACACCCAGATGGTAGCCTACTAAGACATACCTCAACCCCTCCTTAGTGCATTAAGTTCAATTACAATTCTGCTTACTTGGGTGTGCGTATGCGGCTAGAGCCACACATCTGTACAGTCAACACGGAATCCGCACTTTATCTAAAATACATCCAATAAGTCACCATCTACCTGTATGCAGCCACCTTGCCATCCAAGTATTACTATGGGCTTGGCCTTGTACTGTTGACTTAAGTCCCAGCCCTCCCTAGGCCTTCACGACTTACTCTGCACATGGCCATCAGGGTGCTTACCGCTACATCCTACTCTCTTCCCCTCCTATTTGGCATGGCATATGGAAGCCATACGGCTTCCCTGGATTATATACGGCTCTAGCATACCATGTTCAGGATACACCTTCCAGTCACACAGCCACTTCTACCCAGCGGACTGCACCCAGGGAATTACAGAGGGACTAAATCCTCTGTTTACATACATCTATCCATCCTATACATGATTATGCCACTTCAGCTGTCACATTGATATATGTTATGGGCAACCAGGTCACCTATTATTCCACGTACCAAATTGTCACAAGCCATTCATTAATGAAGTAGCCTGGCCACTGCTTATAGATGGCCCGCCATTGCATCATACAATTCTATTTTGTCTACCCCCCACTACCCCTGAGAGGCTAGCACATATACCAGGAATCTTATACTGCCCACTCGCTGTTCCCAGGCCATTTACGGCTCCCACAATCTCAGTTCTTAACTGACTGTAGCCACGCACAATAGATACATCCATTACGGCACTTTACACGGCTGGTCAGCTCCTACGTCAGTTCCAGCCTATGAGAATTAACTACCACTCTGTAATACTACGGTCAACCATTACTCACGACCTCCCTCCGTATGTTCTGAACAACCTCTGCAGGCTATCCAATACACCCACATTACAAATCCTCGAATGGCCAATTACACATGGCATAATCTCTACATTCTGGCACTTAGCATTCAGTTATACCACTATGCGCAGCCTCGCTATGCCATCACTACCTACGTTACATACGGCCATTCGCGTATGTAGTGTCATTAAGACACTATTACGGCCCCTCACTTGGGCATTTACATACAACAGTGGCATCATTGGGCCCACTCAGGTCCTCGTACGACCCTCTCCACACTACGATTATGTGTACAGTCGAGGGCACTGTATCTGATTTCCTTTCCCGACATTAAACTTAAAACATGGGTCGAACACATACTTCAGCTCCTTCGGAAATACCCCTATACGCAGGCCTCAATAGGCCGTCACTACCTATGTAACATATGGCCCGCTGTGGGCAATTCTCTATGACACTATTCCGGCCCCTCACCCGGTTATTACATACATCCGGGGCCACCTCGGACCCACTAAATTCCTCGCACAACCCTCTCTAGCTGCATTTCTATGTCCAGTCGCAGGCTTAAGAAATCTCTGACATTCACGTAGAGTCTTTGGTTAAATGACCAGAAAGCGTTTATACGTGACCCTCACTTGGCCGGCACTACCTACGCTATATACAGCCCTCCACGGGCAATCAACAACGACTCAGTTCAGGCCCCTCACTCGGGCCATTACATACTACTGTCGCTTTGTTTGGCTCTCTCAGTTCCTCGTAAGCATCTCTCTCTTCCTAGGAGTCCAGTCACAGGCTCTTAACGAATCTCCGATATATGTATCCCTATAGTAAACTGGAGACGTTGTTCAAATAAATACCTCAGGTCCTTCAGAAATACATCTATATGCGGCCCTCACAGGCCACCACTACCTACGGTCCTCCACGGGCAATTTACCACAAACATGATTCCGACCCCTCACTTGGTGTCACGGTTCTCGCCGCATCAAACAGACGGCTAGACGTGGTCACCCGTGGAGATCCCAACAAGGGACTTGAACCGGGGAACTTCGCAGTCCTGGTCCTGCTTCCTACCTCTGAGCCACAGCAGCTTTTGTATTCCACAGTCATTCCGGTCCTGTTCATCTTGGCGTGTGTGTCTGTTGTGTGTGTGTCTGTTAGAGTGAGTGTGTGTGTGTATGTTAGTGAGTGTGTGTGTGTCTGTTAGCGTGTGTATGCGTATCTGTCAGTGAATGTGTGTGTGTGTGTGTGTGTGTATTTAGAAGGCGGGGCAGGGGGAAGGGTTGGGTGGGGCTGGCGCGGGGAGGGGCGCCTGAGTTTTGTCCTGCCTAGGGCAGCACAAAACCAGGATACACCACTGCTCTAAACATCACCGACACCGTGACATTAGGCTCCTCATCAGGAGTCTCCTCTACCTGGCGAGGAAACAATAGGGCCTTCCACCGACCTAACCTTTTCGGTATCCTCCCGGACTCAGCAACCAGGCTAGCCAGGTTAACTGACGATAAAGTATAACGCATCATCGACGAGTGACAGGGTTCTCACACATGAGTAACGGTCCCACAAAGACCTGCAATCCCCACTAGGCTCTTACATTCACATTTCACGCAATACAACCGGGCCGCTCAATCATGCTGTGACTACCACACCTCCTACCAGAGGCTCCACACGACTATAACACCGTCTCTCTTGACTCGCATGCAAACAGACCACTGAGGTGGTAACAGTTTCTTACATGTCGAAAACGGATTTCTACATTCATCCCCCCACCAGACATAGAATCGCTGGTTACGGGTATCGACGCAGCAGGCCATTTCAGTATTCACGGCATAATGCCAAGATTGGTAGTTCCATGACTGATGGCCCCCCGAAACCCTGACACTACAATCCGCCTGCACCACTTTCACACCATTTTGACATTTAACCCATAAGTTACAACAGATCACACTCGGGGTTCCTGACGGGAAGGAAAACTATCACATGATTTCCAATAACAAAGTCGCTCGTGTAAATATAGATAAAGGGTGCTCTCCCTCACGGGCACTCACTGATCCCATTAGGGGAATCACCTAGTTGGCGGTGTCACGTAATTTCCATTTGGTATGCATACATGTACCTGGCTGGGGCAATATCACGGCCGACGCTCTGTCATTCGAACTTTTTAGCAACAACTATATACACAAGATACACCCAGTTAGAGGTCTAACTCTATCCGAACCATGAAAGTAGAATCCGGTGTTAGGGTGGATGCATTTAATATTCTTTTGCCTCTTTCTTACAGAGAGACAAAGCTAAACACACCTATTCCCACTATACGACAAATCACTCGCTACCGCATATTCATGAACTAAATGATGACCCGGTTACCAGAATAGGCTAGATCCAGTTGACCATCATAGGTCAAATCCCCTAAGATTGGTGCCGCATCTGCTGCTTCCATCAGGTAAGTACCGGCTCTCATTAATCAAGGAATTATGTAGATGGGAATCAGCAGCTCACAACAAGTACATTCCATAACCCAAGAAAGAACTCTGGAAGCCTTCACAGAATGGGTTGGGTAATCGATATCAACATTAAAGTGTTACGATTAAATCTTTTTGCCCTTATTTATTTCAGGCCTACCCGATCGTCGGTTTAGGCACACCACAACCGACTGTCATGGATAGCCAACGGCGTTATGTACAGCTTATTATCCCCGACTACAAATGTTAAGGCAGAGCCTGTAGTTGTGGGAGGGGTTTTACCGGCCTATTTATACCCAGTCTTACCTCCACTCAGAGCCGACACCGATCCAGACTACCCACCCGCCACACCCCCAAACAAACACATCCTTGGTGGGCTCTCATTTATTTCAGGCCTACCCTATAGTCGATTTAGGCACACCACAACCGACTCTTATACATAGCCAACGGCGTTATGTACGGCTTATTATCCCCGATTACAAATATATATATATATATATATATATATTACATAATATATAAATATAAATGTTTTACTGCTTCTCCAGTTTTTCCCTCTTTTGGTTACTTTTTTCACTTGTGTGAATGGGGAATTGTGGGAAAATCCTCCTATAAATATAAGGAAAAATAAATGCATAATATGAATATATGTATATACTTTGCAGTACATTTTCATGAATTTTGGGTCTATCTATCTATCTATCTATCTGTCTACCTACCTATCTACAAGTCAAGGTGACTAGTAAACCATCAATTGTAAGGTGTCAAACAACTTGCATTCCTTTTTTTTTCTCCTTCACATACTGTTAAAATGCATATAGTGCATACAAACGGCCTTTATCTCATTGAATTTGTTACAGCGACTATGTTCCCCTGACTACACACTGCCTTCCACCATACTAATTCATACCAGCAATGGGACTAGCCGGGGAAGGGGGGGGCGATGTGACATCACACATGTTGCGTAGCGTGCACGCCGCCCGGTAGAGCTGGGCCAAGGAGCCCCACGCGGGTTAAGAAGGAGCCGCACACTTATGATCTTATGCTCCCATGATTGTATGAGCCGGGTCCAGACTGGCAGATGGATGCGAAAGCCGCCGACCGGCGATCGGATTTAGGTGCTGTTAAGGTTTTGGAGGTGCAGCTGCTGGAAGACTGACAGCCTTTATCTGGACAGGAGGTGAGCATTGGTGCAGCAGGCTTTTAAGTAGATGTACACCAAAACAGCATAAAGACATTGGAGACCTGCCAAAATCTGTAAGCAGGCTGAAGTGAGTACAAAAGTACAAATGTATATAATTTCCCTCATAAGACAAGTAGAAGGAAGGAAGAATTTAGCAAATTAAAATTCATGGCTTAAAGGGGGAGGAAAGGACAAGACAAAGGAAACAAACTGTATGGAATAAGCTGTAATAAGATAGAAGTGGAGAGGTTGCAACTACTAACCATAGTTTTACAATACTCTTAAAGTTACATTGCCGAAAAGAGCAGTGGGCTGAAAAAGAGGTGGATAAAGAGAAGGAGAACAAAAGTTTAAACACAGCCAAAAATTAACAACCACCTCAAAAAGCAGGAAAAATCTGAGACGAAGTGGCAGAGATGGATTATCTGCTAAATTCAGTTTTTCTAATAAAATACGCCTCAGAAAGCAGAGGTGAAATTATTTTGAATAATGGTAACTAGAAAAACAACCATTCAAAGCCAAGACCAAAAACCTCCCCCCAAAAAAGACCGGGGAAGAAAAAGACAAACAGGAAAAGAGACTTTCAAATTTTTTTACTCCAGCGGCAGATAAAAGCACCTCAGAAACTTCTCAGATATTCACCCCAATTAAAAAGCTGTCTCAACTAAGGAAATTGGGGACATTAGTGACACTGAGGGAAAGGATTATTCAGGAGACCTACAAACGATCACCCCAGTTTAACTAAAGGAATGTTTAGATCTACAGCTGGAACAAATGAAATAGAAATGCAGGGGAGTTATGCTGCCTTTAACCCCTTAAGGACCAAACTTCTGGAATAAAAGGGAATCATGACATGTCAGACAAGTCATGTGTCCTTAAGGGGTTAAAAAAGACATAATGGAGATTAGACAAAAAGTCAAAAGTTAATGAACAAAAAATAGAACATCTAGAATTTATCTTAGAGAAGCAAAGGGAGACTATTGAGAAACAACAAAGGAAGATAATAGATCTTGAAGAGAGAGCGACAAATATAGAAGACAGAGGTAGAAGAAATAATTTAAGAAATAATTTAAGAATAAGAAACATCCCGGAAGCTATCATACAAGATAACAAGGAAATTTACCTCTGAATTTTTTAAAGACCCCAAAATAAATATTGATGACAAAGTGGACTTTCTTGAAAGATCGCATTGAATATTTAAACCAAGAACACTTCCAGATGAACAAGAGATACAATTATTGTTTGTCACTCCTATACTTTCAGAGAAAAAAAATTCTAAAAGCGGCAAGACAAATGGAAAAAGAACAAGGGAAATTCAGCGACATGAAGGTTTTTCCAGACTTGTCTTTTCAGACAAGAAAAGCAAGAAAACAATTTTTGCCAGCTACACTACGCCTAAGGGAAAATAATTTAAAATATCGGTGGGGTTTTCCAACCAAACTTATAGTCACTAAAGATGGGTTTACGCACTATTTTGATTATTTTGAGAAGATTACAAACTGGCTGGAAAATAAGGCTTAATAATGATTAGTTTATAAGTATGTAATGAGATAATGAGATTGATACACTAAAGGAAAGAGGGTCCTTTTTTAATTTTATTTTCTTTTTCCTCTCTTCCTTTGTTATATGTATGCAAACTGATTTATGGTGTTAAATGTTGATCTTGTCTCTTGTGGGTAATGCAGTAAAAGGAATATAAGGGTTTAGAGTTACTGTCAAATAGAGAGCACAAAGCACAGTGTGTTTGCATGTTGAAATGTACGTTATACTGGTTAGTTGTAATAAATTATTTCTTTTTAAGTAATGACGCAAGAGGTATATAAAGGATTGGAGTTACTGCTAAATAGAGAGTACCCAGCACAGTGTGTATTAACGTTAAAAAAAAGCATGTTATATATAAGTAAATTGGATTGCTGTGATAAATGCTGGTCTTTTGGGTAATGCAGCAAGAGGATTATAAGGATTGGGAGTTATTGGCAAATAGAGAGTACACAGTAATGGGTGTTTTCTAGTTAAAAAGGATATTAATATGTTTGTAGATAAGCGTAGCACTTGGAAATAATTAATTGAAAACAGGTACACTTGAATTGATAAACTTTTTTTTTTTTGAATGGATATATAATATTAGCACCAGGTATAAATTTGAATCACAAAGTTATAAACATCACAGATAAGATAGATGTAAGCCTATCATAAGTCTTTATAAGGTGTCTGGCACTAAGCGGTAAAGATCTGTTGGGATTGCAAATCACTGTATGGCAAAAGGGCCTTTATAATAGCATATACAGTGGGGATGATTTTGATATTGTCGCAAATAATCAGAGGGCGAAGGAATAAGTTAATTACAAGGGGCAAATACAGCTCAGCTTTTTTTTTCCTTATTTAGGAGTCATCCTGGTGAGGATGAGATCCCAATCAGGGGGTTCACATTTTTGGGATATGTACTCTAAGTTTGGGGCTCAGGGTCAAGGATATGGATGCCCCTCGATTATGAGGGTAGTTTGTATGAATGTTGTGGTCAGTATGTTAGGGGCAGAAGTTCAGACTGGGAAGAAACTCACAAACAAATTCCATCAAGAATATGGTTTCTGGAGAAATATTTACAATTTAAATTTTTTTAAGTATGAGAGATCTATTTTACTGATTGATATGAGAATGGGAAAATGTAATGGTTACATTTATTTCATTAAACACTCAGGGTCTAAATTCTCCCTGTAAAAGAGCTATTTTATTTGATTATATCAAGAAAAAAAAGCTATTTTTACAAGAGATGCATTGGAGAAGAGAAGACACCTTAAGATTTATTCCACAAAGGTTCCCAATAGTGGTATCTGCTTCACTAGAGAAGCAGCGAAAGAGAGGGGTGGCTATTCTGATAAGTGAAGATATAGATGCTAAAATCATTTATCAAGAGACAGATGAGGAAGCCAGAGTTATTATATTGATAATTAAAATTCAAGCAGAAATGTATACTTTAGTTAATGAATACGAGCCTAATAATCCCCCAATAAGTATTTTTTTTTAATCTTCTAGATAAAGTTGATATAATAACACAGGGTAAATTACTCCTAGCGGGCGATTTCAATCAAATTCTGGATGCTAGTCTAGATAAAAAAAAACATTAAAAGAAGGTGAAATAAATAAAGTCTTAATCTCACAAGCGGCACAATTCCAAAGAATAGTTAGGAAATATGGATTATTGGACATTTAGCATATTTTCCATCCAACGGAGAGGGATTTTACATGTTTTTCCAGAACATATTTCTCATACTCAAGAATAGATTTATTTCTGGGAAATAATTGCTTGGCTAACAGCACTATCAAAGTCCTCATAAATGAAGTTTCTTGGTCTGATCATAACGCTATAATCCTGGAAATAGGTATTGAGAATAACAGTGCTAAAAGAATGTCATGGAGTTTAAATGATAATATCCTTTTTAAAAAGGAAAATAGAGAATATATTGAGGCGATAGATGACAGAAAGGTATTTTCATTAAAATGAGGGGGGTGAAGTGCCACTTCCTGTGGTATGGAATGCATACAAATGTGTTACATGAGGGTATTTAATCAAATTGGGCACAATTGAAAAAAATAAAAAGGGGCAAATTCTTGACAGATCTCTATATAGATTTCTACAAATTATCCAAAGAAAATAGTTTCACCAACTAACGAGATAAGTACAAAAATGTTACTAAAGCAAAATAGTATAAACAAATTATAGTTTGAGGAGAAAAATATGAATTTACAATCTTTATGGATAAATTGGTATTATAAGAGTAACAGAGCAGATTTACTTACAAATAAACTGAAAAATAAAAAGCAAATGAGGAGGATTCATAAAATTAAAACGGAGAAGGAAACGTATGTGTCCAACGAAAATTGGTACAGTTTTTAATGAATATTATAGGAGATTATATAACTTAGAATCAGAAGGAAAACCACTTCCCTCAAAGGAATATTTCAAAAATAAAAAAATGCCAAAAATAACTAGCGAACAACTAATAGATATAAATAAACCTATAACTCCAGAAGATATTAAAGCAGCAATAAATAAGCTAAAGATCCATAAAGTGCCAGGATCAGATGGTTATTCAAATAAATTTGACTAGATATTTAGAGATATACTATCTGTACGTCTCGCAAGGATATTTAATGAGATTGTCGTAAATCTCACTTTTCCTAAGGAGAAGCTCCAAGCCAATATTGTCCCAATTCTGAAGCAGGACAAAGACCCAGATAAACTGGTGAACTATCGACCCATATCTCTTCTCAATGGAGATGTTAAGATCTATGCTACAATTATAGCAGACCGCTTAAAACTTTGTATTTCTGACTTGATACATCAGGATCAGGCTGGATTCATCCCAGGTAGAGTAGCAGCAGGTGGCCTCAGACAGGTTTTGGATGTCCATGATGCAGCATCGAGGATAAATGCCTCCCTTCTGACCCTGTCACTTGATGCTGAGAAAGCTTTTGACAGGGTCAGATGGGATTTTCTGAGTGATGCTCTGAAGTCGTATGGTTTATAGGGGACAGTCTATGATGCGATTATGGCGTTGTACACGGTCCCCTCAGCAAGGATGGTAGGACCAGGAATAGAGGCAGATTGGATTAACATTATGAACGGCACCAGGCAGGGGTGCCCCCTGTCCCCCTTATTATATGTTTTAACCATTGAGCCCCTGGCAGAAGAAATAAGGCAAAATAGAAAGATTGAGGATTTTAAGATAAAGTAGAACATAAAGTTAACTTATACGCTGATGACGTCATGCTTACGTTACAGAACCCTAGGTCGGAATTGATAAAGGTACTGTGCCAATACAGTGAATATTAAAGTTTTAAATGAAATATAAATAAGACCACAATAATGGCAAGTAAGATAGATAGTGAAGGTAGGAACTTTATTAAACAACTTATGACTTTGCCTGGACAAAGGATAATATTACGTTCCTGGGTATTAAAATCCCAAGAAACATAAATAAAATAATTGAGGCTAATATTCTTCCACTTATAAAATATACAAATAAGACCTTGAAAGAATGGGTCAGTAAGGAGATCTCTTGGATAGGGCACATCATTGTGATTCGTTCATACATTTTGCCCAAATGGAACAATTTTTTTAGAATGTTACCGATACAAGTGCCAATACCCTGGTTAAAAATGATACAGTCAGCTTTTTTTAAATTTATTTGGAGGGGAAAAAAACCCAGAATAAATGTAAATTCGATATCTAAAAAGAAAAAAGATGGGGGACTTGCTGTCCCAAATATAATATAATACCATAATGCTTGCATGCTATAACCACCCAAAGTAGAGACCAAAAGGATCAAGCTTGGTACCAAATAGAATCAGCACATGCTATAACCACCCAAAGTAGAGACCAAAAGGATCAAGCTTGGTACCAAATAGAATCGGCACTGGTAGAGGTAGATAGTTTTTCCAAATTATTTTGGACAAAAAAAAAGTAGAAAATTAAGAGCAAACCGGTTTTCCCAGAAAACTCAATTATTATTAACTGTATTCTGAGACTGTGGAATAAAATGAAAAAGGACTTTAAAATAGAATATAGATTGTTTCCTTTTTTACCTATGGAGGTGATCTTGGGGAATATTGAGGATATTAATATTAGCAAATGGATACAGAAGGGAATTCAGACTATTCAAGATTGTATAGACAAAAAGGAAATAAAGCCCTTTAACCAGTTACATACAGAGTTTGGTATTGACAGTAAGGAGATTTTTACTTATTTAAGAATTAAATTCTATCTGGGGAATTTTTGGAATTTCAGGTAGATAAAACTACGAATAACGAAATATTCTGGATAATCCCAGATTGAAAGGACATATAACTAGATGTTATGAATTTCTAAAAGACTCTCAGAAGATCTATGCGTGGAAATCTAAGATTAAGTGGGAAAATTACTTAAAGGAACACTATAGTCACCTAAATTACTTTAGCTAAATAAAGCAGTTTTTAGTGTATAGATCACTCCCCTGCAATTTCACTGCTCAATACACTGTCATTTAGGAGTTAAATCACTTTGTTTCTGTTTATGCAGCTCTAGCCACACCTCCCCTAGCTATGATTGACAGAGCCTGCATGAAAAAAAAACTGGTTTCACTTTCAAACAGATGTAATTTACCTTAAATAATTGTATCTCAATCTCTAAATTTAACTTTAATCACATACACGTGGCTCTTGCAGGGTCTAGCAAGCTATTAACATAGCAGGGGTTAAGAAAATCTTAATTAACCAGAACTTGCAATAAAGAAAGCCTAAATAGGGCTCTCTTTACAGGAAGTGTTTAAGGAAGGCTGTGCAAGTCACATGCAGGGAGGTGTGACTAGGGTTCATAAATAAAGGGATTTAACTCCTAAATGGCAGAGGATTGAGCAGTGAGGCTGCAGGGGCATGTTCTATACACCAAAACTGCTTCATTAAGCTAAAGTTGTTCATGTGACTATAGTGTCCCTTTAAATACCAAAATTACAGATCAAGATATGATAAAGGCGATAGTCAAGGTGAATAAATCGGTACATTGCCTGAATATAACCACTTCAATGAGAAGAAGCCGTTACAGTTCCTACAGTGTCCCTTTAACATATTCTAAAACCAGATCTGTATCAAAGAGACATTCTTAAATATAGACGTGTTAATAGCATCCAGTGATTGGAATTTGCTTTCAACTATTGTTCTGATACTGAGCACAGTAGAATTTTTTTTACTCATCAATGTAATGCAATGCAATAAACTATACTTCAAAGATGAAGATCAAATATGAGAACTAGACATTTTACATTCCAGGAGGGTTTGTTTCTTTAAAAGTTGAAGACATTTGATTAATCAATGCCATCTAATGATAAATAACTGGCAGGTTCATTATAAGGAGGGTTGACTGATTCCACAATTTGAATCACATACAAATTCAAAGGAAATGTTTGATGTTGTTAGCGATCTACAGAGTGTGCAAAAAGAACTGATAATAGAGTAACTCAAGCTTTTTTCACATTGAACATTTTACAGAAAAACCCCACTTACCTACTAATAATTACTGGCATGGTGAGACCTGTATGTATCAAGCGAAGCAAAGAGTTCTTTCAAGCCAAGTACTATTTAAAGGCAGGGCCAGATTAAGAGCCCAGTGGGCCTGGTGCTGACAATTATGACGGGCCTAATTACAGAATCATATCGACCAAAAACAGTAAAACACTCCCAAGCATCATGTATCTGATGGAGATGGTGCTGGAGAGAAAGAAACCAGCAGCTATAAGAAAACACATACCCTAGGCTAATCTCTTTCTAATTTATGTTTTCATCTTTCAAGTAAATCCATAATCCCTAACAGCAGTGTCCAGTCAAGCAGGAAGTCAATGGGCATGGTAAAAGCGTGTGCCACTGACACAAATCATGTAACCTGCCAAAAGGGGCGAACATGCCCAAAAAGAGGACATGTCTGCTCAGAGAATTAGAAGGCCAGCCTGGCATGAATGCATGTCAGGCTGCCTGCCAATCATGCAGCTGGCCAACTAAGGGCATACTATGCAGACAGCACCCTGAGCTTGGCATAAATGCATCTAATGATGCGCTCACTCATCGCTTTCTAAGGACTGTCCCCTAATACTCGCTGGTCCACTTGTCTCCTTACCTTCTTACTAGCAGGCAGAAGCTCCTGGTATATGGTCTGGGACAGAGAAAAGCTGTATGTAGTGAGTGTAGAAGAAAGGGAACATGCCACAGTGTTAGAGAGACCAAAGTCGGCATTACCTAAAAGATCACTATAGGGTCAGGAACACAAACATGAATTCATGACCCTATAGTGTTAACACCACCATCTAGCCCCCCTGGGCCCCTCATGCCTCCATAAATATAGCAAAATCCTACTATTTTTTTCTCTGAAAAGACCGTGCTTACAGCAAAAAGCCTGATGGTAATGAAGTTTTGTTCCCATACTTAAGTAAGAGTATGTGAAAAGTAGTTAGGGTGGCCACCTTTCTTGGAAAAACATACCGGCCTTACTAATTTGCATAATTAAATATGTGTGGGTGACATCACATGATGTAAATCACAAGGAGTGACATGCTGTAAAATCACCAAAAAACTACATAGTTTAAATCTGCTGTATAGATGGATTCCTCCCAGCGCCCCCATGTCTCCCAGTGCCCTCATGACTCAGTGTCCCCTAGTGTCATGTCCCCAGGTCTCCCAGTGATCCTATGTATCAGTATCTCAATGCCCCATGTCTCCCTGTGTCCCCATGTATCCCAAGGTCCCCATGTCACTAGGAAGACGGGGAGACCTAGGGACACGGAGACACCAGTGACACTGGGAGACTAGGGGACTCTGGCTGGGACACATGGGGACAATGGGAAAATAGTGGACACTTGAAGACATGGGGACACAGACACCAGGGACAAAGATACTAGAGACACTGGCTGGGGGACATGGAGACATGGGGGCACTGGGAGACATGGGGACACTGAGACACCAGGGCCACAGACACTAGGGACACTAGCTTGGGGACATTGTGACACTTGAGGCACTGAGAGACATGGAGGCACTAGGAGACATGGGGACAGTGAGACACTGGCAGACTGGGGGCACTGGGAGACTAGGGGGCACTGAGACACCAGGGACACTGGCTGGGAGACATGGGGACACTGTGTCCCCATGTGTCTGTGCCATAATGTCTCCCAATGTCCCTTAGTGTCTCAGTGTCTGCCACAATGTCTCCCAATGTCCCTTAGTGTCTCAGTGTATGTCTCCTTGCAGCCTTTCCCCCCATCCCTTACTTCCCTGAGCTGTAGGCTGTCTCTGCAGGGTGGTAGTTGCTGTCTGGACTCTCTGTAGCTGCACCCCTGCAGATCAGTGAGTATAGATAGGCAGGGAGGGATATGCTGGAACTTCCTATCCCTGCCTGTCTCCACATATAGCGATCCCTACTGGCCAGTGCTGGCATTGCAGAGTAATCTCCATTTATACTGAGAAAAATACCAGCATTTATATTGCCAGTATCACTGGCAATATACTGGCTGTGCCAATAAAATAAAAGCCAGGTGGAATCCCTAAGAGTAGTGTGTGAAAAAAAAAATGTAAAATAAAAAAAATGTTTTTGACTTTTAACTTACATTGGCTGAGATAACAATTCATGATTTCTCACCACAGGAAGTTTTTATGGATGCAAAAAAATATATTTTTTTAAATATAAATTTTTGATTATCAAGAAACTATTGCTATCATGGATTTTTTTACTTATATTAAAAATTTTAAAATACGTGATGTGATGTCGTAAAAATATTGCAGAGGCACCAATTTTTTTCATTACCCTTACTTCATGACATCATTAAATCATGAGAAATGCATAGTTTTATTCAGAAATCGAAACCGTTGACATTATGGGCAGTCCATGAATTTTGGATTGTGATTACTTTGAAATCCTTTGCACAATTTTCAGAAGTTCAAAAAGTTTTATCAATCGATTACTGTTGCTGGATTGTAACATATACCAATTTTTCCATATTGCAGGATGAAAATGATAAGGTCCACAAACATTGTTAAACAAATAAAGAATACCTTCACTAATAGCAGGATATAGTCAAATGACTTCTGTGAAAATGTTATTCACCAAATTGCCACAACTTTTTACATAAATTAACTTTTCATGGTTAATTAAAATTGAATTTTACATTTAAGGCCAGACTAGCCAAACTGAAAGCATAGCTGACACAGATAATATTTCCAGTTCATCAATTTTAAACTTAAATTTGAATTTTGATTTGAATTCACTTTGATTTCTCACTGTAGTAAAAATCCTTGTTTATTTGAAGATTTTGAGTCTAGAGAATGAAGTAAGAGTTTAAATTTTTCAGAAACATGGAGGCCATCTTCTTGATGAATAGCACAATAACCCACTTGATTCATTTTATTAAGCTATTGTTAAACATTTTCAGTATTTTATACAACCCATGTTGACAGTTTCTTATCTTTTATTGTTTATAACTAGTCTATATAATTAGAAAGCCCAGTTAAAAAGAAGATCCCGTTATTTTAAACCAAGGCAGCTCAATTGTAAAAAACCATGAATACATGTTAAAGATAATGAATGCATGAGTGACACTTATTTGTTAATAACTGTGATCTAACCAATCACAGTACACTCAGTGTTGCTTTGTGCTGTGGCATTGAAAGACTGGCTCCTTTGAGAGAGACTTTGTATAGGTAATCAGATGACTGGAAAAAATTAAGATTTTCAAACCGCCACGTGCCATATTCTTGGTGGAACATTCCTGGCACCAGAAAAAGACAAATAAGCAGCTTAGATTGACACGATGGACAAGATGGCAAAATCTTCAGTCCCATCAAGATGTGGCAAAAAAAGATGATGGTTTGATTGATGATTAGGGGACAGTAACTAAACAATGATTTTATTCACAGATCAAGTGAGAAAAGACCAACATGGAGAAAAAAGGAGGAGCAGTCACAAATCTATACTTCAAAGCACAATTGTTGCAGACACTTTTATTGCAACTATTGAGGGAGACAGTAGTGATCCTGTGTCGTGTGCTTGTGTTCAAGTGGGAGATATCGTGGGTCATTGAGTCTACTGTAAGACTAGGTTTAGCACTTCAAATAAGAAAATGAAAGAGATTGTCAATGATTACCAAGCATAGCTAACTTGAAGTTGGATTAAAATATAAAATATATTCACAGCAAAGCATATCTTGGAAAAGTGTAATCTAAGGGCTCATGTTTAATCAGTAACCATACTTACCATAATAAAATTAGTAATTGACTGAGACATACTTTTAAAATATTTAGATTTTTACCATATTTTCAGTGTAGTATTCTCAGGTATTGGGCAGGAAGGCAAACATATTATTGAAATGAGTAGGAGAAGGTTTTAGCCTAAGACAAAGAAATACGTTTTAATTAACTCAAATCCTTCTGTACACCATGGTTAATAATTAATGAAAGGAATATGACAAATGTGGTTAAAAGCAAAAGGGAGAAAATAAGAAATAAAAAAGCACAAGATGCAATGCAGGAAAGTGTGACAATTGCTGAGCACAAGCCATGCATCCTAATTCTTCTCATAGATTGGTCGAAAGACACAAAGCTATAGTAAGCTTGGCTCTTGGTTTGAGGTTAGTAAACCTCTTTTCTTTACAGCTATTGGAGGGAGAAAAAATACATTTAGTTTATTTATTTGACTAACATATTTATTTACAACACTGGACTGTTCCTTTAACCCCTTAAGGACGGAGCCAAATGTACACGTTGTGAACGAAACAAAATGTAAACAAAACCTGGCATTTGCGCTACGTCTGTCCAACCGTAATTCACCTTTCATATTAAATGCACCCACCCTTATTATATATCATTTTATTCAGGGGAAACAGGGCTTTCATTTAATATCAAATATTTAGCTATGAAACATAATTTAATATGAAAAAAATGGGAGAAAATAAGATTTGTTTTAAATTTTTTTTGTTCTACATGACATTTTAACTGTCAATGTCATAATACTGTTTGATTTTACTGCAATAAAATACACATATTTGTATTCCGCAAAGTCTCGTGTAAAACAGTACCCCCTATGTACAGCTTTTATGGCGTTTTGGGAAGCTACAGGGTCAAATATAGCAGGTTACATTTGAAATTGAAATTTGCCAGATTGGTTATGTTGCCTTTGGGACTTTATAGTAGCCCAGGAATGAAATTTACACCCATAATGGCATACCATTTGCAATAGTAGACAACCCAAGGTATTGCAAATGGGGTATGTCCAGTCTTTTTTAGTAGCCATTTGGTCACAAACACTGGCCAAAGTTAGCGTTAGTATCTGTTTGTGTGAAAAATGCAAAAAAATGCCAATTTTGGCCAGTGTTTGTGACTAAGTGGCTACTAAAAAAGACTGGACATACCCTGTTTGCAATACCTTGGGTTGTCTAATATTGCAAATGGTATGCCATCATAGGGGTAATTTTCATTCTTGGGCTACCATAGGGTCTCAAAGGCAACGTAACCAATCTGGCGAATTTTAATGTGAAAAAAATGAAACACAAGCCTTATATTTGACGCTGTAACTTTTGAAAACACCATAAAACCTGTACATGAGGGGTACTGTTGTACTCGGGAGACTTCGCTGAACACAAATATTTGTGTTTCAAAACAGTAAAAAGTATCACAGCAATAATATCGTCCGTGTAAGTGCTGTTTGTGCATGAAAAAGGCAAAAAACGTCACTTTTACTGGCGATATCATCGTTGTAATACACTTTACTGTTTTGAAACACTAATATTTGTGTTCAGCGAAGTCTCCTGAGTAGAACAGTACCCCCCGTGTACAGGTTTTATGGTGTATTGGAAAGTTATAGGGTTAAATATAGTGCTAGCAAATTAAATTCCCTTTACTTTCGGCATGGGTTGTCAGGCAGGTCCCGTGCTAATTGTAATTAATTAAGATACTTAATTATGTAAAAATATTACATAAATATATATGTAGAATTAATATATGTATATATATATATATATATATATATATATACGCATGTGAATCTATATGTGTATATATATATAATTTTAAAAAATATATTTTTATTTATTTATATATATTTATGTATATATTTATGTATGTAGATATATATATTATTTTGTTATACGTGTATTTTGATATATATATATATATATATATATTAATATCACAATACAGTTAGAATGAAATAACACACATCTATATATTTTTAATGATTTTTTTAAATTATTTTTTTAATTTTATTTTTTAACGTATTTACATATTAAATTTTTTTATATTCTATATAAATATATATATATATATATATATATAACAATTATATATATATTTAATCAGTATCAGTCTAAGTGTAATTTGATATTAATATATATATATATATAATTATATATATATTATAGTAAAATACACCTTGACAGTGTGTGTGTGTGTGTGTACGTATATGTGTATATATATATACTTAGATCATTTATATATAATATATATATATATATGATCTAAGTATACATTTTTTTTTTTACACTTATTAATTTATTTTATTTTTATTTTCAGCCAGCAGGGGGACCACCTGTCATTACAGGCAGCCCCCCTGCTGGCAATGCAGGAGGCAGCCTACCCGGCCATGTGATTGTGAGGTCCTCAGAGGACCGCCGGCGTCCGGGTAAGTAATGAAAGACCGGAGGGCGTACAATTACGCCCGGCGGCATTTAGAGCCACCTAAAATAGGGTGTAATTGTACACCCTCCGGTCTTAAGGGGTTAATCATCCATTGTGTGAGCATGGGTATACCCAAGATTAATTCATCAGGATTATGATGTGGTGAAGAAATGTTCTTTTGAGCTACAAACTTCTTTCGATAATACAGAATGCATTAAAGGGACACTATACTCACCAAAACAACTTTAGCTCAATTAAGCAGTTTTGGTGTTTAGATCATGCCCCTGCAGGCTCGCTGCTCAATTCTCTGTCATTTGTGGAATAGAATCACTTTGTTTATGCAGCCCTAGTTACACCTCCCTTCATGTTACTTGCACAGCCTTCCTAAACACTTTCTGTAAAGAGTAATCTAATGTTTACACTTCCTTATTTGCATATTTAGTTTAATTTAGAATTTCTTACCTCCTGCTCTGTTAATTGCTTGCAAGAACCTGCATGGGCCTCGTGTATATAATTAAAGTTCAATTTACAGAGCAAGAGATAAAAAACTTAAAAGTAAGTTACATCTGACTGAAAATAAAACCAGTTCAATCAGGCTGTGCCAGTCACAGCCAGGGGAGGTGTGGCTAGGGTTGCTTAAACAGAAACAAATGTGATTAAACTATTAAAATGGCAGAGAATTGAGCATTGAATCTTTAGAGACATGATCTGTAACAAAAACTGCTTCCTTTAGCTAAAGTTGTTTGGTGACTATAGTGTCCCATTAAATATGTGTAACTTTAAGGGAAAAAAGAAAAACGTATACCGCGCCTAATTTATATATGTGAAATATACATACATATATCTTGAATATTCCAAACGGATCGTAACCTCAAAGAGAACAGATTAAGAAACAAATAATAGTGCAATACAGTAAATATATTCTTTAGAGCAGATAGTATAGGGCTAAGTTCAATCCACTCACATATGGATGAGCTATAACAGAGCTCTGCTGTAAGAACGCCTGGACGGTACAATCCCCGTCTTTGGATTTGTAGAAGTTTCCACGAATATTTCCACAATGCAGTGAGCGTAGTAAATATGAAAGGAAAAAATAGCAGCAATATGGTGAAGTAAGTACTAGTAGTATGACCAATATTAAATAGTATTGTACTTACAATTTCTAGAGCATATATCCTGCTCTAGTATAAACAGCATGGGTGGTATAATCCCCACCAAGGATATACAGGATCCAGGAAGTAAAATAAAAGATTGGAGTGGATATAAAAGTAACTTTAAAAAGTATACTTTAATATAAACAAGCTGAATAGAAATAAAATATTATAAAACATAAAATGTAGTCCCACTTAACGCGTTTCGCCAGGTTGTCTTCTTCAGAAGTGTGGTGTCATGTCCAATAAGTCCGTTTATATATCCTCCTTAATGTAGAAATAATGTCCTGGTGTGCTTACTTCCTGGTTCCGGCTGTTTGCTGACACGCACGCGTCATACCGGAAGTGACGCGGCACCCGCGTCACACCGGAAGTGACGTAGTGCTCGCGTCCGACCGGAGATGATCGCGGCGTCTGTAGTGCAAATTGATGTAGAAAAATAGTAATATCTAAATGTCCAGAGGTGTGAGTAACACCAATAAATAATATGAATAAAATTACAGGCATCACTCGTCCTGGCCTCCAATACTAGAGGGTGTGGGCATGTTCCAATGGAAAAGTAATGCGGCGGCCATCTTTGTTGAGGGCAAACATCCATTTAGAAGACAACTAATAGGATAGTTTGTGTACAAACTATGTGTAACTTTAAGGTTGGGATCCAGGAGCTTTATTGGGTAAAATTTAATTTATTTATTTTCTTTTTTCTTTCTTTACCACTTATTTGGTAGCACAAGAATATGAATTTCTATTTAGGTTAATTTAATGTATACTAGTTTACTGGACAGGTAGGGAGTGGTATGTAGGTAGGCACTTGTATGCAGTACTACAGTGCTGAGGTATATGGACTTTTTCTTGGGCTAACTTAGATAAACCTGAATAGGCAGGGAGAGATACATATGTAGGCATTTGTGTGCTTTGTCACAGTGCTGAGGTATATCTTTACCAATTCACCCACTAATTCCTGTCCTTTTTCTATAGTGATTTAGACTTGGGCTTGGATCTTGGGAGACTTCTTTTTCCCATCTCTCCCCTTTAGGTTAAGTACATGGGCTCATCCCCTATATTAGCCCTAAGTTTTTTCTTGTTACTACCTGCTTTTTCTATTCTCTACACTTTACCTATGCTACCTAGGCTTGCATATATATTTTTCTGATATAGCCTGGTCTCTCTCTCTTGAGTAGGTTAGCATTTAGGATTTGAATGTGTGTTGAGAAACTACCGCCTTCTCCAAGCAATTTTTTTGAGTAGGTTAGAATTTAGTATTTGGATGCGTGTTGAGTAACTACTGCCTCTTCCAAGACCTCCCTTACTTTCTGTCCATTTTTAATATTGCTCCCATCATTAGGATTAATAAAGGTAGGACTTCCTTTCCTTGTTTTACTATTCTTTAATTTAGGACCTTACGGTCTCACCTTTTTTTTTCTCTAATTTATTGGGTATTCCCACTTATACATAAGATTGTGTTTTTGCAAATTTAAGAATTTTGGCAATATGCATTGCTAGATCAAAGTTGTAGTGTCAGGATAATCTACCACCCAAAATGCAGTACCTAAGTTAACAAAGATAAATAAAAAAATAAATAAATAAAACCCTAAAACATATTAATGGACCTTGGAACTGGATTTAACATTAATATAGAAAAGTACAGGACAGAATGAGGTCAGGGAGCCAGAAAGTAAACAGTAGACAAGACAAAAGTCAAGGGATACAGAAGTCAGAATAGCCATTGAACTCAATAAAAATAGCACACTCTTGGAAAATCAAACTGGAAACCATGATACCATGATGGACTGAAATGTTTGACTGTCCCGAGATCATTTGTCCCAAGTACATGAGCTTAGGATTTCTTTGGCCCATCTAAAAACAGATGGTTGCCCCCCCCCTACTGCAGTCAGTATGACCTGGTTTAATGCTACCCAATTGGGTCTATAGGCTAGGGGGTGGGAAGGGTTAACAGCGCCATTGATTGGCATTAATATTGTACTAGCAGGATGGTGGTGATGCCCTACTATGTCCGTTTCACAATACAACCTCGAGTTCAGTATGCGGTCAATTGCCTCCAGTGCCTATTGTGCTGCAGGCACGGTAAGGTAAGCTGTCAGCCGGGGGGTGGGGGGGAAGGGGGGATAGGGGGAAGGGAGAGTCGTAGGATATAGGGTTGTTGTGCATCGGTGGTGTTCCCTGCAAGAATTGGAAAGTCTGTTTCTCTTGTCCAGCAGTCATAGTCAGCTGGGGAGTTCTCCCTGGTTCGAGTGTGAAGAAATTTCAACCACGGTTCCCAGATATCTCTATGTAGTGTATATCTATGTAGAACAGAGGAACTGAGGCAGGGTGGGGATCTCAACAGAGAGAAAGGGGTGAATTGTCTGACCATGTGATGGGGCCATAGGTGCATGCTTGGATTAGATGGAGATACCTGTGTGGTAAAAAGAGCATATCAATTCTGGAGTAGGACTTCTGCAGCAGGTGAATAAAATGAGTAGTCCCTGGCGGCGGGATGGGTTATTCGCCAACTATCAAACAGGTGTGGTCTAGTAACCTGGTCTAGTAATTCAATTACTCTCTTCCTAGTTGACAGTTGGTATGTGTGTGTCATTGATGTGGTGTCCCTGTTGGTGTCTAACGACATGTTGAAGTCCCCTCCCATTATTAGCAGGCCCTCCGTGAATTCCTCAGTTAATCTAAGATATTTATGCAGGTATTTGCATTGGCGTCGATTTGGTAGATATATATTAGCGAACATGACCATAGTTTGGCCTATTAGTCCCTTTACCATTATAAGCCTGCCTGAGGTATTAACCTGAATAAATAGCTAAAGCAGTGGTACTCTACAGTGCTTAAAAGGGCACCTTTTGTAGGAGTAAACTTTATGATAGGTACTACAGAACAGCAACAGTGCTAACAGGGGGCACCAATCATTAGAAGGAATGTTGTGACAGGTCCTGGCAAAATAGCCTATATATTATATACCTAGGATCAATATAGTAAGTTCCTTAGTGATCTTGGCTCACATGCTAAACTGTGCCTTCGTGGGCACCTAATTAGTAGTAAATCTTAATCAGAGTTAAGATGACTATGGTTGCTTAGTAATCTGAGCTCTGGTACTGAACTGTGCCTTCATGGGCACCTTCTTAACTGCCGTGCCTAGAAACTAGCTGTCTGAAGGATCCTGTGCTGTGCCTTCCAGGGCACCTATTGGCTGTAGTTGCTCAGTGAATAAGATAATACAATCTTCCTATGCTGTGCCTTCAATGGCACCTATTAGCTGTAATGTAGAGGTAGTTCAATAACTGCTATCCTCAGGTCCATCTAAGTAACTGGAGACCTATAGATCCTTCAGACTATTTTGTTTCACTTTAAGGGTTGCCCTAGAAAGACTGGTTTATATATGCAGTTTGATGTATCTGTTTAAAATGTGAAAGAGGGAATTCATATGCTAGTGGCACAAAAGCCGCTAGCATTCACATGGTAGTTTGACGAACAGTGATTTTCAACACTGTTCGTGAAACGAACAAAGTACCGAATGGGAGCCCACAAACAGGGGGTAGTGTGGCTCCCATTAACCGATCGCAACATTGTATCCATCGGCCGTTAATTGATTCCCGGGTGGCCGTCGTTCGGCTACCGACCATGAGGCGGCGGCCATCTTGGATTTCCTTTGTGCCCAGCAGTGTTTGGTCGTCGAGTGCCTGGAACTAAAATCGTCTACTCGACCGCATGAACACCGCTGGACTTCCAGGCCGTTTGGGAGCGCCGGTCTTTCGGTACTTTTTCCCCACTTATATATTCGTGACTTTTATGATGAATGTATGTTAAAGTATATTTTGTGTGGCGTTCGGCTGATTGTGTGGGGATCTGAGCGGTACTTTCACAAAGTGTGCGCTCAGACCCCATCTATCTGCCGAAAGGTCATTCAGTACAGTGACATGAATAAAATAAAAGTTATGAATTTTTATGTAAAAAGCCAGTTCTGCTGTACGGAGGGATAATCCACTTAACAGGATATTCTATTGGGAGTATCCCACTCATAAAGCAGTGCATGGTGGGAGAAATGTTCTATATGTTAAGTTCCCCATGTAGTGCCCTACTGTACAACCCCTGTAAAGTCAGTAAGGAAACCCCTTGCATGGGGAACCACATAAATACTGGAGCTTGTGAATAAAATCATCAGTTGACTCCCAGAACTGTGTTTCGTCCGGTTACTGGGGGATTTGGGATATTGCTTTCATTTTCAGCGCATTCCTTGGATTACCTTCTTTTACCAGCGGAGATATTGGGATTTAATATTGCAGCTCCGCTACAACAGTCCTCTGAGTTTTATTGTAAATGCCTAGTTGATTCCCAATTATATTGCAATTTTGCAGATATCTAATGAAATTTTACAAATCTCAAATGTGATAGGAGTGATATGGAGTTATTTGCTGTCTAATTGAATGAACGAGTTAAAAGTTTAATAAATGCACAGATCTAGGAATAAATTGATCCATCGAACAGATTATAAAGCAAGGTAACTTTCAATCTGATTTGTCACAGCGATTCATTAAAAGACAAACCAGAGTATAAGAAACCGAGTATAAATATATGGTGCTACAGAACAAATTTGTAGTCACAAAACAGCCTCCAGGACTGTAGACTACATATTTATTTAATTTTCCAAAATGCCAATATTTATTTTCTATATTTTCTGCCAACACAGCAATCATTATTTTTCATTTTTAGTGTCAGTGCTACCCAGCTGAGGTAAAATAATACATCCTACCTTATAAATGAGCCTTGCTCCCTAGATATAATTATTACTTAATTTCCTTAAGCTGCAGACGTCTCAAACAGGACATTATTAGACAAATCCACCATGAACTAATTCAGCTTGTAACTGAATTGTCTCTTGCAAATAAAAAAGGTTAAAATCTGAATAGCCTGAGTGCTGTTCAGGCACATAAAACCTTCAATTTCTCTATTACACAGTGAGAAAAACAGTAAGGTTTTATGGGTGTCAGATTCTAACTTTTTAAAATATGAAAAAAATTCTGTCACTTTAAGCCATTGCTTTTAGACTCAACATACAAACAAATCGCACCCTTGGGAACCTGTGCTCTAAATTTTTGTGTACAGTGGCTCTGGAGAGGCAATACGTTAAATCAGTTAATTACTAAAGCTCAATTTCCCAAAAGAATCAGGCCAGCAAATGCATTACAATGAATTCGTTTCAAGCACTGGTTAAAATGTAGGTTTGCAATTACTTCTCTATATGTCATTTCCTTTACACCAACCTTAAAATAACTTGAACCTTCCTTCAACAAATTGCCAGTTATCTTTTGAAGATGCTGAAGGGAAAACAAGTTAATGGAGACAGCTGCTGATGTTCTGGAGTGTGATTTCCGTCAATCCTGGTTACACTAAGGCAGAAAAATAGGTTTTTCGAAACTTCAAATAAGCTCACCATATTTTAATTGTTGGTCTCAGGTGAATGCAAACACTTTTTTGGGGGTAAAAGCAAAAACCAAAGACCAGAAATAAAGCAATATAAATAGTTTGAGCTTATTTGAGTCAAGAATTACTAAACTCCATTCAATATTCCGTCAGTAGCAGAGTTAGAGTATTAACACTGGTTTGAGATCTGTTAGTAGTACTCCTTGTGAGACTGCCTCATATACTCTTCTTCCCTATCCTGATATTCTAATAAAGTGTACAAGCCATCTCTTTTCTTGTTCTGTCCTCAGACCATGCTACAGTATGAAGACATTTATTTTTCTATGTATGAAGAAATATCTGAAGACAGCAAAGGGTAACTTGATTATTTAATGTGATATTTAACCAAAACTGACTCTTTTATAAATACTGTGTTTTTATAAATGTTCTTATAAAAACATAACAGATTGTCCCAGAAAAATAGCCAGCAAATATAAAAACATATGGATATTTTAAAAATATTTACCTCATATCCATGTACATCTGTGCCCCACCAGTCAATATTCTATTAACAGTGATTTTCTGCCTCAACAGATTACAGAAAACCATTGAAGTACATCATTTTTATATAAAATGTAAATTAAATAATTATTAGACTGAAGCCGCATCGAACGGACATGTCTCTTATGCGGTCTGTTCTACCCGGGGATAAAAAGACTGTTTTACCCTATTATGCTCACCACAATAGCTCCCACAACGTGCATCCTGCCTTGCCACGGTAATGGGGCGCAAGAGCAAAAAACACCGGTTGGAAATGCCTCCATTCACCGCCGATATCAGTGCACTTTTGTGAAGGCCGCAAGTATCCTCGAGGCCTGTCATGGCGCAGCTCTCTGACTCCCTCCCAAACATTCAGTGAAGAATCTCTCTCCAACCTGGAACTGATGGCTGAGACACGGGAAGCTCTCCAGTCACTGAAGATAGACTGAAGGCCCTCCTGGATGACCTCCGCCACCATATTATGGGAGACATAAATGCATTTAAGGAGAAAATTCACAGAGTGTCAGTGCGACTACATGATACAAAAATCTGCACTTTAGCACATGAGGCCCGCATTACTAGCCTTGAGAATTAGCTGCCAACAATTAAGAAAAATCTGAACCATAGCTTTGAGGGGGAAGGGGTTTAGGCGGGGGGGGTGACCAATGAAGGAAACTCCTAATCCCAGAGTGCTCCGGATAAGGTTGGATCCTCTAGACACATTAGCCACAGCAGGATTAACAGAGGTGCCCCCTTCTCCACCCAACCCGGCAGCTGTGATATATACATGTCATTCTCCAACAACTTGGACTCCCACCAGTTGAGACGGTGCCGCAGCAACCAGTGTCCAAACCACAGTTAGCGACATGGGACCTGGCCACAATCCGCCCCTTTACCCCGGCTATCCAACGGTGAGTACAACTTCCCACCTTACCAATGAGACACATGGGAGATTGTTTTGCTTTTATTTCATATGGTTCAAGGATGCACTAATTGTCCTTAACCAAGGACAAAACAGTACAATCTTTCTAATTACAAGTCATTAAGGATAATATAGTATAATCTTTCTAATTACAAGCATTTTACAAAAATAAAGTAATACAACACCGATTAATCTATTGTAGAATTACATCTAGGCACACACTCATTGGTGGGAAGTCTCATTTTTCAGCCTTTTTTGTATGTCATTGAGCGGTGCGTCCATCCACATTTGAGGCTACTGACAAAACTTAAAAAACAAAAATGCTCTTATAATTATATAAAAAGAGGTTTACCTAACTAGATTATGCAAGTGACATGCGCATTTCATTAGTGTGAACATGCAATTTCTCATACATGCAAAATATCAGCGCATCCTTGAAGCGTTGGCCAGGCAACCAAGAATGTCTGAGTCGTATCATAAGACATCTGCACTTTGTTTGGAAGATGTAGTGTGCCCAGAATATTGTAACATCATAGAATACTGTGGTATTTAACTAAATAGCTCTAGAAAGTGACAATCAATATATATTCATAGAATTAGCTATACAGAGATCAAGAGAGGGGAGGGAATCCCATCAGACCCAACCAGATTCCACTAGATCCTAAAAAGGTATGGAAGCAGGGGGATGGCTAAAAATCTGTAAATTGTTATGTTTGTGTGTGTATATATGTGTATTTACAAGGAAGGAGAGAAAGGTGGAACCACAGAGATAATATATCAAATGAAATATAAGCAAGTAGTAATATAGAAATAAACAATGACATAAACCTGTAATACAGAAAAAGCAAATAAGCCATATGCATGTATGATTTTATATCATTTTATTAAGCATGTATTGTCAGTTTTACTATGGTTGCATAATTGAGTATTAATTCACTCCTAACTCCCTGGCGCACCCTTCTGTGGGGATTATACCACTGTACGCTGTTTATACTATAGCTAGTTTTTAGCTCTTAAAAACGTGAGAAGGACCATATAGACCTCTTTTATCTGCTGCGACCTATTTGGGTTTTATTGCACTATTAGATTTTCTTTTCTCTTTCATACGGATCCCACAAACCATTCGATCCCACTACTCCATAGACGTCTCTATCTCAGATATAACTGGGATTGTTCTCTCATCCAAAGGTTTTACTGGACTCTTTTTGGACTGTTCCTTTAATATATATATATATATATATATATATATATATATATATAGATATACCTATTATTATTTTTATTGTTCTCCCTCTGTATTATATGTCATTGTTTATTTCTACATTACTACTTGCTTATATTTCATTTTATATATTATCTATGTGTCATTTATGTATATATGTTACATATGTGATTCTTATAGTTGATGTTATTTCAAACTTATATTTTTTTCTCTGCCTCATCTCTCCTTTTTCTCCACCCCATACTACCATGCTACTCCCCTGCTCCAGGCTTCACCTGCTTTCCTCTGCCACGTGTGTGTGTGTGTCTGTGTATATATTTCAGATACACACACTGATACACATGCAGCAGATACACAGACACACACACACTGTCCCACATGCCAATACACAGACACACATATAAACACCAACACACAGATGCAAACACTGCCACACATGCAGTTGCAGAGACAAACACACTGAAAGGCATGCAGATACACATATAAAACACTGCCAGACATACAGATGTACAGACACACAGATACAAACACTACCGCACAAGCAGATACACAAACACACAGATACAAACATTGACACACATACACAGATAGATACATACATACAGGTACACACACTGACACACATGCAGATATATAGACACACATATACAAATACTGAGACATATACAGATAAAGACACAGATATAAACACTGACACACACTGACAGATATACACAGATATATACTGCCAAACATGTAGATACACAGACATACAGATACAACACTAATATACATACAGTTGCAAAGACACACTGATAAACATAGGGACACTGATAAACACAGTGACACACATGCAAAGATTAACTGACATACATATAGATATATCTGCACAGATACACACTGATGCATACAGACTCATACAGATGCACACACTGACATTCATACAGATGTACACACACACAGATACAAACACTGCACACATGTAGATACAGACACACAGATGAAAACACTGACACACATGCAGATACACAAACAGGCTTGCTCCTCTCCTGGTCTGTCCGCCCTCACAGCTCAAACCTGAGCTGGGAAGAAGTGACCAGTGTTTCCTTCCTTCCAGCATTCTCTGTTAAAGAGCTGCAACATATGACCTGTCCCTTGATGGCACATGTCCATCGAGTGGTCCCAATGGGCCCCTAACCTTGTGGTTCCCCAACCTGTGTAGTGCTGTTGCACCGATAGAACTATCATTACTGAATTATTTTTGCATACCCCTGCTGGATTGTACCTATGAGGTACGTGTACCACAGGTTTGGAAACACTGCTCTATTGGTTACCTTTTCTTACTTGATATGTGCTCTTGATCTGTGCAAGAAGAACTTGCTCCTCCCAGTGTACTGCAAAATATATAAAAATATATTTCCCATTTTGGCTCCCATTTGGTTCATCCGATTTGATCCCAAAATCAGTTTTTGACCAAAATTCTGCTAAGTGAATCAACATATGTCCGAAAGTCAGGCATCCTGAAAATGTTTCTAATTTTGGGAAAAATGAGTCGGCCAGGCCAAAAATCCTCACCATACACAAGTCTAGTAATTATTATATAATATATAGTGATGTTTAAATGCTATGTATGAAAGACTACCTTAAACGTTACACAAAATTAAGGATTTGTAGATGAATGACAGAAAATAAGCTATGCTCAAATGAGCTTACATAAATAGATCACATATACATATGCACACCAACCAAAGCTTATAAAAACAACCTTATATTTCACAGTATATTAATTAACAAACAAAAAAAAAATGAATCAACTTCACAATATAAAACAACCCATAAGCAATATAAAGCAAGCAAGAAAGCTACAAATGTATCAACCTAAGCAAAAAATAAACAGAGAACAACTTACTGAGCGATTTGAGTATAAATCTAAATCACATCACTTTGTCCCTTTGTTAGCAGTTGTCACTAAGAAAAAAAAAATCATATTACCAGTTTAACAATAAAGGTGAATCTGATAAAATGTCTGAGATCTGCCATATTCTAAAAATTCAAACAATATATTTCAAAATAATCAAATCGGAAATATGAAAAGAGAACGTAATGAAAGCACATGGTTTATAGGTTGATACAATATTAGCATTTTCCTTATTTTTTTATGGGTGCTGTACACCTTATTCATATTTAAACATATCACCTTATTGCTACTAAAAAATAAATGCAACACAGACTAATAGCTGCACTCAGATAAATGCCAACAAAATGAAAAGAAAGCAATCAATATTTATATTACATTAAAAGCATTCACACGTCTTATAACAAAAACAAGAAAGAACAGAACATAAAAAAATACATAAACACATTGACCAGTTACTTAATATGCATTTGGGTTCATATAATACATTTATAATATTAACCTCTGTCTCAGAATTGTTCATATCTTTTTTTTTTTTCCATACAAAAAATGTATCCAGGGCAGTTGCCCTACACTAAACACCATAAATACAACCTTACAACAATCAACATTGTGATACAACACTTACACACAACACCTTTGGGGAACAGTGAGTCCAAACAGGCATTGAGGCGCTAGCCATTTTAACCCGATCATCCTTTTTCCCCAACCACACCAAATGGCTCAAATCCTCTACTCCACTCATTTCCGTTTCTAGTATATACCATCCCTCTTCTTCAGTATTATGTAGCTGTGTCCTATATAAATGGAAAATAATATTTGAAAGGTATGTATGAAACACATTAGGAAAACCTATCCCCCCATTGTGACTTTTCTGCATCAATTGTTTTTTGTTAATTCCTGGCCTTTTTCCTTTCCAAATAAGATTAACAAAATCTCTCTGTACCAGATAGGCATTAATTAGATTGATTCTCCCCCACCAAGATAATTCAACGAGCCTCCAATATTTCAGGGAGCTATGAGTGAATCTGTAAATACTTAAAAAAATTGTTTGCTTTATCTCTGCTGTATTTGTAGTTATTATGCCCAAGTATGGTAAGGTATTTCTAGTCCATTTGAATTTATAACACTCTTCCAAATGGGATCTACTACTACTATCTATATTGATGGTCATTGCTATTGATTTGTGCACATTAATTTTATAGTTTGACATAAGACTATATGCTTCCACCTCCTTCTAACTTCTAACTAGCTTCTAACGATTCAACAGGGTCGGTTAGGTTCAATATCAGATCATCTGCATACAGGTCCAACTTGAGGTCTGTTTAGTACAGAATCTTTTTATTAAAGAGTTATTTCTAATGTTGTTTACCAATATTTCTGTTGTCATAACATATAAGATTAGACATAAAGGACATCCCGGTCTGATTTAATTGTGTAATTGCACAGATGTAAGGGCTCACCATTCTTGTTGTAGGGCTATCGTATAATGACAGGATTGCCCGGTGCATCCACCCCTGAATACTGAATTTCTCCAACGTCTTACTAAAAAACTCCCAACCGACCCTGTTTAATGCCTTCTCAGCATCCACTGCCAAAAGCAACAATTTGACATTTTTCTTATTAGCGGCGTCTAATATTTCTATTATACGCCTCGTATTGTCCGCTGCTACTCCTCCTGGGACAAAACCTATCTGGTCCTTATTAATGATGTTATTCAAGATATCCTTGAGCTTGTTTGCTAGTATTGCTGAGAATATCATTACATCAGTATTTATCAAGTATATTGGTCTGTAGCTTTCCACTTTTGATGGATCTTTATCCTGCTTTAGTATTGGAAGAATGCTCTAAGCATTTCTCTAGGAAAACCTCCCTTTTTAACAATATAATTAAACGTGGAAGCTAGATGAGTGCTAATCAAATCTGCAAAGGATTTGTAAAATAAATTTGAAAAACCATCTGGTCCTGGGGTTTTCTTAGGCTTAATAATTACATTCTCTACCTCCTGGACAGTGTTAGTGCAGTTTTAGCTATTTTTTTGTGGCTATCTGAGATCTTAGGGGTGTTATTAGTCTCCGAGTAATCGTCCATATTTTTATTAATAATTGGGAGATTATACAAATTGCTGTAATAGAAATTGAACCAATCTCCAATGTCTTTAGTATTCCCCTTCCTCATCTGCGAGCCTTACAATTCTACTTGAGGCAACCTTGTCTCTCAACATTTTTTTCAATATCCTGTCTGCTCGGTTTCCTTTACTACAGTACTTACATTTTAAGTTATTTAGGATTTTTGCATTATTTTCTATGAGTTTTATGTTTATTTGCTTCTGTATCTTATGTATAATGTCTGAGTTCTCTCTAGAGGGAGTTTGTTTATTTTTATCAGAAGCTTTTTTTAATTCCACCTGCAGAGTTATCATTTCCGCACTACATTCTGTTTTAAACTTTGCATACAGGCTTATGAAGTTCCCTCTCATGGTAGACTTGAAAGCACACCAATTATTAGTGTATGAGGTGTCTCTAGGGTCATTTTCTGCAAAGAAGGATGTGATCTGTTTTTTAAATGTCTCAAGATATTTTTTATTATACAATAGATGATCATTTAACCGCCAGATATGTCTATTGATTTTATGCCATCTATCCTTCATTGACCTCATATTAGTGCTATGATCTGACCGGTAGTTGTCCAGAATTCTTATAGCTTCTAAATTTTCCAGAGAGTCAAGGTTGCCCAAATCATATGAAATCGTGAATATGACAAATGTACTCTGGAAAAAAACATGAAGTCAGACTTCCCAAGATATGAAGTTCTACACAAGTCAAAATAATCAAACTTATTCATATTACTACTTAATGATTTGGCCAGTTTAACTAATCTATGAATTGCTGGTTCTTTCTTAGAGAATGTTGTATCTATTTTTGGGTTCAGCACACAATTAAAATCCCCTGCTATTAAACAGATTCCTGTTTTTAATAATTCCACCTGTTCCAGAATTTATTTCAAAACTAACACGGGAGAGTCATTTGGTAGATAGATGTTAATCAATGTGTATTTGATCTCATTTAACTTACAGATAATAATTAAAAATCTACCCTTCGTGTCATTAGCTTGATATATGTCCACTTTTAATGATTGGGAAAATATTATAGCTACCCCTTGTTAAGTGTTCTTGCATAGCAAAACCACTTAATGTTATCTCACATATATATTATTATTAAGTGTTCTTGCATAGCAAGACCACTTAATGTTATGTCACATATATATTATTATTATTATTATTAAGTGTTCTTGCATAGCAAGATCACTTAATGTTATCTCACATATATATGATTTTTATTCTTATTGTATGCATATTTACCACCCTAACTTCTCCCACAGTTTTTACACTACATAGACAGAAATATACAGAAACGTGCGGATTGTTCCCGATTGGATTGCTATTACTTTGTGGAATGTTTCACGGAATGGTTCACGTAATATCGTTGTTCTTGTGGCGAAATTGGTCCCATAGGAATTAATGGCAAAATGCTCAAAACTAGAGTGGGAGCTGGCAAAAGCTGAAAAATCAGGACATGATTTCAAAACTGCCACCACTCCTTCATTTTCAAGCCCACCTACACAAATCTTATATCAAAACGTTCAGCTATCACTGCTGCCAATAAAAATGTCCTGATAGTTTTCACAATATGACCATTTGTTTGCAACTCACGCCTTCTATTGACATTCATTGAAACTCCACTCTAGCCAGCTCAAATTTCAAGGGCAATTTCTAAACTGTGACTGTGCCTTCATTGTTAATATTTCAGAGACATACTATGCATCAAAATGTAGGTCTGGGTCTTGTGATTCTCACAATGTAAAGCTCTAAACTGTAGGATTTATAGTTTTTAAAATATGACCGTTTGAAGATGGCAACCGCCAAAATACTTTGACCTGTGCCAGGCTGGAGCAGCAAGTGATGTCATAGACAGGGCCTTTTGTACACCTGCTAATGTTTTTATAAATGTATGTTTTAACCCCTTAAGGCCCGGAGGGCGTACTATTATGCCCTATTTTAGGCGGCTCTAAACGCCGCCGGGCGTAATAGTACGCCCTCTGTTTTTTTTTTACTTACCCGGTCGCCGGCGATCACATGCTGGCGATCGCGGTTGGGGGGACTCCCAGGGAGGCACATCCGACCTCCTGCAGCCCCCCCGGCCATGTGAGAGTGAGGACCTCACAATCAAATGGTCAGGTTAGCTGGCTGTTGCATTGCCAGCAGGGGGACTGACTGTAATGACAGCCCCCTGCTGGCTGAATTCAAATAATTAATAAGTGTAAGAAAAAATAATTATATACTTAGATCATATATATATGTTATATATATATATGATCTAAGTCTATAAATATATATATATATATATATATATATATATATATATATATATATACACATATACATACACACACAAACACTGTCTAGGTATATTTTACTATTAATATATATATAATTATATATATATATATATATATTAATATCAAATTACACGTAAGCTGATACTGATTAAATATATATTTATTATTGTTATATATATATTTATATATAATATAAAAAAATAAATATGTAAATACGTTAAAAAATAAAATTAAAAAAATAATTACAAATAAATAATTAAAAAATATATAGATGTGTGTTATTTCGTTCTAACTGTATTGTGATATTAATATATATATATATTTATATCAAAATACACATAGAATGAAATAATATATATATATATCTATATACATAAATATATACGTATATATCACTATATATATATATACCTATACATAAAAATATTTTCAAAAAATTATATATATATACATATATTAATTCTACATATATATTCATGTAATATTTTTACATAATTAGGTATCTTAATTAATTACAATTAGCGGGACCTGCTTGACAACCCATGTCGAAAGTAAAGGAAATTGAATTGCTAGCACTATATTTAACCATATAACTTTCCAAGACACCATAAAACCTGTACATGGGGGGTACTGTTCTACTCGGGAGACTTCGCTGAACACAAATATTAGTGTTTCAAAACAGTAAAATGTATTACAATGATGATAGCGCCAGTAAAAGTGAAGTTTTTGCATTTTTAACGCACAAACAGCACTTACACGGACGATATTATTGCTGCGAAACACAAATATTTGTGTTCAGCGAAGTCTCCTGAGTACAACAGTACCCCTCATGTACAAGTTTTATGGTGTTTTCAAAAGTTACAGCGTCAAATATAAGGCTTGCGTTTCATTTTTTTCACATTAAAATTCGCCAGATTGGTTACGTTGCCTTTGAGACCCTATGGTAGCTCAAGAATGAAAATTACGCCTATGATGGCATACCATTTGCAATAGTAGACAACCCAAGGTATTGCAAACGGGGTATGTTGAGTCTTTTTTAGTAGCCACTTAGTCACAAACACTGGCCAAAATTGGCATTTTTTGCATTTTTCACACACAAACAAATACTAATGCTAACTTTGACCAGTGTTTGTGACCAAATGGCTACTAAAAAAGAGTGGACATACCCCATTTGCAATACCTTGGGTTGTCTACTATTGCAAATGGTATGCCATTATGGGTGTAGATTTCATTCCTGGGCTACTATACAGTCTCAAAGGCAACATAACCTATCTGGCGAATTTCAATTTCAAATGTAACGTGCTATATTTGACCCTGTAACTTCCCAAAACGCCATAATACCTGTACATAGGGGGTACTGTTTTACATGTGAGACTTTGCTGAATACAAATATGTGTATTTTATTGCAGTAAAAGCAAACAGTATTATGACATTGACAGTTAAAATGTCATATAGAATTTTTTTTTTTATTTTCTCCCATTTTTTTCATATTAAATTATGTTTCATAGCTAAATATTTGAAATTTAAAATATTTGAAATTAAATGAAAGCCCTGTTTCCCCTTAATAAAGGGTGGGTTCATTTACTATGAAAGAGGTGAATTACGATTGGACAGACATGTAGCGCAAATGCCAGGTTTTGTTTACATTTTGTTTTGTTCACAACGTGTACATTTGGCTCAGTCCTTAAGGGGTTAATGTAACTGTGAAGCACTTTGGGCAACAACGTTGCAATTAAATGTGCCATATAAATAAATAATAACAGTTACTCTGCCCACTCCAGTTGTAGACTACTGGTGGAGGCAAGAACACTTCACACAATTTCGCCAGAAATTTTAGCTTTTCTAGTTATTCTTATTCTTTTTATAGCCAAATTTACCACCCTAACTCCTCCCACAGTTTTTACACTACATAGACAGTAATATACCGAAACTTGCAAATTGTTCCCGATTGGATTGCTATTACTTTGTGGAACGTTTCGCTGAATGGTTCACAGAATATCGTCATTCTTGTGGTGAAATTGGTCCCTTATGAATGAATGGCAAAATGTTCAAAACTAGAGTGGGAGCTGGCAAAAGCTGAAATATCAGGACATGATTTCTAAACTGCCACCACTCCCTCATTTTCAAGCCCACCAACACAATCTTATATCAAAACGTTCAGCTATCCCTGCTGCCACTAAACATGTCAACGGCTAAGCCATAGTCCTGATAGTTTTCACAATATGACCATTTGTTTGCAGCTCACGTCGTCCATTGAGATTCATTGAAACTTCACTCTACAAAGCTCAAATTTGAAGTGCAATATCTAAACTGCGACTGTGCCTTCATTTTTAATACTTCAGAGACATACTATGTATCAAAATGTAGGTCTGGGTCTTGTGATTCTCACAATATAAAGCTCTTCGCTGTAGGATTTATAGTTTTTAAAATACGACCGTTTGAAAATGGCAACTGCCAAAATACTCTGACCTGCGCCAGGCTGGAGCAGCAAGTGATGTCATAGACAGAGCCTTTTGTACACCTGCTAATGTATTTATAAATGTATGTTTTAATGTAACTGTGAAACACTTTGGGCAACAACGTTGCAATTAAATGTGCTATATCAATAACTAAAAGTTGAAATGCATTTCTCACTCTATCAAGCTTGCGATGTGCACTTTTTAAATTTGATCAATCAATTGGTTAGTGTAATGTTTACTATATTTACTCACTCCAAACACTCCACACAGTTACTCTGCCCAGTCCAACCTTTCCACAGTTACCCCAGCCAATCCAACCACACAACAGTTACTCAAGCCACTCCACCCAGTTACTCCGCCCACTCCAGTTGTAGACTACTGGTGAAGGCAAGAACACTTCACACAATTTCCCCAGAAATTGTAGTTTTTCTAGTTTCTTTTTATTATTATTATTATTATTATTATTATTATTATTATTGCCATTCATATAGCGCCAACAGATTCCGTAGCGCATTACAATATTATGAGAGGGGGGATTTAATTAGAAATAGGAAAATTACAAAAAACTTACAGGGACGATAGGTTGAAGAGGACCCTGCACAAATGAGCTTACATTCTATAGGGGGGTGGAGTGTAATAGGGGGGGTGGAATGTAAAACACAATAGGACAGGATCTTTTACTGAATATTGAAACAGGATGGGAAATCTAGTACCTCCCAACAGATTTTATCAACTTCCCTTCCGTGTGTTTCCTGTAAGAAGCCCACCTCCACTTTGTTTTTACGCATATAATGGGGAGAGTTTAGGCCCTGAACATTCACCGCCATAATTTTAACCATTCTTGTATGAGATAAGCCCCCCCCATGCCTAAAGGTGTGTACATAATTACTAACATAACATATACATAACATATGTGACATACAAAACAAAACAAACGCCCCCTAGTCGAATCAACCAGATTGGCCTGGATCGACCTCTCTCTCAGGGAGAAGGGGGAGACACAGTGATCCAAAATCAAAAAGAGCAGACCAAAATAAGCTTATTTTGTCACTCCCCCCTCCCTCCGAGAATGAGTCAATCCTACGTGGAGTGAGTAGACTCCCATCTACTCCTCTGTTTTTGTGCCTATAAATTAGAAACTCGGAGAGACATGAGGTATTATTGCTTCTCGGAGAGACATTATTACTTTTGGCAAAAAAAAAAAAAAAAAAGAATTGTTTATATCTTATTATATTGAATACAGACATAATTAAACAATGACACCTTCATTAAATAGAGTGTATAGAAAATAACTGATCATCAATGCAAGAATTTGAATACACATAAAAAGATGCTTGCTAATGGAAATCATGAAAAACATGGAAAGCAACAATTTATCTTTGATCCTAAAGGCAAGTAGAAATTTGAAGTCTTTGATATAGGAAAATCGATGTGGAAAGTAATGCACATAGTTCATTCTACAACTTTCATGCTTCTAGCACATTACTATTTTCAAAATAAACTTCTTGATAGTTGCATGGTTAAAACCAAATGCTGCTGCAACCTACAATTAATACAATGAGTAAGGAGTACTACGGTTAAGGTAAAAAAACACAGGGTAATTCACTAATGTCCAAATGGTCCTGTATCGAATGAACTGTCTGGTTGAATATGGGACCTTTTGGACTGCAAATTCCAAACATAGTTCATGCTATTAACCCCTTAAGGACTGGACTGTTTTTGCGATGTTGTACATTTGCGACCAGGCATATTTTTACACTTTTGTGGTGTTTGTGTTTGGCTGTAATTTTCCGCTTTCTCATTTACTGTTCCCATACAAATTATATATTGTTTTTTTCAGGACAAAATGGGCTTTCTTTACATACCATTATTTATATAATCTCATGTATTTTAATTAAAAAAAATACAAAAATCTGATGAAAAATTGAGAAAAATACATGTTTTTTGACTTTTACTTGAAAAATCTTTTACTCATCTACAAAAGCGAATGAAAAAAACTGCTAAATAGATTCAAAATTTTGTCCTGAGTTTAAAAATACCTAGTGTTTATGTGCTTTTTTGCTTTTTTTGCATGTTATAGGGCTATAGGTACAAGTAGGATATTGCGGTTTCAAAACATACATTTTTAAAATTTATCAATAGTGACATTGTAACACTATTATCTGTCATAAATCTCTGAATAACACCCCACATGTACATATTTTTAAAGTAGACAACCCAGGGTATTCAATATGGGGTATGTCCAGTCTTTTTTAGTAGCCACTTAGTCGAAAACACTGGCCAAAGTAAGCATTCATATTTGTTTGTGTGTGAAAAAGTAAAAAAACTAAATTGAACGCTAATTTTGGCCAGTGTTTGTGACCAAGTGGTTACTAAAAAAGACTGGACATACCCCATTTGCAATACCTTGGGTTGTCTTCTTTGCAAATGGTATGCCATCATGGGGGTAATTCTCATTCCTGGGCTACCATATGCTCTCAAAGGCAACGTAACCAACCTGGCCATTTTCAATGTAAAAATATTTGACCCATATATTTGACCTTGTAACTTTCAAAAATGCTATAAAACCTGTACATGGGGGTACTGTTTTACTCAGGAGACTTCGCTGAACACAAATATTAGTGTTTAAAAACTGGAAAACGTATCACAACAATTATATCATTAGTAAAAGTGCTGTTTGTGTGTGAAAAATGCAAAAAAAGTCATTTTCACTGACAATATCATCGCTGTGATATGTTTTACTGTTTTGAATCACTAATATTTGTGTTCAGCGAAGTCTCCCGAGTAAAACAGTACCCCCCATGTACAGGTTTTAGGGTGTCGTAGAACGTTACAGGGTAAAATACAGTGCTAGCAAATTAAATTCTCTGGAATTTCGGCCTGGGTTGGCAGGCAGGTCCCTCAAATTGCAATCAATAAAATTACTGAATTATGTAAAAATATTACATAAATACGCACGTAGAATTTAAATATATATGCATATTTATATATTTGAAGTCTACGTGTATATTTATATAATTATTTATGTAATTTTGTATATGGACGTATGTATATTTCTTATTATTTTTATTTATTTTTATATACATAGATATATATACAAATTCATTCTAAGTGTATTTTGATATAAATATATATATATTAATTTTAAAATACAGTTAGAATAAAATTTCATATAGCTATATAATTTTTTTTAATTTTTTTATTATTATTTTAAATTTTTTTATTTAATTTAAATTACTTATTATTTATATTTTATAATAATATAATATACAATATATATAGTTATTATATATATTATATATATACATGTGTAATTTAATTATAAGTGTATTTTTATATTAATATAAGTACATATTAATATAAAAATACACTTAGTATGGCATTATATAGATGATATACAGACATATATTATATAGATATATTATATGTCTATATATCATATATACACATATATAATTATTTTTATTTTTTTTATTAACATTAACTTTATTTTTTTTTCTGATTTTACACTAGCAGGGAGACTGCCTGTCAGCACAGGCAGTCCCCCTGCAGGCAGACACTAGGACACCTATTGTGACCATGTGATCGCTGTGTTGAGCGATCACATGGCCCCAGGGGTCCTAATCTGCCATGGGGAGACTGTCTGGGCTGCAGACGGTCTCCCCACAACCAGAGCCACGCTGATCACCGCCGGGGGAACGACGGCGATCAGGTAAGTAGCTCTGACCGTTAGGACGGTTCAGGACCGTCATCGGTCGGCAACGCAAAAATGCCGATGACGGTCCTGAACCGTCCTCGGTCGGGAAGGGGTTAAACAATGTCTGGACTTTGAAATTTCAGCTGGCCAAACACTATCAGATGGCTGATACCCAGACCCTTGTGTGATGAAGCATACCCCATGCCAGTCATTGGTTATGAAGAGGTTATAGCCTCATTGCATCAGCCAGGAGAAGTGTTGGAAGCCCTGGGCACCTTTCTGTGTTTCTTCATCCATACCCTGTTGCATATAGGGATATGGGTAGCAGATCACAAGACACCCTTGACTAAATTTCCACACATTCAAAAAACTTACCACCCATCCCACAGCATTGTTTCATGCCATTACACACATAGAACTAGTAACCCACACATTCTCCAGGTATTGTGAGTAGGTATAGGGAGAGTCATTTGGACTTGTTAAAGGATCCCGGGGCCCTTGATTTATATATTTTTTTTATTAGTTTTCAAATTATTTCATGACTACCTTGGACATTTTACAGGCTTTATTAGTGAGCAATTTCTGAACTAGTCAGCTTATCTAAGTCATAACTGAGAGCGTACTGAAATCTATTCAGGTTGGACTTGCTAAATTCAGATGATCATACATTTTATTACATTTCTTTAGTGATTTGTAGCCTTGTGATATACTGAATTTCCCTGAATTATATTTTGTGAATGAATAAATTAAAACTCTATGATTTCAGTGAATGCCTTTTCGGGTTTCTATAATGTGATAAACCTTCCATATTTTTTCGCTCACAAAGTGACACATTTTGTGCCACATTCCCTCTAGCATGCAAGTTCTTTGAGCAGGGCCCTTAACCCCTCTGTTTCTGTGTGTCCAACTTGTTTGGTTACAATTACGTGTTTGTTAGTCTACCCACTATACAGCGCTGGGGAATTCACTGGTTCTTTATAAATAATAATAATGTAAATTTAATGTCCTGGCAGTGTCTACAATGACAAAACATTTCTCCACCAATTAATGCTTTTTCTGTGCTGGTGGCTTTCTTTATTGGTCTGTCTTTAATCATGACATCATGCCCCTAAATTTTCATGTCTCTATTGTTTTTTGAGGTTCTGAAAGATTGTCTTACCAGAAGAGCAACTACACCATGTAGCTAGTTTGTCTGATGCAGTGTTCATACTGTATGTCCGGGATGGTAGCCATTACTTTTTACAAAACAGTTAATAAATATTTTCTGTATAACACTTGCCTTTGGAGCCTTTGGAAAACATAAATTTCAGCTCTTTTTTTCCAGTTTAATCTTCTAAATAAAACTAGTCTAAAGTCTAAATTTTGCAGTTCTCTGGACAATTCAATTCAACAGATGGTTTATAAAACCCATGTACAGTTTTACTGTAATTAATAACTTTTTTGGACAAAATCCTGTGAACATTACTGAATTCTACCGACATTGACAATTTGCAGAATTACTAAACCCAAATGCAATCAGGAAACATTAATTCAGAAGTGTTTGGAAAATCAGTACTATCTGTGACTGAACCACTATGAGGCATAGGAATCAGACATGCATAATCAACTGTATGGCAGCGAAAGTTAAAGTGAATGCATTTGGCAGGTTGTACATCCGCAAACTATCATTCATTTACTGTTTGCAAGTGAATTAATAAGTTGACAAACTATTTGCCACATGGGTGGGGGCCAGTGGAGGGGACAGGAGGTCCCCTTTTTATTACTAATATAAATAATAATAATAATAATAATAATAATAATGGGTAGTGGTAAGGGGGTGAAACTAGTTCCTCAAAAATTTATATTTACAGCAGCCCCCACCCAATGCCACTGGGTGGGCGAATGATGAGGACTATTCATTTTCTAGAGACTGGCAGCAACGGCTTACCAGTCTCTAGTTTTAAAAATGTAGGAGACATGCCACACCTCTATTATAGTAATATGGGTATCTCATTGACCCCCAAAGGATTCTTATTTAAATGTTTTTTTTTTTTTAATGTGGCGGCTGACTAGCAAGCTCTGGCCACCCACCACATTATTAACCCTCACCTGCCAAAGGCTTTTAACTATTTGCTTGCTGTGTAGTGGTGCTAAAATTTGAACATTCAGTACAGATGTCATCTGTCTGGTGGTGTTCGGTCCGTCTGAAGTTAGGATCAGATGTGAACATTGCTGAATAATTAGAAAAATATCTGGATTTTGTAGTCCGAATTACCTCGCATTAAATCAGATGTTTTTTTCCCTACTCAGTATGGGACCATTGGGACTTCAGTGAATAACCCCTATAGTAATACATTTATAATTTTAAAGGCCACTATAGGACTGAGCAAATTCTGAAGAATATAGACACTTGCAATATTTACAATTTTTTTGTAAATGAATATGAAATCACTGTAGGCAAAGTAATCTAAAGTACTGGTTTCTGCATACAAATTACATTTAGCAGTTTTATATGCAAGAACTGCCTTTTCCCAAGAAGAAACTATTAGTTAACATGAGAAATAAAACCATTATTAATGTGCAAATTAATTGAGCGCATCTTTGTTAATCCCACCAGACATATTAGCAATGCATTTTCAAAAAGCTTTGATCATTGGTCAGTTAATTATAGCAACGCTCCAATGAAACATTTCGAATTACCATAGGGATAGAAACAACATCTCTGCTCAGTAATCAATTTTTATACAGAAAGGATTGAGAGTCTCATTTTTCACAGAGACTTGAGTCAATACAAAGAGCTGTCATATCTTCACTAATGTATTCTTTAGATGGATATATTCAATGCAAGTCTTTGAAGAATGATTTCCTCCCTTGAAACAAAGTATACATAAATGAAGATCAATTAATAATACTAAAAATGAAAAAATAAAAAATACAAAGTCTTTTATGTCTCAAATAATTTCCCTCCATGGTGTTAAAATTCAGATACTTCCAGCACTGAACTGGAAGGCTGTGCAGCAATGAGAGCAATACAATTAACATCTTTGCACTTTGCAAAAGCTTTTTTACAAATATCCTAATTTATCAATCATAAGGGACTAATATAGCAGTATTATTTTTTAATGTGCCTTATATAGCTTAAGGGACACATTCAGTATGGAATTCTAGGAGCTACATTGATCCCTTTCATTTTTATTTCCCTTATTTTTTTATATAATTTTCTGTTTATAGATAGTCCTAATATCAGATTAATATTTTAGCAATCTTAGTTGTATTGCTATTACTAGATTTATATTGTAATGTCATTGTACAATATTTATTATTTTAGATTTTATTGATGCCATTATTGAAATTGAAATCATTTATATTAATTTCATTTATTGATTACGGTGGGGGTGAGGGGGTTGTGTTATCATCACTCATAGAATAAACAGTCTTATTTATTTATGTAAAATAATATATTCACTGCAAGTGTTATCTCAACATCTTTAGTTTTCTTGCTATTTTCCAAAATTCACATTACTAAAGCTATAATAATACTATAGAGGGCCAACATCAGGAGTTGACAACCATGGTGGTTATCAAGGGCCTGGCAGACCTTGGGGGGTTGACCATCTGGGCCATACAGTCGTGATCTGTGGAGGCCAAACTGCCACCAGTACAGCTGCATGAGGGCCCATTGGATGGCTCATGCACTTATGGCCACCTGACAGGCCACAAGTGCACTACTGACTTTAATAGTGCAGGCCTTTAAAATTGACAGTTGGTCACTTCCACACAGCTTACTCTGCATTGGAGGAAAGAGGCAGATTGGAGGCAGTAATGATAGTCGAGTCAGCTGCCAGACAGACTCCCAACAGCCCCAGTCCCAACAGCCTCAGCCCCTGCACCCAAAATGTAAGAAACAGGAGGGACAAAAAAATACCTCCATGTGTATGTCAGCATGTATGCCTCTGTCATTGTGTCTGTGTGTCAGTGTGTGTCTGTGTGTATCTGTGTGTCAGTTTGTGTGTCTGTGTGTCTCTGTGTGTCTGTGTGTCAGTGTGTGTATCTGTTTGTGTCTGTGTATGTATTCTGTGTTAGTGTGTATCCGAGCGTCTGTGTATGTGTGTGTGTGTGTCGGTGTTGGAATGTGTGTGTGTGTATCTGTGTGTGTAACTATGTGTCATTGTGTGTGTCTGAGTGTCTGTGTATCGGTGTATCAGTGTGTGTATCTATGTGTAAATGTGTGAAACTGTGTGTCAGTGTTTGTATCTGTGTATCTGTGTGTGTGGAAATGTATACACTACACACAAATGCACCCCTGCATTTTAAATAACAACATTTACACATATAAGTCATACAAAAATTTGCTTGCATTGAAACACACATTTTGTGTATCTATCTACCTATCTATCTATCATCCACGATACCGCACTCACATTTTGTAGTATAAGTGCAATGGTGCTCTTTCAGCCAAATCAACATAAATCTCTATGAAGAAAGGCACACACTGGGCTTCTTGAAGAAAATCATTTGTCTTTATTAACCTGTTAACGCCGTTATGGCGTGCTATGCCATCCCGGAGTTAATGGGCTTAAACGCCATTCGGGCAGCATAGCACGCCACAACATTTAAGCCCACCCACATTTCCCCAATCCCTCCCAAAATGCAGGATGGGGGCCTGTGGCCAATCAGAGGCGATCTGAAATTTGTTAAAATGTGTCAGCCAAGGATTTTAAATCACTGGCTGACACATTGGCTCTGCCCCTCTCCTCACCTCACTTCAATCTGAGAGAGAGAGAGAGAGAGAGAGAGGCGCAGCAATATCGTTCCTGATGGTCCCTGTAGGAGAAAGAGTTCTAAAAATTCAGTAATTATTTTTTTTAAATTACATTTTTTTAACCTTTTCAGTGCTGATCACAGCATTAAAGGACCACTCTAGGCACCCAGACCATTTCAGCTTAATGAAGTGGTCTGGGTGCCAGGTCCCTCTAGGATTAACCCATTTTTTTTATAAACATAGCAGTTTCAGAGAAACTGCTATGTTTACAAATGGGTTAATCCTTCCTCCACAGCCTCTAGTGGCTGTCTCATTGACAGCCGCTAGAGGCGCTTGCGTGATTCTCACTGTGAAAATCACAGTGAGAGCACGCAAGCATCCATAGGAAAGCATTGATAATGCTTTCCTATGCGACCGGCTGAATGCGCGCGCAGCCAGCCGACGGGGAGGAACGGAGGAGGATCGGAGGAGGAGAGCTCCCCGCCCGGCGCTGGAGAAAGGTAAGTTTTACCTCCTTTCATCTCCCCAGAGCCGGACGGGAGGGGGACCCTGAGGGTGGGGACACCCTCAGGGCACTATAATGCCAGGAAAATGAGTATGTTTTCCTGGCACTATAGTGGTCCTTTAACACTGTGATCAGCCTGATTAGGGCTGTTAGTACATTTGTACTATTATTCATGTTTTTCAATCTTTTTTTGACCCTTTGTCAGCCGCAGCAACCCAAATCTCCCTTAACCACTTCCCTGCTGCCGTGATCAGTATTGCTGCAGTACAGTACTGTACCAGTGATTATTGTGATCAGAGGGCTCTCTGATCAGGCTGACTCTTTTTAAGGGGTTATTTTTATTTGAAAAAAATATATATAACATAAAAATAACCCTTTCAGCACTGATCGCAGCAGTCTAAACTGCAATCATTATTTTATTTTTTGTGGGTTTTTGAGGGTGGGCAGTGGGTTGTAGGCAGGTAGGAATTTAGTAAGTTCCCCCCTAGTTTTTTTTAAATTAATTAATGATTAGTCCCCCCTAGAATGGCATGTCGCTACTCCACAGAGGCGGGATATGCCATTCTGGCAGGCAGTGATAGTGACACTCTGCAAGACAGTGACACTGTCACTGTCTCTGACATTTAGCCTCTGAGTGAGTCCTCAAGTGATGGTGTCCCACCACCTACAAGAGGACACTCCGCAAGCCCAATACCAGATGGAGACTGGGTGCTCCCAAACTGGACGTTGCCAGAAATACCCCCATTCATGGCAACCCCTGGCATCACTGTGGATGCTTGAGAGCCAATTAAATATTTGGGTCTGTTCATGTAAGAAGACATTTTTCAGCTAATGGTTCAGCATACCAATTTATTTGCCAGCCAATATCTGACTGCGAATCCGGGGTCAAATTACAATCGGTAAAATATGTGACACTCCATGGAACTCGCAGAAATGCGCAAATTTGGGGCCCTAACTCTAGTTATGGGTATCATCAAAAAGCAGAGTATCAGGTCCTACTGGTACAAGCACCCCATCCTGGCAACCCCTCTTTTCCCAGGGGTAATGAAGAAGGCTTGCTATGAGCAGCTGCTGCGTTTCTTCCACTTCAACGATAACGTACTGTGCCCCCCAAGAAACGACCCATTGTTTGACAGGCTCTACAAAATTCGGCCCCTAATCCAACTCCTGTCAGACAAATTCTTCCAAAATTATGTCCCTGAAGAAAATATTTGTGTAGATGAATCCCTAATGAAGTTTAAGGGTAGATTACTTTTCAAGCAATATATCCCTTCTAAACGGTCCCGATACGGTGTCAAATTTTACAAATTGTGTGAATCCAAATCTGGATATACATGGGTGTTTCGTATTTATCAGGGGAAGGATAGCCATCTTGACCCACCAGGATGCCCTGATTCTGCGGGTACAAATGGCAAGATAGTATGTGACCTAATCCTTCACTTGTTAAATAAGGGATACATGCTATGGGTTGACAACTATTATTCAAGCATAGAGTTATTTAAAAGTTGTTGCACAGTGCGGAAGAATCGCAGAGGTTTCCCCCAAATCCTGGCAAGAGGCAAACGCAGTAGAGGCTCCCTTTCAGCGCTCCACCTGGATGAGTTGCTTGTCCTTCGCTTTACCGATAGGAAGGATGTATTCATGTCTACAATGCATGACAAAACTTCAGTGCCAGTGTCTGTGAGAGGTGGAACTGAGCAGCTGGAGAAGCTGAAGTGCATTGAAGCCTACAGCAAGTTTATGGGGGGAGTAGACTTGGCTCACCAATGCATACAGCCTTATCTGGTGAACCGAGAGAGTAGGATCTGGTACAAGAAAATTGCAATCTACATAACCCAGATTGCAATTTTCAACTCATATGTGCTTTATAAAAAGAAAGCCATAGGTAGACCATACCCATTTCTACAGTTTATGGTCCAAATTTTGTCTCACATTGTATTTGCCCAGGTCCCCAATCCTAACCCTCCTTTGGAATCCGAAGATGTCCAAAGACTTTTCAGCAAACATTTCCCTTCTCGAATCCCCCCCACACCCTGTAAAAAGTCACCCCAATTAAAATGCTGTGTTTGCTGGAAAAGAGGAGTCCGAAAGGACTCCAGTTATTATTGCCCCTCCTGTCTATCCCTACACGCCCTCTGCATAACAAACTGTTTCAAAGTCTACCATACAGAGCTGAACTACTAAATCACTCTGTATGGTACTTTGGCAGTTTGTTTGCTTGATTTCCCTGGATTCCCTGACCTCAGCTTGTCCTGACTACGCTTTGTGATCTGCCTGTACCGACCCATTGGCTTGTTTTACCGACTACTCTGGCTTCTGGATTCCCCTGACCTTGGCCTGTCCCTGTTTACCTTAGCCATTCTAAAGTGGCTACACCAAACAACTCAAAATACTACAATTGTAGTACTTGTTAAAATGTGACTTTACAAAGTAAAGCTCTAATCACAGGGTTAATACTGTGATTAGCACTGAAAGTGTTAATAAAATCGCTTTAAAAAAAAACTTCTCAAATTTTTCACACAGTGACTCTCTCTCGCCTTCAGAACAAAGTGTGTGTGGGGATACTGTTCTATTTGTAAAAAACCTGCAAAAATTGTAAATGAGATTACTGTTATATTCAGGAGACAATTTTAAATAAAAATACTGATGTTTTATTGCACTAACTAATAACAAGATTATGAAATTACCTGTGAAAATGGAGCATGTGTGTAAAAAAATACAAATAAAAGTATAAATCGCTACATGAGCACTGCATGTCTGTTAAAGTGGCCAGACCAAACAACTCAAACTATGCCATTTGGAATACCCTGGGCTGCCTGCTTTTAAAAATACTATGCCATAATGGGTGTAATTTTCTCTCCTGGGCTGCCATACTTTCTCAGAAGTGACACATTGTCAAAAGTGACACATTTTGAGTTACCGAAACAAATTGAAATAATGGTACGTGGGGGTACTGTTATATTCGTGAAACAATATTTTTGATTAAAATACTGAGGCTCTATTGCACTAACCCATATTAAGAATATAAAATATCCTGTGGAAATTGATTTAATGTGTTTCAAAAATCACAAATAAAACCATAGCCGCTATCTGGGCCCTGCATTTCTGGTAAGGTGATTAGGCCAAACATATCAATACACACTATTTAGAATTCTCTGGGTTGCCTACTTTTGAAAATGGTATGCCATAATAGTGGAAATGTTATTATCCAGCCTTCCATACAGTCTCAAAGGCAACATAGGCCCAGCAAACCAATCTACCAAATTTCTATGTGTAAAAACATAAATGGACAAGCCCTATATTGGACACTGTAACTTTCGAAAACATCATAAAATATATACATGGGGGTTCTGTTGTACTCCTGAGACATCACTGACCAGAAATGTGAGTGTTTCAGAGCAGTAAAATGTATAGGAACAATAATATCATCACTGAAAGTATTTTTTATGTGAAAAATGCAACAACAAAAAAATCTGAACACTAACTCTGGCTACTGTTTGTGACTAAGTGGCTATTACAAAACACTGGACATAACCCATTTTGAATACCCTGGGATGTCTACTTTTCCAAATGGTATGCCATGATGGGGGTAATTCTCATTTTTGGGCTTCTATATGGTCTCAAAGGCAACATAAGTCCAGCAAACCAATCTACCAAATTTCAACGTGTAAAAACATAACTGGACAAGCCCTATATTGGACCCTGTAAATTTTGAAAAACCTATAAAATCTGCACATGGGGGGTACTTTACTCATGAGACATTGCTGAATACAAATGTGTATTTTTTATTGCAGTAAAAGTGAACAGTATTATGACATTCACAGTAAAAATACCATGCAGAATTTGAAAAATAACAAAATTTTGTAATTTTTCAAAGTTTTTTTTTCACAACAAAAGTTAGTTCCATATTTAAAAAATTGATATGAAAGCTCTGATTCTCCTGAAAAATTATATATAATAAGTATAGGTGTACATAATATGAAAGTGGTAAATCCTTGCGAGGACCTCACATGGACGGCTTAGCCATCCACAGTAGTGCCAGCAGGGGGTGTGCCTGTAATTACCTGTAAGATGTTTTTAAATAAAACTATTACAATCTCTAAGATTTGACATCATTGTTTAGTGAATAAGCGAGTGCGCTGGATTCTGTATTTTGTATAATTATAATTATATACATATTTATATATAATATAAAATAAATATGTAAATACATTAAAAATTTTAAAAAATTTAAAAAAAATTAAAAAAAAAATTAATATATGTAAGGCTTGGCCTGTAATTGTGGTATGGACTGTTGGTCCTACTTAAACCCAGTAAGCCCCTGCTTACCTTTCGTCGACGATCTCGGCAGTTCCTCTGTTTACTTCCGGTTCACATGACCCTGACGTCAGTTTTCCCGCCCACCGGCAGTTCGTTCAAACTTTCTTATCTATTGATTTTTGTAAGTATAACAGAGGAAGCCAGCATACAAACGGCTAACTGTACGTTATACTCAATTGCACGAACGCTTCTATGTTTAATTCGTTAAAATCACACACTTTCATTTAAAATTCCGTTTGTCTGAAACTCTCATGTAAAACCGTTCATTGAAATACTGCTGCATTTCGTGTAAACTTGCATTTTGTATAAACGTTCGTCTGTTTTCCACGCTCACAGTTCTATTTCTACAATATCAATTAAATTCCGTTCTTCTGAAACTATCATGTAAAAAAACATTCTATTTATTATTGCTGCACTTTGTTTCAACATTTGTCTGTTTTCCCCGGTAATTGCAATCAACTCCATTTACCACACTTACATTGTAATTCGTGCAGAATTAGATGAACGGCACATAAATACCTCTAATGTACTGTATACATATTAAAGGTTTTGCGTTCACTTAATCACTATATTACTCTTATTGTAAGCCCGTTTGGCTAAATCCTGCAGGTTCATTCCCGTAAAGCTGTAGCTAGTGTATCTTGCATAAAACTTTAAAGAATGCTAAATAGGATAATTAGGAGACTGTATTTACACTCCAGCTTTTATTTCTGTCTTATGCATCTTGGTCAAATTCCCCTAATGCATTTCATGTATTTTCATTTGGTTCTTCGGTCTATGCCAGTTATGCAAGTATATAAGTTAAGCTAGCAATTACATTAAGTTTTTCCCTCCTATTTTAATAAAGATACTACAATTACTGACATTGGTTGCAGCGGTTCCATCGTTATAAAATACAACTCGGCATTATTTAAGAGGTAGGCCTCTAAATTAAAACCTACCTACCAGTGTTTTCCCATATAGTCCTTTCTGGTATAACCAGGACTGTAAATTAAAACAAGTCATGGTTTGTCTCTCCAAACATTAGTTCAAATGACCTCCCTTCCAGGACAAGTCCAAGTTTCCCCAACTCTATTCAATTATATACTGTTAGTATCTAGTTTCATTCCTAGATTTGTCATTTTCATTTTTCATATTTCTGGGAGTTTAGGTTATAATTCAATCAATATCACATGTTTTAGGATCAAGTAGGGGTCATTTTTACCAACTACGTCCTACAGGCCAACAGCAGTTTTGTGTGTTATAAAAATAAAAAAAACCCATGTAACGGACTGTTTTGCCCACAAGAGGTTAAAAACCGTTTAAGCGATATTCCCCTTTTAGATGCACAGGCACAGCTACTGCAGAACACCAATCTGACGAACAGGAAACCATGCGAATGCTGTAAACAGCCGAATAGGAAAAACCATACGAATAGGTTTACACTCCTAGCAGTCGAACTGGAACAGCATACAATAAATCCCCCCAAGAACGAGACAAGGCTCCGTTTTGAGGGTCAAGCAGTAAACAGACAGAGCTGTGGGTTTATTGTCCTTATATACACATTAGTACCACCCACAGGGTTTTGGAACACAACCAATAAACACATACAATACACTCAGACACTCCCACACAAAATCCTCCCCTCTGCCTGTGATACAATTACCTTACACAATGGGTAATGTAATTATAACAAGCAGAGAAATACAATTTTTCCACATTATTCATAACTTGAAAAGTATGCACCACATTCACATAAAATTACATAATCAGCATACTCCAAATACTAACATATGTCAAAATCATCCAAATTGGTCCAGTGGTTCAAAAGATAGATCAAAGTCCTTTGTGACCAAAGGAAGCATGGCTTTTCTGCCCAAAACCAGTTCCACAGAGTCTTCTATCCTGGAGATAATTGGGAAGTAATCCAATTATCTCCAAGGACAGAGGCAAAACTCCATTGAACACATGGCAGCAAAAGACAATAAAACACATAAACTGTGCAGCCATTGCACAAAACCCGTACATTCAACATATCCCCAGATAGCTCAGATTTGAGTGCACATTATTACTGAATGGCGCTCAGAGCACACACATACAGTTCAATTGCCATGGAGCCAAAGTCTTTCCCATAGTCTTTCATTATACGAATGGGCTCCATGGCATAGCTATCTGGGGTATCACCGCTCAAACAGGGCCAGCACCGAATGACCCGGCTTTCATGTCTCCGCAGGGGAAAATCAAGCGTTTCAACATGGGGCCATAGTCTAAAGGCAGCAGGCGGGCAACCAGGCTTCTCCAATGCAATGTGGCGAGATTGCTCTCGTCACACCACAGTTAGGTAGGAACGTAAGGTTAACAAACCCTGCCAATTAGGTAAAATTCCATAGGCCTCTTCGCCTTTAGTTGAGAGGTCCCGCAAGGCCAACACTTATCCCTACGCTCGGAGGTACAAGCTCAATCAGCCCAACGCATAGATATCACCTTGCATCAAGTCATAGTTAGGGCCTCACTAGTCACGGCCAATCGATATTAAAATCTTATACGTGTCACCGAGAGGCCAACACCCCACCACCCACCTCCGTGGCACAAAGACCCCACGAGCCAAATCATAGGTAGAGCCTCTCAAAGCCACTTGGCAAGTAGTAAGGGCATCATCCGTCACCTAAAATAGTGAGAATAATATAATTTCGCCTTAGGGCACTAAACTAGTAAACTGGGTTACTTCATATCCACACGAATACCATATTAACCATATTAAGTTATCTGCCTCACACCCCTAGCATGTCTAACGTTCCATACAAGGAGATGACCTGTCGGTTACCAGCACCCTGATCAGACCAGGCTCGCAGACAAGGCAAACCGTACTGGCCAGCGCAGTGTCCCGCTGTAGATCCTGGACAATACCTAAAATTACTCCTGAACTTAAAAAGAGAAATATTCCCTTCCTGGCCACAGCCAGGAAAGCCAAACTTTTTTGCCTATTAAATGTGAATGAGGACAAGGAAAGACCTGACCCTAGTTCTGAATATAATATTCAAAATAGCCTTTCAGAACTGCACAACATGATGGCCTCCCTAGTGTCTTGTGTAGCCACAATAAATAACAGGTTGGATAATTTGGAATCTAACAACAGACCAACCATTCTGGAGACTCCAGTACCTGTATCCCAGCCAGAGCCTAACCCAGGAGGTAACGCTAACCCTCTACCTGCTAAAAGTACCAACATAATAAACCCAATTCATCTAATCCCACAAAACATTAAACGTGACATAATAGAGGGGAAGACATTAATCTACTCATAGCTTCTCAAGACATAATTGAGAACAAATCATACGAGTTCAATGACTTGTCAGTAGTTATGAAATTGAGAGACCCAAGACTGAAAGTAAAATATCCCTGAATTTGTCCTGGATTTTGGTCTTTACAGGGACGTAATTTGTTCTGATTTTCCACACCATAGAGAGGAACTTGACTTATATTTACATAAGATAATTGACTTGGCGTATAAATATGGAGCCTACGCCTTTTATGACTATCACAAGTCCTTCGCATCCAGATCAGCTGCGTCACTGGCCCAATATAATACACCTACCGACTGGGGCCAGTTAGACACTGAGTTATTTTGTAGACATTTTGCAGGTCTCAAAACACCTTCTTGCGCAATATGTTCCTCAGCAGCTTATACTGTTAACGTTTGTCCCAGCAACATAGCAATTCTCTCCACTAGCAATGCCAACCTCGCGTATCAACCCAACATGGCCCAAAGAGAATTGAGAGATAAACTAGGCAAGCCAATTGTTTTTCTGGAAAGGCTCAAGTTTGTAACAACTTCAATGCCGGAGGTTTTAGTTACAGTGCTTGCAGACTCACTTTGTTACAGAGCACATGCTAAAACAATGTGCCCAAACAGATTGTACCCTAAAAGATTGTCTACACCATTAAACATTCCCAATTTGCAACATTACCTGTCTAATTATCCTTCTTTAAATCTGGTAGAATTTCTCACATCTGGTTTCTCTAATGGGTTTCACACAGATTTCATTGCACTCCCCACAGGAATTCTGGAATGCCCCAACCTACAGTCAGCGCTCACTGACCCTAGTAGTCTACAGGAACTCCTCCATAAATAAATCAACAACAGTTTCATGATAGGGCCTTTTACAACCCCACCTTTCACCTCCTGGAGAACAAACCCTCTAGGCATAGCTACAGGGAATTTAACAATAAAAAAGACTCATAATTGATTTTTCAGCACCTCACTCTTCCACGACACCTAGCTTAAATGCACTCATACCATCCGAGGATTTCTCTCTACAATACGCTAGAATAGATGATGCCATACAAGCTATCATTAACTCCGGCAAGGCAGCATGGTTACATAAAGCAGATATTACAAATGCATTTAAACTACTGCCAATCCATCAATCACTTTGGCACCTGCATGGCGTTAAGTGGGAAGACAAGTATTATTTAGCAACCAGACTAATTTTTGGCTCCAAAAGTAGCCCCAAGATTTTTGATATTTTCGCTGAAACTTTGACCTGGCTCCTACTTAACAATCTCCAGTAATCATTCACTATTTGGACGATTTTCTCTCTATTGAACCACACCACTTCACACCATGCAGCCTACATCACATGCTGTCACTGTTTGAGGATTTAGGAGTTCCAGTAGCCCCGGACAAAACAGAAGGTCCCAACACCGAGATTGCGTTCCTGGGGATAACACTCAATTCAGTTTCAATGCAAGCTAGCCTTCCCCAAGCAAAGCTAGATAGAATTCTAGCATACATCGACATCTGCACCTCACATAGAAACATAGAATGTGACAGAAGATAAGAACCATTCGGCCCATCTAGTCTGCCCAATTTTCTAAATACTTTCATTAGTCCCTAGCCTTATCTTATAGTTATCTTATATCTTATAGTTAGGATAGCCTTAAGCCTATCCCACGCATGCTTAAACTCCTTTACTGTGTTAACCTCAACCACTTCAGCTGGAAGGCTATTCCATGCATCCACTACCCTCTCAGTAAAGTACTACTTCCTGATATTATGTTTAAACCTTTGTCCCTCTAATTTAAGACTATGTCCTCTTGTTGTGGTAGTTTTTCTTCTTTTAAATATAGTCTCCTCCTTTACTGTGTTGATTCCCTTTATATATTTAAATGTTTCTATCATATCCCCCCTGTCTCGTCTTTCCTCCAAGCTATACATGTTAAGATCCTTTAACCTTTCCTGGTAAGTTTTATCCCGCAATCCATGAACCAGTTTAGTAGCCCTTCTCTGAACCCTCTCTAAGGTATCAATATCCTTCTGAAGATACGGTCTCCAGTACTGCGTACAATACTCCAAGTGAGGTCTCACCAGTGTTCTGTACAATGCCATGAGCACTTCCCTCTTTCTACTGCTAATACCTCTCCCTATACAACCAAGCATTCTGCTAGCATTTCCTGCTGCTTTATTATATTGTCTACCTACCTTTAAGTCATCAGAAATAATCACCCCTAAATCCCTTTCCTCAGATGTTGAGGTTAGGACTCTACAAATATTCTGTACTCTGCCCTTGGGTTTTTCCGTCCAAGATGCATTATCTTGCACTTATCCACATTAAATGTCAGTTGCCACATATCTGACCATATTTCTAGTTTACCTAAATCATTTGCCATTTGGCTTATCCCTCCTGGAACATCAACCCTGTTACATATCTTAGTATCATCAGCAAAAAGACATAGCTTACCATCAAGACCTTCTGCAATATCACTAATAAAATTATTAAAGAGAATGGGTCCAATACAGATCCCTGAGGTTCCCCACTGGTGACAAGCCCAAGCTTCGAATATACTCCATTGACTACAACCCTCTGTTGCCTGTCACTCAGCCACTGCCTTACCCATTCAAGAATATTGGAATCTGTACTTAAAGATTGCAGTTTATTGATAAACCTTCTATGTGCAACAGTGTCAAAAGCCCTACTGAAATCTAGGTAAGCAATGTCTACTGCACCACCCTGATCTATAATTTTAGTTACCTAATCAAAAAAATCAATAAGATTAGTTTGGCATGATCTCCCTGAAGTAAACCAATGTTGTCTCTGATCTTGAAATCCATGTGTTTTTAGATGTTCAACAATCCTATCCTTTAACATGGACTACTCCTGTTAACAATGATTGGTTAAATAAATCTGTTAATGGTTTTGCTAGTACACCACTAAGCTTCAACCCAATAGCTTTGGGTGTATTCCATCAGGTCCCATTGACTTATTTGTCTTTACTTTTGACAGTTGAAATAAAACCTCTTCCTCTGTAAACTTACGTGTAATAAATGATTAATTTATCCTTTTTCTTAACTGATGTCCCTTTCCTTCATTTTCATCTGTAAATACCAAACAAAAATATTAATTGAGCCAGTCAGCTAGACCTGTATCCTCTTCTATATACCTTCCTTCTTTTATTTTTAATCTAACTAATCCTTGTTTTACTTTTCCTTTCTCATTTATTTATCTAAAACAGTTTTGTCCCCTTTTTTACTGACTGTGCTAATTTCTCTTCTGTGTGTGATTTGGAAGCGCTTATAACTTGCTTAGCCTCTTTCTGCCTAATCTTATAGATCATTCTGTCTTCCTCACTCTGGTTTTTTTTATAATTACTAAATGCTAACTTTTTGTTTTTTACTATTTTGGCCAAATCTGCGGAGCACCACAGTGGTTTCTTGAATTTTTTGCTTTTGCTAACAAGCCTAATGCAATTTTCTGTTGCCTTCAATAGTACAACAAATGTATTAAATAATCCCATTTCTCTTGGACTCCATTTAAATTGCTCAAGTATGATAATGACTCCTTTACACATATTCTAATTTTAGAAAAGTCTGTTTTTCTAAAGTCTAAAACTTTTGTTTTTGTGTGGTGTGACTCAGTCACTGTTCTTATATTAAACCACACTGACTGATGATCACTGGAACCTAAACTTTCATCTACAGTAATATCTGATACCAAATCTTCATTTGTTAACACTAAATCTAGTATGGCCTCTTTATGAGTTGGCTCCTCAATGACTTGTTTTAGAGACAATCCCAGTAGGGAGTTTAGAATATGTGTGCTCCTGGCACAAGCAGCTATTTTTGTTTTCCAATTCACATCAGGAAGATTAAAGTCACCCATGATGATAACTTCCCCCTTCATTGTCATTTTAGCTATTTTCTCAACTAGTAGATTATCTAACTCTTCAATTTGTCCTGGGGTCCTATAAATCACACCTACATGAGTTACTGTGTGATTACCAAATTCTAACATAACCCAAACGGACTCTATGTTCGCCTCACTAACTTTTATAAGGCTAGATTTTATGCTATCCTTTACATACAGGACCACCCCTCCCACTTTCTTGCCTTCCCTGTCTTTTCTATATAAAGAGTACCCTGGTATTGCTATGTTCCAGTCATTTTTCTCATTATACCATGTCTCAGTAACAGCGACTAAATCTACACTATCAGTTGCAATTATTGCCACAAGTTCATGGATCTTATTCCCTAAACTGCGAGCATTTGTAGACATGACTAAGCTTATCATTTTTTAACCCACTTGCTACAGGCACCTTCTGTCCTTGTTTTGGGGGACAATTGGATTGATGTTTTATCACCCTTTTGTTCCCCCCTCCAAGTTTAAATACATCCTAGCAAAACCTCTGAACTGCTCACTGAGAACATTTGTTCCCTTTTGAGAAAATTCAAGCCATCTTTTTTGTACAGTTTATTTCCATTCCAAACAGAGCTACCATGAGAAATAAAGCCAAATCCTTGCTCCCGACACCATTCACCAAGCCACAAGTTAAAGTCCCTAATACGCATGCACCTGTCATTCTGAGTGTTATGCACAGGCAGGACTTCAGAGAATGACAGTGTGGAAGCAACCTGAACGTATACCATTGGCAAAAACACGAAAACAATTCCTTTACCTCTGAAACCTCATTGCAAACCAAGTAATTTGTGCCTAGATGGACAAGTACATCCAATTCCCCTTCCTGCTTTGCTCGCTTAACAATATTATAGCTACGTCTCCTGTCTCTGTGAGCAGTATCTCCGGGAAGACACCTCACAAGACCACCATTGTCCATCTCCACACCTCTTATGATGGAAACCCCCAACAACAACTGCTTTCTATTAGGCCTCACCATATTCTCCAAGCCTGTCTCCACAACACCACTACCCTCAGTACCTGAGCCTGTCTCCACAACACCACCAGCCTCAGTGCCTGAGCCTGTCTCCACAACACCACTAGCCTCAATGCCTCTCTCCACAACACCACTAGCTTCAGTGCCTGAGCCTGTCTCCACAACACTACTAGCCTCAATGCCTCTCTCCACAACACCACTACCCTCAGTGAGTGTCTCCATAACACCATTACACTCTGAAAGTGCAGAAAATGAATTATGTAGAGCAACAGACTGTGCAATATGCCTTTTATCCACAACTCTAAGTCTACCAGATCCTACAGTAATCCATCTGCCATTCCTAGCATGTCTCTGCGGCAGTGGCTTTGCAGCATTTCCAGCTTGAGTTTGTTTACCAGATAATTTACAAATCTCAGACTTCAAAAATACAATCTCCTGCCTCAAGATAGAGAACTGTCTTCAGATTAGACAACAACCAAACCTCCAAAAAGTGGAACGTAAAACAAATGCATAGCAACTATTACACTAAACTAAGTCTGCCATTCCAATGAGGTGAATAATTTAAATCAAACTAATCTTAACTTTTTATCTATCATCCTGAATACCTCAGATTACCTCCAGGTTATCTCCAGAATATCTCCAACCACACACTTAGAAGCAGCACTCTCCAGAATATCTCCAACCACACACTTAGACGCAGCACTCTCCAGAATATCTCCAACCACACACTTAGAAGCAGCACTTAGATGAAGCAACCAGGCTATATTTGTCAAGCTAATGACAACAAACCTTATATAACTCCTAAAATCACCACCCACTAGGAATGTTTAACACCTGGGTAGGCCTCTGCTTATTTGCAAACAATAGCTAATTAAACAGCAATCAATAGCAAGTAGCTAACTAATCAAATCAAATTCCTTATAATTACCAACAGGAAATAAACCCTTGTGCAATCAGTAACCTTTTCCTACAGATGAATCTTACCTGTAACAGTAAAAAATAAAACTCTTAGACAGTTAAAGCTTCTGTAAAACTCTCCAGAATATCTCCAACCACACACTTAGAAGCAGCACTTGGATGAAGCAACCAAACCAGGAAAGAGCTACAGTCACTTCTGGGGTCACTCAATTTCGCAATGAGGATAATTCCACAGGGGAGGTAATTTATTTCCAGAATTCTCGCTCTCTTACACGGTCTCCCCGAGGACGATTCCAGAACTAACTTAGACAAACCAGCTAGAGCCGATTTAAAAATGTGGCATCTATTTCTATCCTCTTGGAACGGCAGGTCATTATTTGTTCCCCCTATCTCTGACAATTCCCCGGTAATTTGGATTGAAGCATCAGGTGCCATAAGTTATGCAGCAAGTTTTGGCAATGACTGGGAATACGACTCTTGGCCACCAGAGACTATTTCACTAGAAAATTTCAACACCACCTCAACACTATTTGAAATATTCCTGATTGTAACCGCAGCACACATTTGGGGTAAAGAGTGGAGCGGTAAATCAGTGAGGTGTTTCTCAGACAACTTGGCAGCATGTAACATCATCAATAAAGGCCGCTCTTAGTCCCTTGCTATCATGAACTTCGTAAGGAAACTTACCTGGTTAGCAGCAAATCTTCAGTTCTGTCTTAATTGTATTCACGTTCCAGGCATTCAGAATAACGCAGCTGATGCACTCTCATGTTCTAATTTGAAGGAATTTTTCAGAGTCCATCCGGCAGCAAACTTAAAACCCAAAGAACCTCCAAAGTTCACAGTCCTAGTAATGCTCTAAATACCCTGTTAAGTCACAGTAGGTCACTTGCTCAGGCTGGTTTATCACTCAATACCAAGAAAGCCTATACCAGAGCATATGATTTGTTCAAACAATGTTTACGTGATTACTGTATAATGAATGTCTTTTCCATAGAAACCATGGTCACATTCACAACCTTTTGCCACATATCTCTAAAATTAGCATACAATACAATCAAACTTTACTTAACAGGCATACAACACTACATGTTAACTAATTACCCAAACAAAGCTCCATACCTAGCATCTTACCCAGTCAAAAGTGTCCTTAGAGGCGTTCAGAGACTAACAGTTCAGAATCCCAGTAAAAGACTTCCAATAGATAGTAACCTATTTAGGAACATCTCTGATCTACTAGACGAGACCCCCTTTGAGTATGTCACTTAACTGATAACCAAATCAGAATTTCTTCAGAAAGAACAGATTCATATCTGTGTATTACAAGAGATGCACTGGAGAAGAAATGATCCAATAAGATTAAAATTAAAGCAATATTCATATACATTTACCTCTTTACTAAAGGATAAGAAAAAAAGAGGAGTGGCACTCATTTTTTTTAAATAGATTATCTTTCAAAGTATTACACCAAGAAATTGATATAAAAGGCAGATATTTAATAATGATATATGAGATAAATAATAAGAAATATAAATGTGCAAATTTATTTGCACCTAACCACTCTCCAATTAAATTAAGTGCTGAATAAGATAGAGAGAATTACTATATACCCATAATTACGTGCCTCTCCTGACCAACATCCTGGGAGATCTCAAGAAATGGAACTACAACTACATCTCATGGCAGGGGCGTATGGCGGTAGTGAAGATGAATGTACTGCCCAGGGTACTGTATATGTTTCACATTATACCTCGGATGATACCACAAACCTTCTTCAAAGCGCTTAAGACAGTGATCCTTCGATATATATATGGAAGGGGGAGAGAGACAGAATTAGCCACGAAAAACTGTGCCTCCCAAGAACATGGGGTGGTCTAGCCCTGCCAGATTTCGGCAAATTCTATCAAGCAACGGTCCTACAACGCCTCAGGGAATTACACACAGCCACCTCCCACAAACGGTAGGTCTCCATGAACAGAGACATCACAGACAACCACCTCCACTCATATCTCTGGCACAAGGAATCGGAGGCTGCGAACGACCTCAGAGAAGACTCCCCCATCGCGCAAACACTCAACATTTGGAACAGGGTGAGGAATACGCCCTACATCTCACCAAAGCCAAGCCTGTTGATTCCCATCACCTACAACTCAGACCTAGGAGAAGGGCTACCCTTATCCGCATGGCCATTGGCCAATCAGGACGGTTACATACCCATACATACGGTGATGACGGATTTGGGAATAAAGACACTAAGGGACATAACAGATGGAGAGACATCTACGATAATGCAGCACTTCCACTTTGCTCAACTGAAACACTATTACCACAACCTACCACACAAGAACAAACTACACAGGGGCCTAACCTGGTACAAAACACTATGCTTCCACACACTGGAGGCAGAGGGCATGGTATCAGTTATACACCAACTTCTCATCACGATGAGAGAGAAAAGAAAGACATGTACAAAAGACAATGGGAAGAACTAAAGGACAAAACCTTCACGAGACCCAATGGGAACAAAGCACAAAAGCTCCTCCAGCTCTCACTTTCAAGAGGTGAACTACAAATTCCACACCATTCCTGCTCCACCGAATTAACCCGGAGATTCCGGATACCTGTTGGAGATGTGAAAAAGGCCGCGGAACTCTCTGACATATATGGTGGGACTGCAGAAAAATTAAACCATACTGGGAAGACATCAAGATGGAAATAAGGGACATACTGGGAGAACCCACACATCTGACTGTGGAATTGACAGAAATCATACAGAAGAACCACTCTCAGTATACAAAAAAAATCAATCTCAACGTAACAAAATCACTAACACCACTACTATGGAAGGCGTTGAACCCTCCGACGATAGGGCAGTGAAGACACAATGTTGAAGAAATACAAAGGGCCGAATCCGCAATAGCGGACCTGCAGGGGAGGAGGGAAAAACACGTGGAGAATTGGAGTCCATGGTATGTATACACCTCACAGAACACAAACAATAATTAAGAAGGGGGGGGAAACCAGGGGAGATGGAGATGAGAGCCTGGGCGCGACAGACGCTATGCTGCTTCACCCTCACCCTTCCCCCCTTGCCCAACCATAACAATACCGCCTCCTCACGCAGATCCTAGTTGAGACATCATAAACGAGTGGGAGAGGCAGACCAGGGCCCAGACGAAGGGCAGCCCAGCTACCCAGTATTGTAAAGGATAGAAATGCATGTATGGGATGCCCGAAACAGAAGATGATAGACACATTCACCCCTCGGAAATAGGGGAGGAGGTGAACAAACACACAAGTCAGGGGGATGGAACAGTGAGGACGTTGCTACATGGAGTAGGCAATACAACCACACACACTTGACCACATGAACATCCAACCCCCTCAAGACACATCACAGGCCCTAATTAGCATACACTCACACCAATGACACACACCACACGAACAAACGCATCAGTCAAGGAATACGTCACAGCACATGAAAGGAAGGAAAATGGGGTGTCACTCCCAGCAGACGCCACGGCAGATACAACACAAGGAGACACCAGTATACACAATAAGACACACACACCCAATACGGTTTAATTATACAGGACCACAAGCGACCTGTTAACTGACAAATTACACAGCACATACATCTCAACAACTTCACAACCCAGACACCCGAAATGATAGTAACGAGCTGCAAACTCAGACAAAGACTGCGATAGGATGAAAACCACCACAATAGAAGTTGACAAATCCTCGATACAACGCACCCAAATAGCAATGTAGGCACAAGTAACATTGGCAAAAAGGACAGGGACACAATGGTGGTCTCATTATGAGAGAACTCTTCAATCGGGACAGCTAGATAGCCAATAAGAAACAACGAGAGGGACACACAACACCAAGCGACCCAACCGCTGTTCCCCGATCTACACTTACAACACCAATTACACAGACACCAACCACTCCTTACACAATGCTGAAAGGTTGTTAAGCACCTCATCGGACTAATGCATACCCAAAGAGGTAACCCTATGTTTTTTTTTTCTTTTTGTATTATTGTTATTTTAAATCTTTATTAGCCTGGTAATACCTATATGCTCTGTACACTTATAAACCGACGATGGCACATCTTGGAAGGACCTGAGAGTCCAAATGCATAGACAACAAATGTTTAATCTCATTCAAGCAAATATAGAGACCTGCGAGTCTCAAAGTTTGGAAACAAAAAAGATCATGCAAATATCCACTGTTAAATATGGAAATGAGCAAACAATAAAACAGATTTACAAAAAAAAAAAAAGATAGAGAGAATTAAACAAGGAGATATTATATTATTGGAGGATTTGAATTGTTTAATGAACCCAGCCGTGGATAGAATACAGTAGGGAGGAGAAGTATAGATAGGAATGCATGTACTAATGCACGAAGATTAAGAGAGTTGATTAAGAACTACGCACCATTAGATATATGGAGAATCTTTAATCTCAATACAAAGGATTATTCTTGTTTCTCTAAGACAATGCTTACTTGTTCTATAATAGATTATATAATAACAAACATTGGAATTAACAAGAATATTAAAAAAATTCAAATGAATAATATACACACAATGAATCATGATTGTGCGGAAATTTCATTGATACAGAATGAGGAAAAAAATTATGGGGAAAAAATGTGTTTCCTTTTCTGTAAAGTTTTTGTAAAGTATTTGTAATGTAATTGATAAAGAAAAGAGAAAGAAAAAGATAAAAATAAAAGTGAAAAAATATATATACACACACTGCATTCACTATACAAACACATACTGCATTCACTACACACATACTACATCCACTACACACGCTTTGCATCTTCAATGCACACACACACACTGCATCCACTACACATGCACCGTATCCACTTTACAAACTCAATACATCCACTTTACACACACTGCATTCACAACACACACCCAGTATCCACTCTACACACACTGCACCTTGTGCACCCTGTGGGCAGACTTGGAGGCAGACCTCCAGGGGCCCAAACCTTGAGCTCTTTATGGGGTTCGCAAAATATCTGATGGTAGCCTAATGCTATGTAATTACCAACATGTTTTTAACAATTTGAACAGGTTTAATTTTGTAAAGCATTGTAGAAGATGTAGTTCCAAAACAATTTTTTATCTAACTTTTAGACAGTCATACCATACACATTGTTTAGCAATGTGATTGCCACATCTCTGGTTCTCGAGGGATAAACCAAATATAATAAATATTTTTATTTTGTTTATTTTGACAGCTATTTTGACATTTTATCTAACAGAGCTCACAGTAAGTAGAGCCACCCAAAGATTTAAAATGTGCCAGCCTCTTGTGGTGCTGTCTCTGTCCAAATATCAGTTTACGCATAAAGACCCACATAGAATCTGGAAGGCAATAAAACAAAGCAAAGAGAATTAGAGATTAAATATATTAAAAATTGAGTGAAGAGTGGGGACAGGGGGTGTAAAAATAAAAACAAATCTTCAAAACCAAAAATTATACCATATGACTATTAACCCTGCAATTGTTAAAGACAAAAATATTAATATAAATATTCTGTCAGTCAGGAAGCATTGCCATTTTCAGTATTTGCCCTGTGTATATATACTTGTAATGTCAGATGAGTGTGTTTGAGGATTTCTGTTAAAAAGAAATATAATTTACCTCCATGTAGGGACATCAAACTCCATTTTAGTAAGACCTGTTAATTTTTTCCAGAATTATAGAACAGCTGCCCTTTAACCCCTTAAGCACACATGACATGTGTGACATGTCATGATTCCCTTTTATTCCAGAAGTTTGGTTTCACGCAAATATAAAAAACAGCATAAAGCACCTTGCACTGTGTTTGACATACAAACTAATTTATTATGCTGATACTTCTCTTCACAGCAAAAAAAGGTAATCTTGAAATTGAACAAAGTGAGCCAAACCAAAAAAAAAAACAAAACTATAAAATGATGTAGCACCCTCAGGATAATGTAAGCAGTTTGCTTCAAATTTCATTTGAAGGACATTGTTTTAATGTCCTTTATCAATTTTTCAAATTAGCTGCACATTTCACTTACATTAGTCCTTTCAATGCAATTACAAGGCAACATATGATAATGTCCTTAGTTAGTATCCCTTCACTGTCCAGACCAGTTTTATATTTCTTTTTAATGTGATACATGGGTGGGATTCTGGTTCATATAGGTTATTTATAGAAAACAATTTCCTGAGGTTTTGAGACATTCACTACCCCTTACAGTCTTTGAACCCAAGAATAAATACTCTATATTAGTTAACCCCTCTCTGATAAAACACTGAATAACATCTGTTACCAAAGAGTATTTTGAATAAAAATAATAAATTGAGCTGCTAGCATCCCTAATGTAATTACACTCTTGTACCAATAGCATTTATTTCTGCTACCTAACCAACATATCCTTAGACGGCACCTAATCCCTTTAGATAACTCAAATTAGATGATATACACGTGAAATCAGAATTTGGTGACTGACAACCTATTTATTTAGCAATATTGGATATCTGAAATATTGCATTTCCATTTTTTTTTTATTTAATAAAAATAAATTGGCAAAAGTATGCACTGAGGATTTTTGCTAATGGTACAATTCCCCAAAGTCTCTCATGCTTATCCCATAGGTCTCCAATTTTCTTTTCTAGCTGTTACAAGACTACTGTTTCCATATTTTCATGCATGATACTAAAAGACATATGAAAGTTCAAGTCTATCTGCTAGAGGACTGCACATTGAGGCATAGGATTTGCATTGTTCAGACAACAGAGAAGATATTTAAAACAACGTAAAAAATACGTCTTTATTTCTAATGCTATAGTGTTCTTTTTTTTATTTTGAATACTTTATTTTTGGTGCATAGATAATACAAACACGCCTGCAATGCCACAACAGCTATTTCTATCTTTTCAAAGACATGTGACATTGGCTTGGCATGCGAACAACATTGCAAATCCATTGCACATTTTATAATATATTGTAAAGTGAACATGGGAAAATTGAGAGCCCGAGCATACATAGAAAAGTGAAACAAAGCCTGGTGATTGACTCTTCTGACAAAGTTAAATGAAAATAAAAATAAACAACAGGAGCTGTATAGCTTAGAGAGAAAGGTTTCCTGGTTGGCTACATTTGAAGAAAAGAAAAGTAAAAAGGGCATCTGATATAAGACTAACAGGCCTGGCTGGGCTCAGAGAGCAAATAGGAGAGAGAGGTCAGAAAACATCAGGAGAGTAGATCCCCAAATAGCTAAATAAGGCTAACAGTTCTGCCATCTGTAACCTTACTAAAATTCCCATTCACCCTATGCCTTGGATCGGTAGCGTGCAGTCCTTGCCCATACAGGAGCGTGCCAGGCTTTAAGGCCCAGATGAAAGTCAGTACATCTCGACGACCAGGACCGGGGTTCTCTGTGGCATATCAGGCTTGATGCAGGGCATTGGCTTGCTCCGTGTCGGTTTCCACCTCCATGCCGCTATTAGGTTCGTCAAGCTCTGCCGCTTACGCTTCCTCCATGTTGGAGCCTTCACCATTATCACCTTTTTCGGTCTCCGATGGGGATCTGGAGCCTCTAAGCATTTTCAGTGTTTCTGTGGGAGATGCCATGCATCACAATAGGGATGCCTGCCTACCAACTGCTTACAGAATTTGTCAAAGTGCCTGTTTTTCCTGGATATATCTTCATATATATATCTTCATATCTGAGAGTGCCTCACTGATGGTAGATAAACACTTTCTGACATTTTGGGTGGATTGTTCTGACATGCCTGTCTGCAAGCACTGGCTGCCTCCTAGGAGTGGACTGGGATCACCCCCCACCGATCCAATGGGGGAGGAAATGGGGTTCTCGCTGGCAAGTAGTTCCCTCTAGGCACCTCTGGGCTGGGAGATCGGCTGCTTCTCCTGCCCATCGAGTACTAGGCCGCATCAGCAGAGTGGATGAAGGGAGATTTTCTGCAGCTCTTCGACTGTCACAAAGTGTGTCAGATAGGTCAGGAGTCAACCGCATTGCAGAATTTGACATTTTTGTCATAGATTGTGAAATTGTAAATCGGTCTTAGGAAAAATTAGTATAGGAGCTCGCTTGACATGCGACTCTCCTCTATGAAAGTCAGACCCCGCCCCGCTGCAGTGTTCTTTTAAGATTTTTAAGGTAGAGTGTAATTACATCTCACAGACAAAAGTATTTCTCAGTTAGTGCTTTTTTTAAGGTGCAAATAAAGTAATTATTTGGAATATAGCATTTGTAAGACAAAGTGGTGTTTTCTTATACAGGTATCCTAAAGTTCTCCACTCCAAAGTAGCAGTTGAAAGGGAGGAGCTTCATCAGATGTCCCACCATCTTTAAACTTAAACCACTGGTGGCTGGTGAAGTTTAAAGATGGTGGAGCACTAGATTCTACATGATGCTGCTCTCAGGTTTGTTGGACTATGCCTACATGGCCCAATTGACTTAAACCAAGACCCAATCAGAGATCATGCATTGTTCAATCACACAGACCTATAGATTCGCTGTTTTGGTAAACAACAATCACTTTGAAGAGGTTTGACAACCCCACTTAGTGCTATTACACAATGACAGCCCTAGAAGATATGGCAATATGCAGGCCAGTGCAAAGCCAATGAGTCAGAAATGCTGTAATAACAGACTAAGCTTGTATAAAAGTTCTGCCTTGATTTTAGTTGATCCCCCTCTCAACAGCATCTCCAGCCGTTCATATAGGAGGAGGAACTTCAAAACTAATCATGTCAGGCACAATATGTTTCTTTCTTTAGACACATTTATCATTAGTTTTTGTACATGAAAAAGATCTGATTATTTTTGTTTCTTGTGGCAAAACTGAACACTGAAGGGAATAGGGAGCTGTACCTCCTGTGCCGTTGCACCAGCCTCTACTGGAGCAAGCATTGGTACTCTTTGCTGCTCATTGGTTCAACAGCTGATGCTAAAAATCACCCCCAAACCATAATATGTACAAACAAAATGTGGGTTATATTGAATCTGTAAACCCTGAGTGTGAAATAATGGTGCAATTGCCAGTGTAGTGTTCTATAGATACATTGAGATGACCAATGAGAAAAGATTCATATACATTAGCACTATTCTGATTACTTACCTAGCCTCTGTTTGGGATCCCAAGGACTTTGACAAGTCCAGGGATAAAGCACTACCTGGAGACCATCCATGGCTCTCCTAAAAACAAGTTACATAGTTAGCAGGCAGTGTTTACATTGCTGCCTAGGGACACATCTAGTGGCAGTTACTCAGATGCCCACTAGAGGTGCTTCCTGGGTCAGTGCTGTACAACTTGCAGCACTCGCGTTCAGCATCTCCACGCTCTGCATGGAGGCACTGAACTTTTCCCATAGAGATGCATTGATTCAATGCATCTCTGTAAAAAAGATGCTGATTGGCCAAGGTAGCATTTGGCTCCATCTCCTGTAACACCTGCATAGCTGAGATCATCAGAATCAAATGGGATTGACTGAGATGGTCAATTCTAATTATGTCAACCAAGGAGATGGATCAGCGGTGAGGCCAGCACCGGCAGACCCATGTGACACTGAAATAAAGGTAAGATTTAAACTTATTTAAGGGTGGTAAATGTGGGCCAGCCACCCTAATAGTGTTTTTAGCACTATAAGGTCAAGAACACATGTTTGTATTCCTGACCCTATAGTGCTTCTTTAAGTTCTATTTCCCCCTTCCTAACAGCACCTGGCACCAGTCTCTTCTCAGAGATCAGCACAGAGTTAAGCCACCATATAAAGTAGATATGGGATGGATGAATGAATTGACAGAGAGACAGAAGGTGGGGGAGATTATGGAGACATGTGGGGGAGAATATGGAGAGAGGAACAGAAAGTGAGGGAGAAAGTGGAGAGAGGGTCAAAAGTTACGGGTATATGAAGTGAGACAGAAGGTGGGGAGAATATGGAAAGAGAGACAGAAGGTCAGGAATATATGAAAAAAGAGAGACACAAGATGGGGAGAGAGAGAGAGACAGAAGAGAATATGAACAGTAAAAAATGAGAAACCAGCGCACTCCCTATCTACTAAACAGCTACTTTTGTGCTGACAGATTTTGTAAGTTTTATTAAAAACACCTAATCTAGGCAAAAAAACAATGGGGATTTAGTTACATTATATGATCATACATTGCATAAGCCTGCCACAACGTCAATACACCCCTTATTCGGCAGGTCCTACTCTAACTGCCTAATGTCTGCTAAATGAGCTACTCACTTGGGAAAATCCTCTTGAGTTCTCTGCAGTACAAGGCCAAATAGGATCCTGAGATGAGGCACCTGTGACATGGAAGGGTGCAGAACCAGGGAGCTGGCTAGACTCCTATATATACATATGAAAAAACAAGCGGTTCATTGCACTCAAGCTAACATGCTTAAATGGGGTGCTGCTGCGGGGGGGGGGGGAACATACAGTAAAAAATTAGAAACCAGCGCACTCCCTATTTACTAAACAGCTACTTTTGTGCTTACAGATTTTGTAAGTTTTCTTAAAAACACCTAATCTAGGCAAAAAAACTATGGGGATTTAGTTACATTATATGATCATACATTGCATAAGCCTGCCACAATGTCAATGTACCCCATATTCGGCCGGTCCTACTCTAACTGCCTAATGTCTGCTAAATGAGCTACTCACTTGGGAAAATCCTCTTGAGTTCTCTGCAGTACAAGGCCAAATAGGATCCCGAGATGAGGTGGGGAGAATATGGAAAGAGAGAAAGACGGTGTGGAGAATATTGAGAGAGGAACAGAAGGTGATGGTGAATATGGAGAGAGGGACAGAAGGTCTGGAATATATGAAAAGAGAGAGACACAAGATGGGGGGAATATGCAGAGAGAGAGAGAGAGAGAGAGAAGAGAAGAGAATATGAAGAGAGGGACAGAAAGTAGGGGAGAATATGACGAAAGAGACAAAGAGAAGGGGAGAAATGGGGAGAGAGAAAGACAGATGTGGAGGAGAATATAGAGTGTACGGGACATTTCTATCTATATATATGTCCACCTACCCTTTCCCTGTTCCACTCCACCCCTCTAAACACAAAATCAGGTTTGACTGGGAGCAGTAACAGTAAGATAAGTATAGATTCAACAGATAATGAATATGGCACTATTAGGAAAAGAATCATATTTTGTTTGTCGTATATCCATGTTCACCGTATGCTCTTTATCCTTATTATTGTAATGTATAAAAAAAAATAGTATGCCATGATACCCCTGAGAACCAATAAAAATTGTCAAATTTAAAAAAGAACAGAGAATGAATAAAACCATATTGGCATGGAAGTTAGATAAAGAAACCATTTTTGGAACTAGCCAAATCTGGTATCACAAATATATTGCTTGCCATTATTGAGAAATGCTAAATATTTTTGATTCTAATCTACAACAAAATATTTACATTTTAGTTAATTTACTATGTAGTATAAATTGCACTTAAAAAGTGTGTCTTAATTTATAAAAATCCAATATGTTTTCCAGACTCTCTTACATCTTCCAGGAAAATATGTCTATACCTCTGTCGCATTTACCCATTTCACTATAACTGCATCTCTCCACATTGGTGTCATTTCCTATTTCCAATCTAAATGTAAAAAAGAGTATTTGGCAAGATCACTGCTGTTTTAAAATGGCATAAATAAGGTAATTCAAATGGTTGGATGTGACTAGCCTGGGGAGAAAACTTTAGGCAACTTGTGTGATGATTAAGCTGTCTTATCATCCATATTATAAAGGAAACCAAATTATTATGTAAAAGTCATACAGGATGAAATTACTCTCTATCAGTGACTCTCATGACTGCTGATAGAGGTTATTTCATATAAAGATATTTCCTCTTTTATACCTGAGATAGCAAGTCAAGCATGAAGTTGACTGCATTTTATTTTTGCAAGACCCACTAAATGATCAATATACCATCACTATGATAAGGACACTGAAACGAAGAACATTCTATATTTAGACTCAAACGTTTTCTTGTGAGAATTCATCATGGTTCCATGAAAGTCATGGAGATGTATAAGCAAAGAAAAAAAAACTAAAACAGCCTAAAACAACTCTTGTTCGAAAGAAAGCTTGTAAAAGGGAGTGTAACGTCAAAATTGCACCAATTTACAGTGCAGTAAAATTATAGATGTAATATTATATATTATGTTAAAGCAAAACTATTGCTAATAATATATATTTCTATCTATCTACAAATCTACCATCTGTCTGTCTATCTGTTTGTTTGTCTGTCTGTCTATCTGTCTGTGTAATTATTTAGATCAAAATTATGCAATGATGTTTATAGTGTAGACTTTTATTAAAACCATTGGCAGATATTACTTAGATTGGATTGCGATGGGAGAAATCAAGATGAAAATAAGGAGAAAACATTAAAGTGATAGTATGTAATGCAGGGGAAAGCTGTTGGGTGCACTAAAAACCTTAGTACCAAAAATGGTGTTTTGATCTTTTCTGAATTATTTCTACTTAAATTAGTTCTGCATTTCATTGTAAAGCATATACAGTTGCAAGAAAAAGTATGTGAACCCTTTGGAATGATATGGATTTCTGCACAAATTGGTCATAAAATGTGATCTGATCATCATCTAAGTCACAACAATAGACAATCACAGTCTGCTTAAACTAATAACACACAAAGAATGAAATGTTGCCATGTTTTTATTGAACACACCATGTAAACATTCACAGTGCAGGTGGAAAAAGTATGTGAACCCCTAGACTAATGACATCTCCAAGAGCTAATTGGAGTAAGATGTCAGCCAACTGGAGTCCAATCAATGAGATGAGATTGGTGGTGTTGGTTACAGCTGCCCTATAAAAAACCACACACCAGTTCTGGGTTTGCTTTTCACAATAAGCATTGCCTGATGTGAATGATGTCTCGCACAAAAGAGCTCTCAGAAGACCTACAATTAAGAATTGTTGACTTGCATAAAGCTGGAAAGGGTTATAAAAGTATCTCCAAAAGCCTTGCTGTTCATCAGTCCACAGTAAGACAAATTGTCTATAAATGGAGAAAGTTCAGCACTGCTGCTACTCTCTCTAGGAGTGGCCATCCTGTAAAGATGACTGCAAGAGCACAGCACAGACTGCTCAATGAAGTGAAGAAGAATCCTAGAGTGTCAGCTAAAGACTTACAAAAGTCACTGGCAAATGCTAACATCCCTGTTAGCGAATCTACAATACGTAAAACACTAAACAAGAATGGATTTCATGGGAGGATACCACAGAGGAAGCCACTGCTGTCCAAACAAATCATTGCTGCACGTTTACAGTTTGCACAAGAGCACCTGGATGTTCCACAGCAGTACTGGCAAAATATTCTGTGGACAGATGAAACCAAAGTTGAGTTGTTTGGAAGAAACACACAACACTATGTGTGGCGAAAAAAAGGCACAGCACACCAACATCAAAACCTCATCCCAACTGTGAAGTATGGTGGTGGGGGCATCATGGTTTGGGGCTGCTTTGCTGCGTCAGGGCCTGGACGGATTGCTATCATTGAAGGAAAAATGAATTCCCAAGTTTAGCAAGACATTTTGCAGGAGAACTTAAGGCCATCTGTCTACCAGCTGAAGCTCAACAGAAGATGGGTGTTGCAACAGGACAATGACCCGAAGCATAGATGTAAATCAACAACAGAATGGCTTAAACAGAAGAAAATACGCCTTCTGAAGTGGCCCAGTCAGAGTCCTGACCTCAACCCGATTGAGATGCTGTGGCATGACCTCAAGAAAGCGATTCATACCAGACATCCCAAGAATATTGCTGAACTGAAACAGATCTGTAAAGAGGAATGGTCAAGAATTACTCCTGACCGTTGTGCACGTCTCATCTGCAACTACAGGAAACGTTTGGTTAAAGTTATTGCTGCCAAAGGAGGTTCAACCAGTTATTAAATCCAAGGGTTCACATACTTTTTTCACCTGCACTGTGAATGTTTACATGGTGTGTTCAACAAAAAACATGGCAACATTTCAGTCGTTGTGTGTTATTAGTTTAAGCAGACTGTGATTGTCTATTGTTGTGACTTAGATAATGATCAGATCACATTTTATGACCAATTTGTGCAGAAATCCATATCATTCCAAAGGGTTCACATACTTTTTCTTGAAACTGTAGTTTTTGGGATTGACATGTGATGTATATATTTTACTTCTAAAGTATTTTACCAGGCAGAGTACATTTAGATTTCTAACGTTTTCATGTATCCTAGAGAGAATGTGCCAGAAAATAATATCAGCTTCAAAGTTCTGAATGAGGAGACTGGTTGACAAAGTTTATCTTACAATGTGGAATAGAATGTGCAAGTAGTAGACAAGTAGCTTTTTTTATGATTATTAAAACTCAAATATGAACCAGCTCTATGTACAGTTGGAGGTACCACAATTGATGGGGTTATAACACTCGCTGACACCAGACACAACATTAAACCCACTGACAAGTGAAGAGAATAACATTGATTATATCTTTACAATATCACCTGTCAAGTGTATAGTCAGTTCTTGAATTTCATGTGCTGATATCAGGAAAGATGGGAAAGCGGAAAAAGCTGAGTGACTTTGACAAGGTCCAAACAGCTAGACAACTGTGTCAGAGCATCTCCAAAATGACAAGTCTTGTGGGGTATTTTTTGTATGTAATGGCTATTATCTACCAAAAGTGGTCCAAGGAAGGACAACCGGTGAACCGGGAACTGGGTCATCGACACCCAGTTCACATGGAGAGTCAAGGCTTGTCTATCTGGTCAGATTACTGAAAAACCTGAGTGTCCCACACTGGGACTGTGGTGTGCGCAAGCGAACCTAGACAGAAGGTAACCCTAAATTTTAATCATAAAGAGACAGTGTATGTCCAAGGGACAAAGTCACAGTGGGCACACAGAAATGGTACCTTGTTGTATACACTATATAAAACATATCATTAAGTAAATTTTATTAGTAAATTGGAAAGGAGACATATAATTAAAAAGAGCTATAAAGAAATATAGACTCTGTAGTGAACCACCCAGGGGGAAAGAGTAATACCCCCAAAAAAGTCAGGGACAGGGTAAGCTATCAATTAAGTACTAAAAACAGAGTACATAAATTAAATTGAAGCTCCTAGTCCCAATGCGTTTGGTGGATATTATCCTATAGATAGAACCACAGGGTATTCCAGGCAAATAGCAATAGTCCTAAAAAATGTGTCCCATACTTATCCAATTTAGACAGATAAAAAATAGTAATAAATTCTGCTACTAGTGGATAGCCTTTATTTCTGTCTATGCCACGTTGGTAAAGGACACATAAAGAGGGCAGTAAGAATATGCAAAAACTGGTATAGCAAGATAGAAGACCATGAATCCTAATAATGTTACTTTGTAGCTTTATCTGGTCAGATTACACACAAGAGTTAGTGTAGCTTGAATTGCTGAAAATCATAATGCTAGCCATGATAGAAGGATGTCAGAACACACAGTGCATTGTGGTTTGCTACATATGTGCTGCATAGTCACAGAGTGGTCAGATGCCCTTGATGACACCTGTCCTCAACCAAAAACAAGAACTGGACAATGAATCCCATTTACTTTTAGATCAGGTGGATCTTGTGGGAATAGGGTGGGGACTTAGACTTCAAGAAAGGGTGTGGATAGATCGCTGTCAACTGCCTGCCCCCAATCTTGGTCATCTGGGGGGCTATTACATTCAATTAAAAAACAGGGGACATCCTAGTGGCCAGCAGGTAGGGACTATAGGTAAAGTATACATGGAGGACCTATTGTGCCCCTCAGCTCACCACCCATGATTGGAAGGTGTGTGCTACTAATAAAATATAGAAGCCCAGGTCCATGGCTCTATAAATCATCAATTAAACCATTAATTTCTCAAATGAGCCCCATGATTGTACACTAGTTATGTGTATCATTGTATTACAGATACAATAATTTGCAGAGGAAGAATGCTAGTATCCATATGCACAATGGTATAGTTTTCAGTATTATTAAAACCTTGTTTTTTTAGAATAAATTCAAAGAGAAACATTTCAATGTATGGATTAGTGGCTATTGTACTTTAAAGTTTAACGTCAGCACGTTTGTAAAATGCATAGTTTCCCTCGTATAAGTTTAGCATTTAATGCACAGTAGGCCTTTATTCTTACTTTGCTCCCCCTCATGAGGAGCTGCTGGATATTAATATTTTCACACAATCCAATATACTGGTATTGCACTTTTCTATTGCAACAATATAGAAGTACATTTAAAGCTCCTTAGAAACTACTGAAAGAAGAATAAGTGTAAAGTAACTTTGACAGTTTAGTACATTAAGGTAAACTACATTATACCATTCTAAAACTAGGACAGCTGACTTGCACATTGGTGAAAGAGTAGGCAAAGCACAGTACAGAATAATGTATGACTTTTATCCTGGCTATGAAAGTTTATAATGTTGTACACTCAGTAGGGATGTCTCTTAAAGCACAGTCTGTGAAAGGGTTGCTAAATGACTATGGCGTGGCAAACTGCAAGTGGTCATTTAGAAAATCTGAATATTGAGGGGTCAACTAATTATTGACATTACGGTACTTTGCATAAGTGTTAAATCCTTTTGGTTATTTTTTTATTGCCTGGAATGAAAAATTTATTTTATTGAGATTTTAATCAGTTGTTTTACAAAATATAGTAAAGTTGGAGCACACAAATATGTAATAACAATTGAATTCTATTCAATACACACAAAGTATGAGAAAAACAACAAGAGGAGAAAAATCTGTTGCATACTGTAAGGTCCATATGTGAATCTACATACAGGAGCCAGAAATGGTGCATACAAAATATAAAACAAAAGCATAAACAAAGTTAGTTTAAATAGAATTTGTCACTTTTCAGTATTTCAGAACAATATAGTCTCAATGACATACTGTTCGACACTGAATTGGAATTTTTTTGAACTTTCACTAATATTACAATGCAGTCAAAAGATACATAGTTACATAGCTGAAAAGAGACATGCATTCACTTATTTCCACACTTAGATTCCTAAGTACTCATGGGTGAATACCGTCAGGTCTCTGAGCTTTATTTGAACTTTCTTTTGTTGTGTCATGGGGTTGTACCCTTGCATGAAATGGCGAATCCCACAGAGATATTAAATAGACATATTACTGGCCTTAGAGTGGCTGGACTTGAAGTAAGAAAGATAAAGACAATTTTAGAAAAATCCAAGGTGAGGATGTGACAGACCCATCCGTATGGACTAAAAGTACTGTGTTCGTCTGTTTTGCCGTTTGCCTGAATTTCCCCATTCGTATGCCTGGTTTAAGGAAATGTATTTTTTTGTCGAACAGAACTACCGAACGGCCGGCCACCCAGAAGAGAAGTGTGCTGCTGGTTAACCTATTGATCCCAATTAGAACGTTGCGGTTAACCACAGACACTTCTCAATTAAAACCGAATACCGGGTGGTCGTCGTTCGAATGTCGACCACGAGGCGGCGGCCATTTTGACTATGCGAAAGCCCAGCGGTGTTCGACGATTATTTCATGGAACTCAAAACGGACACTTTTTCAACCGAACACCGCTGAAGCCATCGACCTCCACTTCTCAATCGACAAAGGCATACGAATACCGGCCGTTCGGGAGATTTAACAACACGAATGGACTTAACCCAGATAGCCTTCCCATGGAGTCAATCGCATACCGAAGAGCTGTAATAGACTTTGACTCCATGGCGATTGAACTATGCGTATGGGATCTGAGCGCTATTCGCCAATAATATGCACTCAGATCCAGGCTATTTGGGGATGTGTTATACGAATGTAATACGTTTGGCAGTTATAAAGTTATGGATTTTAATTTGTTTTGTAACTTTGAGTTAAAATGGCGATGTGCCTCTGCTCGGGGAGATAATTGAATTACTTCCCAATTACCTCCCGAGCAGAGGGGAGGAAACTGTGATTCATGCTGGGAATATTGTGGGGATGTATGTCCAAAATGTCCCCATGTCCTTCTGTTATTTCAGTCTCCCATTTGGTCCCCTAGGGGAGTGTCCACCAAGTGGGAGACCTGCATAAATACAGGCAGGTAGCCCACAGTATACTCAGTTTGTGTTTTACCCTCAAAGCGGAGCTTGGTCTCGTTATTGGGGGGATTTTATTACCGGCGACTAGAGACTGCTTATTGGGATTATTTGCCGCTTGGAAACTATTGCCGTCCGGCTGCTATTGGCGATTCGTGTATTTGGAGCTCGTGAAGGGAAGGAGCTGTACAGGTACCGTTCGGGAGTTTAGAGTGTTCCCTAGCTGGCGGTTCGCATGGTTATACGGCATACGCTACCAGACCACATTGTTGCGAACGGGGAGCATTCACTAAACGGCGGTTTGTGCATTTACTACTGGAAGTACCGTAACAGAGGATAATAGAAATACGGATAAGTGAATAAACAAGCAGGGTCAGGATTACAGAAATACACAAAGTCAAAAACAAGTCATAGTCAATATCAGGATATCAAGAGAAACTTACTATAACACTAAACGTGTGCCAGGTCTGAAACCATAACAGGGCACTGAATAAGGACCCACATAAACATTAGCTAAGCTTACAGATGTTCTGATTGTTCCATCTAATCACTAAAGCTCCAAATATTATGATAATACTGTCACCTAGGGGTTACTTTAATGGCAGGTGTGATGTCATGTCATTTAAACTACAAAGGACATGCCAAAAAAAGAGGTCAGCTGTGCACGGCCATGTGAACCGAGAATGGGAGCAGTTCGGCCATGTGAATAAGGTAAGTTTGTCACAGTTGCTGCAGCACCTTGTCTTGAGTCATCCAATCACAATTTTTCTACAAGTGTTTTGCAGTAATCTCTGGGATCCTCCTTAATATATAATAAGGAAAAATTGTTATTTGAAATATCTGCCCTTTTCTGGTCTTCAGTTACTAACACACCTATCTCTATTTTAATGTACCTATACTATAATTTTTTTTGATGTTTTAGAATTTTTGTACTTAAAAAATGTTTTGGGGTTTGGTTTTGCTCTCTTTCACATTTTCTAGTTTAGCCAAACTAATTGCCATTTTGCATGCATTATTGGCTGCATTATATCTTAAATAGGATGGTTCTGATTTGTCTGTTTAAATGCTTGAAATGCCCTTTTCTAAATGCTTGAAATGCCCTTTTCTTAATTTTAATCCCTTGGTTTACTTTCACACTAAGCCACATTGGTTTCAATTTGTTTCTTTTATATTTATAAAACACAAAGATTAGGCGCTAGCTATAGTGATAATGTGATAGGAGTGGGCAGCAGTGACCAGCACAAGGATTCCCAACCTTGTAATAGAACAAATGTGAACAAAGAAACAGAAGGAAAATGCGCCCTTAATACAATACAAGTGTACGTACTCAAGTCCTTATGGTCGTAGTTTTCCAATAAACCTCAAAGAGAAAATATTCTAAATAATAGTGTAATACTGTAAATGCTTCAAATAGTAAAAAGCAAAAAGATAAATGCACACTCACATTTACCAGAGCTACTACAGAGCTCTACTGTTGTTGCGCCTAGACGGAATAATCCCTGTCTCTGGATTAGTTTGAAGTAGTCAACCTCTTGGCGTCCTCAGACAAATAACATGTATAGAAACATAGAAATCCTTATAGTGTAGTATATTATAATACCTTAAGGATAATAAATAAATGCAAGGTAGCGTACTCACATGTACTAGAGCGTTCCTCGCTCTAGTTTGTAAAGCATAGGTGGTATAATCCCCACCATAGGATAAGATGACAACCAGGAAATTAAAAATATAAAATAAAATGGTATCTCAGAGTGATAAAGTATAATAACTATTTATTAAACATAAAAACAATAAAAACAGAATATATAAATATCACTCTGTAGAAAAGTCCATTAAAAGTCCACTTTACATGTTTCACCTATAAAGGCTTCCTCAGAAGTGTGTGGATAAAGTCCTGGTAGTGTATAATATATAAAATAATATATTCAAAGTAATTAGCTTCATCTGTAAAATATCAGTCACTTACTGTTTCCTGGTTTCAAAATTGGCGCGCTCGCGTCATACCGGAAGTGACGCGGCGCCATATTAACCAATGTTGTAATGCGGGATACTTCCTGTTTAGCCACCGGTGGAACGCACGCGTCATACCAGAAATGACGCGGCACGATGGGACCGTGGTATTGTATGCGTTCCATCGGTGGAACGCAAGCTAATGCAAGCACCAGTATTACCTTAACAACTCATCTTAAAGGCAGTATCTGCAGTAGCTGGCAGCTTGTCATAGCCAAATGAAATAGACAGAATGAACATTAATTGAGCAAGTTACATTTTTAACAAAAATATGTATACAAATAAAAAGCATCATAAATTAAAACATCCTGAACATAGTCTGAACAGATCTATGGAACATTCTTTTAAAAAAAGGGGATGTAATTGCATAACTTGCAATTTATATACTAATATATATGTATATAGAAGAGAAAAAGAGAGAGATAGTCTTTTGTATAGAGAGGGGAGTAAAATAAAAAGGATTGTAAATAATATATATATGAATGCCTAAATAGGAATAATCATAATGGTATTAACATAATATGTAGCAAAACATATAAGTATACAAAAAATAAATTCATATTTCATACATCTGTACTAATCATAAATAACAGTGAGAATCCCCTGTTAGACATAAATAGCTAAAATGCATATAAAAATAAAAATAAAAAAATATAAAAAGAAGGAAAAAGGGGATGATAAAATATGGGTTGAAAAAATACCAATATATAAAAAATAAAAAATAAAATAAATAAATGAATCTTTACAAAAATATATGAAAAAAGAGAATATAAAATAGATAAGAAAGGAAAAATAATTATAAAAAGTTAAAAAGGTCAAAATCTATGTTTAACCCATTGGGGTGTAGAGTATCAATTTTGAAAACCCATTCCATCTCCTTTTGTCCTATCTTTTTAATAAAATCACCACCTCTCCAATGGTTTTTTACTGTGGTGATTCCCATAAATGTAAGAAATTTAGGATCATTGTTATGTTTACAGAAATGAGAAGACACCGAATGTTTATTATAATTATTCTCGATATTTATACAATGTTCTGCTATACGCCTCTTTAGAGGTCTAATAGTCTGACCAATATACTGGAGGCCACAAGGGCACTCCAGTAAGTAAATTACATTTTTACTGTCACATGTAATGGTTTCTTTGATATTATATACCTTATTGGTGTTATTTGATTTGAAGGTAGACCTCCTTTTATTTGTTGGTTTTGTTTTTTTGCAGGCTACACATTTGTTGCATTTATAAAAACCACTGGTAAGGGGTAGAGAGTTTATTGTATTTTTGATTACTACTTGATCTTTAGTGTAATTTTTTGTCAGGTGCATTTTTAGGTTTGGAGCCCATCTGAAAACAATTTGTGGTCTTTTAGGGATTATATCTTTAAGGATAGGATCCTCTTTTAGAAGGTGCCAGTGTCTGTTCATAATTTTTCTTAAGTGTTTGTTTTTATCGTTGTAGTCTAATACTATAGGCAAGACTACCTTTTTCTGTTGATAGGTTTTTTTTCTATGTATAAGATCTTTTTGGTTAATTTTTGATGTTTGTATTATAGTAGACTCAATCTGTTTTTTATCATAGCCTTTATTAATAAGACTATTTTTAATTTTATTGGCCTGCTGTATAAAAGTTGTGTTATCTGAACAGTTTCTTCTGAGTCTAGTAATTTGACTCTTTGGGATACTGTTAAGCCAAGCCTTATTATGGCAACTCTTAGTATTAATATAATTGTTTACATGGACATCTTTAAAGTGGGTTTTAGTATTGATTACACGATTTTTAATATAAATATTTAGATCTAAATAAGTGATTTCTTTGTCATTGATTTCTGAGGTTAAAACTATGCCTTCCTGATTTGAGTTTAAAAACTTAATAAAATCATGTGCTTCATTTATAGGGCCTTTCCAGATAAAAATAAGATCATCTATATATCTGGAATAGGATACCAGGTTTGATGTCCAACTATGTCCACTCCAAATGTATCTCTCTTCCCATTCGGCCATAAAGAGATTGGCATAGCTGGGCGCAAACCTGGTACCCATTGTAGTGCCCCTATTTTGAAAGTAAAAAGAATCTTTAAACCAAAAATAATTGTTCTTTAAAATCAGTTCAATACCTTCAATTAAAAAGTTAATTTGATCTTGCTCCATAAAATTATCGTTTTCTAAAAAATGTTTAACTGCATTACATCCTTTATCGTGTTGTATAATAGTATATAGTGATTGGACATCACAGGTAATGAGTAGAAATCATCTTCCCATGTAATTTTTTTAAATTTTTTGTATTTATTACTCAATAGTACATTCTAATATTTGTTTGAAGATATTATTTTTAAATACCGTATATACTCGAGTATAAACTGAGTTTTTCAGCACATTTTTTATGCTGAAAAAGCCCCCCTTGGCTTATACTCGAGTCAGGGTTTGTGTTAAAGCAACTTACATTGCCATTATACAGACCAGGACCGCCGGGCTCCTTACAAGCTCGGCAATCCTGGGGGGCACGGCAGCAAGCTGTTACTTACCTTTCCAGCAGCTCCCTTCAGCTCCCCTGTGTAAATCTTGCGAATCCCATGGTTACCGTGGCAATGCTCCGCGCGGCACGCAGACCGCGAGATTTACACAGGGGAGGTGAAGGGAGCTGCTGGAAAGGTAAGTAACATCATGCTGCCGGCCCCCCCACTGCTCAGTACAAGCCACTGGACCACCAGGGAATGCCATAGCCCCCCTCCATGGCCAGGTAACAAGCAGGGAGGGGAGACAAAACAAAAGTTAAATAAATAATAATAATATAATATAATAATATAAATAAAAATATAAAAAATGCCCTCCCCCCACCCAGTTTACACACACTACACAAACACACACTCTGCATCATATACACACACACTGTATTCACACAAACACACACTCTGCATTATATACACTCACACTACACAAACACACACACATTCTGCATCATATACACACACATTCTGCATTCATTATATACACACACACTGCATAATATACACACACTGCATTCATTATATACACACACTGCATTATATACACACACTGCATTAACACAAACACACATCCTGCATTTATTATATACACACACTACACACAAACACACACACACACTGCATTCATTATATACACACACTACACAAACACACACACTGCATTCAATGTACCAGTAGCTGCTGCATTTCCCACCCTAGGCTTATACTCGAGTCAATAAGTTTTCCCAGTTTTTTGTGGTAAAATTAGGTGCCTCGGCTTATATTCGGGTCGGCTTTTACTCGAGTATATACAGTAATTTTTATTAAGAGTTTTAGAACAAGTTAATTTAACATAAAAATGTATTATAACAGCAAATAAAAGGCAAGGTAAAAACAAGAGAGGAGGTATCCATCCTAAAATAAACTGCTCAAAAAAATAAAGGGAACACTATGTAACTACAAGTCAATCACACTTCTGTGAAATCAAACTGTCCACTTAGGAAGCAACACTGAGTGACAATCAATTTCACATGCTGTTGTGCAAATGGGAAAGACAACAGGTGGAAATTATAGGCAATTAGCAAGACACCCCCAATAAAGGAGTGGTTCTGCAGGTGGTGACCACAGACCACTTCTCAGTTCCTATGCTTCCTGGCTGATGTTTTGGTCACTTTTGAATGCTGGCAGTGCTTTCACTCTAGTGGTAGCATGAAACGGAGTCTACAACCCACATAAGTGGCTCAGGTAGTGCAGCTCATCCAGGATGGCACATCAATGCAAGCTGTGGCAAGAAGGTTTGCTGTGTCTGTCAGCGTAGTGTCCAGAGCATGGAGATGCTACCAGGAGACAGGCAAGTACATCAGGAGACGTGGAGGAGGCCATAGGAGGGCAACAACCCAGCAGCAGGACCGCTACCTCTGCCTTTGTGCAAGGAGGAACAGGAGGATCAGTGCCAGAGCCCTGCAAAATGAACTCCAGCAGGCCACAAATGTGCATGTGTCTGCTCAAACTGTCAGAAAGAGACTCCATGAGGGTGGTATGAGGGCCCGACGTCCACAGGTGGGGGTTGTGCTTACCGCCCAACACTGTGCAGGACGTATGGCATTTGCCAGAGAACACCAAGATTGGCAAATTCGCCACTGGCGCCCTGGGCTGTTCACAGATGAATCTCGTCTCGGTACAAGATGAATCTCATCTCAGTACTGAGCACATGTGACAGAGTCTGGAGACGTGGTGGAGAAAGTTCTGCTGCCTGCAACATCCTCCAGCATGACCAGTTTGGCAGTGGGTCAGTAATGGTGTGGGGTGACATTTCTTTGGGGGGCCGCACAGCCCTCCATGTGCTCACCAGAGGTAGCCTGACTGCCATTAGGTACCGAGATGAGATTCTCAGACCCCTTGTGAGACCATATGCTGGTGCAGTTGGCCCTGGGTTCCTCCTAATGCAAAACAATGCTAGACCTCATGTGGCTGGAGTGTGTCAGCAGTTCCTGCAAGACGAAGGCATTGATGCTATGGACTGGCCCGCCCGTTCCCCAAACCTAAATTAAATTGAGCACATCTGGGACATCATGTCTTGCTCCATCCACCAACATCACATTGCACCACAGACTGTCCAGGAGTTGGCAGATGCTTTAGTCCAGGTGTGGGAGGAGATCCCTCAGGAGACCATCCGCCACCTCATCAGGAGCATGCACAGGCATTGTAGGGAGGTCATACAGGCACGTGGAGGCCACACACACTACTGAGCCTCATTTTGACTTGTTTTAAGGACATTACATCAAAGTTGGATCAGCCTGTAGTGTGTTTTTCCACTTTAATTTTGAGTGTGATTTCAAATCCAGACCTCCATGGGTTGAAAAATTTGATTTCTATTTTTTAATTTTTGTGTGATTTTGTTGTCAGCACTTTCAACTATGTAAAGAACAAAGTATTTCAGAAAAATATTTAATGTATTCAGATCTAGGATGTGTTATTTTTGTGTTCCCTTTATTTTTTTGAGCAGTGTATATAAGCCTGATACATAATTATGCTATAAAACATGAAATGTGTACTAAGCATACATAACATATCCATCAAAAAGATATATTATAGAAACAAAATAATTACTTCAGTATATTATTGCAAGTTCACAATTACAAACAATAAAGCTTTTTAACATCCTCTTCCTACTTATTGAAGTTGGTCAACAAATATGGATGGTTGTCTAAGTTCTAGTTCATAGGTTTTGTTTTCTATCACTAAGCGCAGCACTTCTTTGACAGGTGGAATGGTAGAAGATTTCCTACATCAAGGGAAGCAAGATGCTGTAAACATGTGGCCTATTATTATTCTATGAATTTTGGTAATGATTCTGAGAATTTCTTAAATAGGGCCAGTTCTGAGGTTAGTACAGTGATAGATGGATCAACCTTTTTAATATTTTTTTTATTTCTCTCCAATATTTGGTCAGTTTTAGACAGAACCACCAAATATTGGACATATTACCTGTGCCTCCACAATCTCTCCAGCACCTATCAGAAAAACATATTGTTCGTGTTGTGTAGATATGAGGGAGTCTAATGTTTGACGATATTCTATTTATCCTCAGTGTTTTTTCACTAAACAGTTTATGTTAGTCAATATGCTGTAAAGTTGACATTATCTTATTGAAACTGACATTTATAGAATTATATATTTCAGTATACCCCATGTGCTTTAGATTTTTTGAGTTTATTTCAAAAGACACCACATTGTGAACACTAGTTACCAAGTGCTCCTCTACTTGAATGTTGGTCAAAAGATCAACAATGTTTATTGTAACCAAATCCAGACAAGCATCCTTTATAGGTGGTGCTTGCACTAGTTGTGACATGAAGAAACCTCCCCTTGCTTAACTACCAGTCCCTCTATCCCAATTTATTTTCTGGGTAATTCAAATCTCCAATAATGAATCTGTAACCTAGATGTGCAGCTTTAACAATTTGTTCTAACATATATTCTTCCTCATCAATATTAATAGGTGGTTCATAACATATCCCAATCAATAATTGAATTCCCCTGCTTTTGCCCCAAGCAGATATCTACCCATAAAGCTTCCATATTTTCCTAATTATATTCCACTTGCTTGAGGTTTGGCTTTATCTCATGGTTGACATACAAACATAACCCACCATCTTTCCTGTTTTTTTCTGTCCTTCCTAAATAATACATAACCTTTTACTTTGTCTGCCCAGACATGTGTCTCACACCACCCACTTGCATTAGTAAGCATACATTAAATATTATCCTTAGTCACTTGTAATTGTTAATTTGTATTGCTATTACATACCTCTTCTTTTCTGATCTTGCTGTAACATATTCCTCCTCACCTTTCGGTATTTGGGCAGCGGTCATGCATCTGTATAACTGACTCTTGCAACATGTTGATATACCCCCACATCCACCCACATTAAGGGCGTTTTGAGGTCAAAGGCCATTTTTGGCCAGTCAGAACTGTAAAGCACTTATTTAAACTCAAATTTACTTTTCCTCATTGCCCTGTCATGGTTTGCCTAGTGGTTGTCCGAGAGTGTGTTCCTGAGCATTTATTTCTGTTTTTCGACTTTGGCTTTGTTTGACTTCCCTGTATTCTGGTATCCCTGACTTCTGGCTTTCCCTTATTGTTGTGTCATAGTCTGTGCCCCCCGATCTCGGCAAGTATCCTGACTATTCTTTGGTAAGTTAAGTCCGGCCATTCCAATACCCGGTAAGATGTTACCTTTTTATACTTCAGAGTAAAAAGGACAAGACCACTGCACCCAGGCAATTAAGTGGTCTGTGTGACTTTAGTGTCCCTTTAAGTATTTATGGGGGTCAACAATGGTCCTTTAAATTGCCATTTTTTGTGGAGTTAAGATCTGAGTATCTTAGTTTCTAGGCTCCCTGGCTTTCTAGGTCCTGCTATTAGATTCAAAAGCTCATTTTAGTGGTCATTAGTGTAAAGGAAGCGAAAATGTATAACTATAAAAATTCTGTGTATCATTATCACTTATATTACTTTTTAACTCCCTAATTCTTTGGAGTTTTGCATATGATATTAATATTTTTTGTTAATCTTTTACAACTGAAAGAAATAATTGCCAAAGCTTAATGAGATATTAATAAGCAGTATATCATAATGGACCATTTTATAGTTGTGTTATGCCCACATTATTAATTAATTATATTTAAATGGATGCATTTTATTATGTATTTATAATGCAGAATAACCCATTAGCTTTGACAACTTAATATCGCTGTAAAGTTGCTATCCCTTATTTGCAATTTTTCTTGACTGTTACAGGTAAATGATCATGTAATTTACATTAATATATTAGTAAATGAAATGAAATGTTATATAGCATGTAACTATATGTACCTCCTGGTATGTAAAGAAAGGATATTTTAAAAGCTGTTAGTATCTGTGTTATGCATGCATTTTCATGCTCTTGTAGTTGAAAACATCTAATAAGAGGATCATAGCTTATAAAAATAATAAAATATAAAGTGTGAAATCATTACACCTTGTGTATACATAGATAAATATATTTCTTTTTTTATATTTCTGAACTACTCTCTTCATGTGTCATTCCTTGACACAACAAATTCATACAATCACAAACATAAAGGACGTCATACAAGAAAATATTTTTATTTTATTTTAAATTAATTGTATTATTCATAATAAACAGGGTAATCGCAGGGTTTCTATATAGAGGAAAGCCAAGGATGAATACAACTGAGTAAATTAACTTTTTCTTCATTGTATGATCAGGCATTAGACATATCTGTAAATGTAAACCAGAAAGTGTAGAGCGTAAAACTGAATAATTTGATAAACTGAGTTTACTAAATTTAGGTTTTAAAATGAGAATATCACTCACAATATTTGATTTTTATAAATCAATGCTAATCTTGCATAGTACATCTTGCATGAAAGCAGGGGAAATCAGCAAGAACTTCACCTAATTCATTTCATTTTTCCTTACAGTTTAATGATAATTTGTTTGGCTTTCACTAATTTCCTTAGGTCTTCAGATAATTATACACAGTTGACCTCAAAATGGGAAGAAAAGACAAAATGATAGTGCAGCACAGTAAAGTATATATATATACATATACATATGTAAGGCAGGGCCTATAGTTGTGGGAGGGGCTTGGATGCCCTTCTTAAGGAGCACCAGAACTTTCCTCATTATCGTTATTGGTTCTGGCGATTTGCATACAACGACTTCCGGTCAGCAGCAAATCACCTTCTTACTCACCTACACCATTTGGAAACTCTCCGGCTCTCCAGCCGCTCCAGCAGGCATCCTGTTCCCGTAATCGTGCCACCTCTCTGATTCCTGGCTCCCTCCGATGGCCGTTCCTCGTAGTATGCACGGGAAACGTTGAAACCAGAAGTCATGGAGCCGACCGTCGCAACCCAGTTGCCGACGCACAGCGTCATCACGGGTCTGCTCTATGTTTCTTACCTCTGTTCGTGTTCTCCATTGTCTGTTGAACACCGCAGTTTGGCTAAAGTTTCATATTAATTCCTTATGTATGTATGAGGCTCTAATTCTGGGCTTTCGGCAACATCTCTGCATATTTGCATGAACGGTAGGCTTTTGGGAGTATGCTCATGAACGTTTCTCGTTCGATTGTTTTACATATGTACTAGAGATGTTCCTTCATACTTATGTTTGCATTGTCTGGCTACAGTACGTTCGGTCATACATTAGTATTGCTTCATGGAGCCGTTCGTGAATCTGCAACCGAACGGTACATTGAGTTTTTCATATGATGATTGGAATTTTCACGCATTCCTGTAAATTTTGGCAGGGGGTTGTAATTTTGGCCACCTGGTGGCCAACTCTCAGTATCACATAGGCATAAGCCCTATTGTCCCGGTCATATAGACTTAGTTAGTTTACTCTAAACTCATGTATACTATATATATTGTGATCAGTTAGACGCTAATCGATGTTTATACACTAAAACATCCAACGAACTGCGTTAATCACACATACTACTATGCACGAATCAATATAGCATACATTTGGTACTGTACTTATAATCACTGCTGGGGAGCTATACTTAACCTGTATGCTTTAAAGCATCCTATTAATTACTACGTATATTCTGGGTTACAAACGAGGACAGGACATGGTGTTGTATTATAAAGGTTTAATGGCTGATTTATGGTATTACAATTTGCATCAGAATTTTACATCCATAAACTTCTCGGTTTAATTCTGTTTAAAGGATTATATGTTTTCTGTACTGTACTCCATATGTTTTAATTCCAGGGTTGAGCGTGTCATTTATGTTATGACACAATGCTATTTTAGAGGTTGCCTATAGCTTGTACTACAGAACTTGGGTCGGTTATCTTAAGTTACGGGGGTCCACGATGTCCCCAATATGTTACTGTCTTCATTACTGGGATCCACGATCGGTCCCACACACGGATACGTTACTTTAGGAATTACGGGCTCCACAGTCCGGCCCACACACATCTATACATTACGTATTCTAACGTCACCTTACGTTCATTTCATTTTGTCACGGTCCTATTTTCCTACTGCATACATGCTCTTACAAAGCACTGACCACCTTCGGTTGGACAGGAGACTATAGCTTATACAACAGAATTTTGCATTTTTGCATCTATGGTCTAGAGCATCTCCTGCCCCCTTTTTAACACAAGTGTGGATGCCTTTTACTTGATTTTTATTAAAGACCATTGGCCCTCTCATTTATCTCCAACAGTGAATTACCCCTCTATGTTCTTGTGAGTGTTTCTCAAGATTCAGTGCAGAGCTCCTCTGACCAACAACTGTTTAGGTGGGTGTGTACATTCAAGGCCATTAGGGGTTATGGTACTGTTTTAGGAGACTGTAGGTATCTATTGGATCACAGGTGGCGATTCGATTTAAGATTCAACCACTATCACTTCACTTCTCTGACACTAATAATTTAGATTATTGTCTCATACTGAGGGGGTCCACGATCTGGCTCTCACTATGCTTTTTCAAACCCTATTACATTCACATATTTTGGTTCTATGTCTATGATGATTCGTCAGTTTCAATGGGTTCTGCATATTCCAATTGAGACTTATACTAGCTACATTCTACTTAGGAATAACTCCATACCTATCGTTAGAATTCAGGTGTGTGGTTCGATTTAAGACCCCCCTAACCCCTCTCTGCACCCACTTAACACAGTTGACCAGATAGATAAGTGGCTTCTAGGTTTCAGGAGGCCAATAGCTAATGTTTTCCCTGGCCTTTATGCCTTACGATAGTGATCCTGCGAGGCCAACACCCATCCTCATACTTAGAGGTATTCACCCATCGGCCCAACTCATAGCTATTTGCCTTGCATAGTAGCATAGAGAGGGCCTCACCTGTCACTCCCATTTTATTTTATGCTGTACAAATCACTGAGAGTCCGACACCCCGCCACTTCATTCGTGGCCACAAAATTCCCTCTCAAGCTGCTTGGTAATTAGCAGGGCCTCACCGGTCACCAAAAAATTAACTAATTTATTCGCCACTTGGCATTAGTCAGTCAGCCACTACAGTAGGAGTAGCTGGGGCATCCGACATCCATGCCATTTTATAGTGGGTCCTCTCCTCATTGGGACGGATCAGTGATAGGCTGGAAGCTGGCCTGGGTCACCTCTAGAGGCCTTATCACTTGTCATTCTAATAATTTACTTTGTTATGCAGTGCCCATGTGGTCTTAATTTATATGAACGCAACCACAGGAGCGTTGCATATTCCATTAGAGGAACACATTATGAATATCCTAAAGGTTAGCGAATCACAGCGTACCAGGGCACTACTGACAATGTTACATTTAATCACCAGTTGACTAATATTATATTTGGTCATAACATTCGCATTGTGTTTACACATTGTTATTGGCACTGGTATACTGCTTTCTTTTGGTTCACCTCTGGGGCTAGCCACTCAAGAACCTATATTCCCCCTCAGCATCCCAACAGATAATCTACCAAGGGGCATTAAATCCCAATTGGTTGTTAACCCAGCATATGGCCAGCCATACCTGACTTTGTACTAGGTTGCAGTATTTCTAGGGATGTTGTGTTTCGGTATATCCTACTGTAGAGAGGAGTTCAATTTGTACCTACACAAGCTGGTGGACTGGCGGGAATAAAATCACTTGGCGGGCGTCAGGACACCAGCTTTATCTTCATACCATCTCGCATAGCAAGGTAAACTTGCAGACAACTGTAACTAATCCTACAGCAATAGACGCCCTTATTACACAAGAGCTGCACCATGGTTCCTACTGGGGCCTTTCCGTTCCCCTCTTTTCTTGTTATAAGGGCCAATCCAACAGGGATGATCTCAGGTAACAGTCCTTCAAACAGAGGTTGATTATCTACCTTTCTGCTCTCCGCTCAACAACACCACCTAGCCTTAAGGCCTAATCCCGTTGGTGGAATTCTCCTTCCTATATACTACAATCTACAATCCCCTCCGACTTACGAAGGTGGCAAGAATTCCTCTTACGGTGGGATGGGTAAGTAAGTTCATCCATTAGTCATATGATTCCCTCACAATTTGCACAAGATGCTGCTGCTGCGACGGGGTACACCACAATTTGGTGACCAGTGGTTCTGGGGCAATTGGTCAGACGGTGTTGAGTACATCCCAGGATTTACTACCACTTAAGCCTTATTTTGCGCTTTACCCAGTTGTAGCAGCAGCGGTAGCATGGGGCGCATCATGGGCAGTGAAAACCTGTTAGGGGCTGGACGACCAGCATCTGTGACCATGATCTGCATCTGTAAGTAATTTGATGTGGCTGGCTGCCAACGATAATTTTTATGCTATGTGTCCACATTCCAGTCATTCACATTATTGTCACTGATCACATATCTTGCTCTAGATTGCAGCACTGTTACCTACCCCTACACCAACGTGACAGGACTTGTCAATGGACTAGACAATCTTTCGTTTCACAGTCGACACTTTTTTAAACCTGGCTCTTTCTGTTAATGCTTAGCAATTGTACGTTAGGGCCTTCCACAATTTCAACAGGTTTTGGTAGCATTTATATTGTATACTGATTTTCTAGGGGTAGCTTTCACTTCTTTTGGCCACCTGAACTCATAATTTTCCTTAAACACCATCAATTATAATTGACAAATATACAACATCATATAATCACAATTTGGGCCAAACAATCAGATTCTGGTCATCATACCAAATTCATATAACAGATCTCCACCTACTGGACTAACTATACATAGTCAACTCTTTCAATCACTATCTGACCTACTTGACAACGCACCTTTCGAACTTCACACTAACCACGTAACTAAAGCTGCCATCTATCTAGCATTCTACGGGTTTCTCAATTCACTATGATTATCACTTGCAAGGACTACATAGGCAGGTAACATCTTACAAAGATACAGGACCACAATGTCCTATCCCTCAACATACTTAAACGGCCAAGGAGTCAAATAGTAATATCCTTTATTATCCTAACAAGACATTTTGTTCCCCCGTAACATTCTTCAACACCTACTTGGCCCTGCTCCAGGTACCTCTGATCAACCTCTGTCTTTACACGGCTCCCCTCTCACGTATACCTACATCCAGTTAGATCACTTTACGGCTTTTTGCCCCAAACACAAATGTAAGGCAGGGCCTGTAGTTGTGGGAGGGGCTTGGATTCCCTTCTTAAGGAGCACCAGAACTTTCCTCATTATCGTTATTGGTTCTGGCGATTGCCCCTCCCACCGCTCCCTTTATTAACATCATTATCTAGGGTGGGCCCTCTTTTATTACAGGCCTACCTACTCGTCGGTTCCGGCACACCACAACCAACCTGTTCATATTATTACTTATTGTATAAATTTACTTATGTATACCTACATCTAGTTAGATCACTTTATGGCTTTTTGCCCCGAACACAAATATATATATATATGTTAGGCATGTAATCTCATGTAACTTCCACTCACATCTTATTGAGCTAACTTAGAGCTCTGCTGTTTTGCGCATGGATGGAATTATCTCCGTCTAAGGATATATAGTGATGCAGTCGCCACAGATGCTTCAAATAAGATGTAGTGTGCAGGTATAACGGATTCACCCGCACATAGAAATTTTTATGAGGGTATTTACCGTCCTGACAGGAATAGTTGTGCCCATCTGCAACCATGCACTTGGATACCTGATAAACCCAGCATGTCTAGGGACGCCGGCCGCTACGGATCCATGTCACTTTATAGCCCCATGACCGCCCATGTTGATGACGAATTCACGAGCGCGCACGTTTTAAGATTATGCATCTTCCGATCACGCTCCAGTGAGGGAATTAAGGATGGCACGTTGTCCTTGTAATGGGGATCCAGCAGGGTGGCCACCCAGTAATCCGCACAAGTTAGAATGTGGGCAACTCGGCAGTCGTTGCACACGCACTTTGGTGACTCTAGATAACCCTGGGCCGATCGCACGTCCCCTTGACGACACATTCGGATGTCTGCCCTATCAACTTTCGATGGTACTTTCTGCGCCTACCATGGTGACCACGGGTAACTGGGAATCAGGGTTCGATTCCAGAGAGGGAGCCTGAGAAACGGCTACCACGTCCAAGAAAGGCAGCAGGTGCGCAAATTACCCACTCCCGACGCGGGGAGGTAGTGATGAAAAATAACAATACAGGACTCTTTCGAGGCCCTGTAATTGGAATGAGTACACTTTAAATCTTTTAACGAGGATCTATTGGAGGGCAAGTCTGGTGCAGAGCGACTGACCCGTGCGTACTGCAGCTGAAACTCCACTATCGCCTGCTGCTGCTCACACAATCTCTCCAGCATATGAGGCGATGAGCGGGAAGGCCAAAGTTACGCTGCAGCGCAGACAGGCGAGCAGCAGCAGGGTGAGAACGCCGAAAGCGTGCACAGACGGCCCGCACTTTCTGCAGCAGCTCTGATATATCTAGGTAGTTTTTCAGGAATTTCTGCACCACCAAATTCAGCACATGCGGCAGGCAAGGGATGTGCATCAAACCGGCTAGGCCCAGAGCTTCTACGAGATTTCGCACACCATTAGGCCGGGCTTGAGGCTCAGTGGCAACAACCACTCATCGGTCTGTTGTTCCATGCCCGTCCACAGCTCCTGCGTGGTGTGGGGTTTTTCTCCCAAACATATGAGTTTTAAAACAACCTGCTGTCATTTCCCCCTGGCTGTGCTGAAGTTGGTGGTGAAAGTGTTACGCTGACCGGATGAGGAGGTGGTAGAGGAGGAGGAAACGGAGTAGGAGGAGGAGGCAACAGGAGGCAAAGAGAAATGCCCTGCAATCCTCGGTGGCAGAAGGACATGCGCCAAACTGCTATCCGCCTCAGGCCCATGTAACCGCTAATAGTCAACAATTAAGTTCACTGACAGTAAGGTCACACAACAGTGTGACAGGCATATTTAATACAGTTAATTCACTGTCTCAAAAAAGTGTGATTTTTTTTTAAACCAACAATGTAAGAGTAGTATTTAAGGGTTTTATTGGACTGCAAGAAATGCACCGCAGGCCGCAAATGTTCTATTTAGCACAAAAAAGTGTGATTTTTTTTAAACCAACAATATAACAGTAGTATTTAAGGGTTTTATTGGACTGCAAGAAATGCACCGCAGGCCGCAAATGTACTATTTAGCACCAAAGAAATGTGAATTTTTCAAAGTGCGATGTAACCACAGTATTTGACAGTTCTATTTGATTCTCAGATATGAAGTGCATGCCACAAATTTACTTTTTATCACCCAAAAAATTTAAATTTTTCAAAGTGCGATGTAACCACAGTATTTGACGTTTCTATTTGACTCTTTGATATGAAGTGCACGCCACAAATTTACTTTTTAGCACCCAAAAAATGTAAATTTTTCAAAGTGCAATGTAGCCACAGTATTTGACGGTTCTATTTGACTCTCAGATATGAAGTACACGCCACAAATTAACTTTTTAGCACCAAAGAAAATTTAATTTGTAAAACTGCAATGTCACAGCAGTATTTAAAAATGCCTAGATGTTGCCCACTGAGCTACCAGAACAGAATTAAAGTAATGTGCCTGGCACACATGCAGTTGCAAGTGCCCACCTAACAAACAGACTGATTGCTAATTTCTCTGTGGCACTGGGCTCAGGGCAGGGTACAAAAATGTAGTATAGCACCCACAAAAATAATGTAGTTTGCAGATTCAACACCAGAATTCTTTCCTAATCTGTCCCTCACAGCTGCCGCATCCTCTACCTACAATAATAAGAGCTCATGTGACTCCAGCTTATATAGAGGCTGGGTCACATGCTGCACTGGCCAATGGCTTCTAAGGGCACACAAGTCAAACTTTTGTTGATTGGCTGCCCTGCAGCTTTTCAAAATGCGCCATTAAATCGCCGAACACCGAACTCGAACCCGAACTGTTACTGAAATGTCCGGGTTTGGGTTCGGGGTCCAAAATCTCTACAGTTCGGGTTCACTCATCTCTAATCGCTGCCTTTAAAAAAGGATTATCCGAGAATATACTTGAAGAAATTGCTGCCAAAGATCTACCGAAAAAAAATTAAACAAATTTATTACCTTTGTGATGCAGATTGATAATAGACTTAGGACCAGAGAAATTACTAGAAGCAGAACCAGACGTATGACCTTGTCACTAGCACCCCGATTCTCCAAACCTGTTGTCCCTGACCTCCTGATGCGATCTGAATCCGAACCTATGCAACAAGGGGTTACCAGATTGTCAGAGGCAGAGAAACAGTATAGGAAAAGAGAGGGTCTATGCTTATATTGTAGCAAAAAAGGAGAGATACTTGTCCTATACTTCCACACACCTAAGAACCTTAAGGGGACAGGTTTAGGTGTAATGGATACGTCCTCTAGTAATAACCAAAGTAGATTTCTCTTTGACATTGTCGCCCTTTGCAACAAGAAAAACTTTTCATGCAAAGCCCTGGTAGACTTACATTTCAGATAATCGCTTCCCCTTCATGTCCCATCATATTAGGGTTCCCTTGGCTCATCAAGCACAACCCTCATATTGAGATAGAGGTAAGGGCTGCGCTAAGAAAGCCTATATAAGTAGACTAAAAGTAATAGAGACCAAAACAAAAATGGTCTAAAATGATAAGTCACCAACAGATAAATCTATATATATATATATAGGAGACAGTGAGGGAAAATCTCACTTTAAACAACAGAATCGAAATAAAATGCAAATTAAGTGAACAGAATTAAGATAAATCAGTCCAGATAATGAAATGTGATGGAGGTAAAAGTCTCACTAATACGTAGAGTAAGGTAATGGTACAGTCCTCAGGAGTTGATCCTTCCGGATTGATAAAATTTCTGTATATGTGGAGACAAAGAAAGGGAGAGTACGACAAGCAGCCAATAGCTTAATATTGTAAAATCCAATGGTAAAATAGATAAAAGGAAAGTAATACACTCACATTTGTGAGAGCTATTAACCAGCTCTGGGATGATGGGCTTGTAGCGGTATAATCCCCGCTAGAGGATATATGGGAGAGGTACGTCTGTTGCTCCGGCTTGGTAGAATCAGTGCTCTAAAATAAAAGTAAAAGACAGCAATAGTGCTCTCTGTATATAGGAATAAGGAAATAAAATATATATAAAATATACTCATAAGAGTAGAGCAGGAAGTACTGCTCTATCAATACAGCATTGGTGGAATGATCCCCACCTAGGATTTCTTGAGTCAGGATACAAAAGGTGCCAGGAAGAGAAATTATAAAAAAGTGCATATAAAATCTAATAAAATGAAAATTGGTCCTTATAAAAGGGATAACCAAAAGACTTTTATTGTATAAAATGCACAATTAAAACCATTAACGCGTTTCACCTTTAAGGCTTTATCAAAATGGAATATGACATTAATCCTCGCACAGAGAGTTTTATATAAGGATATGTAAATTTAAAATTGGCGCCAAAACTTGGATCAGCCAATAGAGACAGATTTTCAAAAAACATGTATAAAACAGACAATAACACATATAGCTTAATAGACTAACCGAATATGAGCTAGATATTGTAATTATATATTAAAAACGAGATCTGTGTAGTGAAATATTAGTAATAGAAATTGCGTCACGTGACCGGCATTATTTGGAGCTAAGCTCCATGGGTAATGTAGTTTCGCCAGTCGACGCAAGCCGGCAAAAGAGGGGTGGGGTTGGGGAGTGTGACGAGCAGCTCGCTCACACCAGTAGTCGATAAGACTACAAATACAAGGGGAGGGGCTAGGAGGGAAGCGACAGACAGTGAAAATATGCTGCTCTGAAACCGACGGCGGCACTGTTTATTCATGCCATCGGAAACATCATGTTACAGGGGTAAAGTGAAAAACCCACTACCCTAACTAAAAAAATTGAAAAAATCAAATCATGCATATATAAGATAACAAAATACATGTAAACATATCACTTGAGAGTATACATAAACTAATCATATATAGAAGAATAAAAATTGTACAGAACCTATATAAGAGAGAGGTAAAAAGAGTGTCCTTTATATGGGGGTAACATTACATTATATAAATTAAAAAGAGATAGATAAAGGAATTCCGTAAAAACAGTATAGCAATAAAAAAATATATATATAGCAATAAAAAAGATTATAAAAAATTGTGCAGATCAAAGTCTGCATGTAAACCATGAGTTATGAGGGTCTGTAGCTTTTAGACCCATTCCATTTCTACTTTTCCTAGGACATTCTTGATATCTCCTCCCCTCCAAGATAAAATAAAAAAATTTATTCCCGTACATTTAAGCATTTTTGGATTTTTATTGTGATTAATAAAATGTTTGGATACAGAATGGTTTAGGTATCCATTTTTAATGTTTCTGCAATGTTCGCTTAATCTGGTTTTTAAGCGCCTTGTGATCATTCCAACATACTGGAAGCCATATGGGCATTCAAGCAGATAGATCAAAATTTTCGTATTGCAGCTTATAAATTCTCTAATATTTAGATCCATCTTAACCACTAACTTTACTAAAACAATCCCACCCAAAAATACATATTTTTTTCCCCATGTCAAAGGTTTCCATAAATGTAAATCATGTATTGTATGTAGAACTACTGATCTCACAATACCGTCCAAGATAACACAATTTACCTCAAATAGGACTAAAATTACCTATAATATTAGAGAATGTATAAGCTGCAATACAAAAATGTTATCTATCTGCTTGAATGCCCATGTGGCTTCCAGTATGTTGGAATGACCACAAGGCGCTTAAAAGCTATATTAAGCGAACATTGCAGAAATATTAAAAATGGATACCTAAACCATTCTGTACAGGGCCGCCATGAGGGGGTGACAACCGTGACTTTTGTCACGGGCCCTGCGGCCCTGGGGGGCCCGGACTGCTCTGGCAGTCCTGGGCCCCACTTTCTTACTCTGCACACATAGATAGCGAATATCGCTATCTATGTGTGCAGCCGCGGGCCCCCGGCTCCCTGTTACCGCAGAGGGGGCCCAGGCAGCACACAGCTTCTCCTCTCTTCTTATAACTCTCACGAGACCCGCGGAGCGTTGCCATGGTAACTGGGTCTCGCAAGAGTTATTAGAAGAGAGAAGAGAGGAGAAGCTGTGTGCTGCCTGGACCCCCTCTGCGGTAACAGGGAGCCGTGGGGCCCCCCAACCGACCACAACGGATGGAATCTCCCCCCTCCCTGGACACAGGTAAACAGGGAGGGGGAGAAACATTTAAATAATTTAATAAAAAATTTATGTGAATATGCCCCTTCCTCCCCCTCCCCCCCAGATCACACATTTACACACACACACTGCATACACTAACACAACACACACTGCATACACTAACGCAACACACACACACTGCATACACTAACACAACACACACACTGCATACACTAACAAAACACACATACACACACTGCATACACTAACACAACACACACTGCATACACTAACACAACACACACTGCATACACTAACAAAACACACACACACACACACTGCATACACTAACACAACACACGCTGCATACACTAACACACACACACTGCATACACTAACACAAAACACACACACACACACTGCATACACTAACAAAACACACACACACACTGCATACACTAACACAACACACACTGCATACACTAACAAAACACACACACACACACACTGCATACACTAACACAACACACACTGCATACACTAACACACACACTGCATACACTAACACAACACACACACACACACACTGCATACACTAACAAAACACACACACACACTGCATACACTAAAACAACACACACTGCATACACTAACACACGCACACTGCATACACTAACACGACACACACACACACTGCATACACTAACAAAACAAACACACCCTGCATAAACTAACACAACACACACTGCATACACTAACACAACACACACACTGCATACACTAACACAACACACACTGCATACACTAACACAACACACACTGCATACACTAACACACACACACACTGCGTGCACTAACACAACACACACTGCATACACTAATACAACACACACACACTACATACACTAACAAAACACACACACAGCATACACTAACACAACAGACACTGCATACACTAACACACACACACTGCATACACTAACACAACACACACACTGCATACACTAACAAAACACACACACACACACACACTGCATACACTAACATAACACACACACACTGCATACACTAACACACACACACTGCATACACTAACACAGCACACACACACACACACACACTGCATACACTAACACAACACACACTGCATACACTAACACACACACACTGTGTACACTAACACAACACACACTGCATACACGAACACAACACACACACACACATCATACACTAACAAAACACACATACACACACACTGCATACACTAACACAACCACACACTGCATACACTAACACAGCACACACACACACACTTCATACACTAACACAACACACTGCATACACTAACACACACACACACACACACTGCATGCACTAACACAACACACACACACACACTGCATACACTAACACAACACACACTGCATACACTAACACAACACACACACACACTGCATACATTAACGCAACACACACACTGCATACACTAACACAACACACACACACACTGCATACACTAACAACACACACACTGCATACACTAACACAACACACACTCTGCATCCACTACACTAACACACACTCTGCATCCGCTGCACACTAACACATTCTCTACATTCACTACACATTAACACTGCATTCACTACACTAACACACACTCTGCATCCGCTACACACTAACACACTCTCTGCATTCACTACACATTATTACACACTCTGCATTCACTACAAATTTACACACACTCTGCATTCACTGCACTAACACGCACACTACATTCATTACACTGACACACTCTGCATTCACTACACACTAACACACTCTGCATTCACTAAACTATACACACACTCTGGATTCACTATACTGACACACACTCTGCATTCACTACACTAACATACACTCTGCATTAACTGTACACACAGCATCCACTACACAAACATCCTGTACACACTACATCCACCACAAATTGAAACACTCTGCATTCACTATACACAGACACTGTGTCTAATACACACACTACATCCACTACAGACACTGCATCCACTAAACACATTTCATCTAGTACATACAAACACTACATCCACTACACAAACACACACTACATCACTGTACACACACTACATCCACTACTCAAATACACTCTGCGTTCACTATACACACTGGATCCGCTACACAAACACACACTCTGCATTCACTGCACAAACAGTATCTAATACACACAAACACTACATCCATTACACACATTCTAATTCACTTCCACTATACACACCACATTAAGTCCTGCATCATTGTGAGCGGACTAGGTAGGGCGTGGGTGGGCTCGGGAGGGAGGTTGTGGGGGGGGGCCCAGACCTCGTGCTTTGTCATGGGCCCCAAAATTTCTGATGGCGGCCCTGATTCTGTATCCAAACATTTTATTAATCACAATAAAAATCCAAAAATGTTTAAAATGTATGGGAATAAAAAAATATCAAGAATGTCCTAGGAAAAGTAGAAATGTAGAAATGGAATGGGTCTACATGCTACAGACCCTCATAACTCATGGTTTACATGCAGACTTTGATCTGCACAATTTTTTATAATCTTTTTTATTGCTATATATATATTTTTTTATTGCTATACTGTTTTTACGGAATTCCTTTATCTATCTCTTTTTAATTTATATAATGTAATGTTACCCCCATATAAAGGACACTCTTTTTACCTCTCTCTTATATAGGTTCTGTACAATTTTTATTCTTCTATATATGATTAGTTTATGTATACTCTCAAGTGATATGTTTACATGTATTTTGTTATCTTATATATGCATGATTTGATTTTTTCAATTTTTTAGTTAGGGTAGTAGGTTTTTCACTTTACCCCTGTAACATGATGTTTCTGATGGCATGAATAAACGGTGCCGCCGTCGGTTTCAGAGCGGTATATTTTCACTGTCTGCTGCTTCCCTCTTAGCCCCTCCCCTTGTATTTGTAGTCTTATCGACTACTGGTGTGAGCGAGCTGCTCGTCACACTCCCCAACCCCGCCCCTCTTTTGCCGGCTTGCGTCGACTGGCGAAACTACATTACCCATGGAGCTTAGCTCCAAATAATGCCTGTCACGTGACGCAATTTCTCTTACTAATATTTCACTACACAGATCTCGTTTTTAATATATAATTACACTATCTAGCTCATATTTGTTTAATCTATTAAGCTATATGTGTTATTGTCTGTTTTATACATGTTTTTTGAAAATCTGTCTCTATTGGCTGATCCAAGTTTTGGCGCCAATTTTAAATTTACATATCCTTATATTCCACCAATGCTGTATTGATAGAGCAGTACTTCCTGCTCTACTCTTGTGAGTATATTTTATATATATTTTATTTCCTTATTCCTATATACGGAGAGCACTATTGCTGTCTTTTACTTTTATTTTAGAGCACTGATTCTACCAAGCCGGAGCGACAGACGTACCTCTCCCATATATCCTCTAGCGGGGATTATACCGCTACACGCCCATCATCCCAGAGCTGGTTAATAGCTCTCACAAATGTGAGTGTATTACTTTCCTTTTATCTATTTTACCATTGGATTTTACAATATTACGCTATCGGCTGCTTGTCGTACTCTCCCTTTTTTTGTCTCCACATATGCGGAAATTTTATCAATCCGGACAGATCAATTCCTGAGGACTGTACCATTACCTTACTCTACGTATTAGTGAGACTTTTACCTCCATCACATTTCATTATCTGGACTGATTTATCTTAATTCTGTTCACTTAATTTGCATTTTATTTCGATTCTGTTGTTTAAAGTGAGATTTTCCCTCACTGTCTCCTATATATATATATAGATTTATCTGTTGGTGTGTATCATTTTAAACCATTTTTGTTTTGGTCTCTATTAGTTTTAGTCTACTTATACAGGCCTTTTTAGTGCAGCTCTTACCTCCATCTTTCCTGTTCATTTTATTAAGGGTTTTGAGGGATTCCCTTATTTGGGTTGCTGCTTTACATTCTAGTTATTTAGTGCTGACTCTCCCCCCCCCCTTGTTTTTACAACCCTCATATTGACTGGGTCAAAGGGGAAATACTGGAATGGGGTACAGACTGTCAAAGGGTTGTATGTCACCTATTTACACCCACTACCCCCGAAATACCCATGCAGTATTGGGAGGTTAGGGAAGTGTTTAGTAAAAGTAAAACTGATGTTCTACCTCCACATAGATTAAATGATTGTTCCATTGGTCTGCTGCCCAGGCCTCTGCCTCCTAAAGGGGCGATATATGCTTTATCCCCACAAGAGAGTAAAATCATGGAGGAGTTCATCAGTGATGCCTTACGTAAGGGTCACATATGCAAATTATCCTCCCCTGGTGCAGGGTTCTTTTTCATGTCAAAAAAGATGGAAAATTACATCCTTGCATTGACTATAGGGCATTAAACAAAATCACCATAAAAAATGCCTATCCCATTCCCCTTATCTCCGAATTGTTTGACAGACTCCAGGGTGCTAAGGTCTTTACCAAACTTGACCTCAGGAGTGCATACAATTTGGTCAGGATTAAGAGTGATCCCAAGTGGAAGATGGCATTTAACACTAGAAATGGACACTATGAATATCTTGTTATGCCCTTCGGGTTATGCAATGCCCCAGCCGTATTTCAGGAATTCATTAACAATGTGCTAAGGGATTATATTTACTCTTTTGCACTTGTATACCTCAATGATATCCTTGTTTATTCTCCTGACCTCCAGACACATTATGATCTTGTTAAACAAGTATTAAAAACTTTACTCAAAAATGGTCTTTATTGTAAACTTGGAAAATGCATGTTTGATCAGCTTAAAATACAGTTTTTGCGGTTTAACATATCCGCCTCTGGTTTCCAAATGGAAAACTTTGCAAACTAGAGGCTGTTCTACACTGGCCATTACCTAACAGGTTAAAGACCATTCAAAGGTTCGTTGGCTTCTCCAATTATTACAGGAGATTCATAAAAGGTTTCTCTTCAGTAATAACCCCCATCACCAATATGACATGCAAGGGAGTTAATTGTAATATTTGGTCCAAAGAAGCCAAAGAAGCCTTTGAACTTCTAAAAAAAATAGTTTGCTTCTGCAGACATATTGAGACATCCTGAAACCAGCAGAGCTTTCATACTTGAAGTTGATGACTCCAAAACATGGGTCTGGGTTGTCCTTTCTCAGAGAGAGAGAGTCAGGATACCCCTTTGGATCCTTGAGGTTATTTCTCCAGAAAGTTGTCTCCAGGTGAGTGTAATTTGACTTAGGTAACAGAACTGTTGGCCATTATATTGGCGCTCAGGGAATGTTGACAACTTTTGGAGGGTTCCAAAGACCGCCTGCTGATTACACCAAATCACAAGAATCTGGCCTATATTGGTGATGGCAAACGTCTGTCTTCTAGACAAGCTAGATGGTCTCTATTCTTGTCCCGCTTTAACTTTATTACTACTTACAGACCTGGTCCTAAAAATGTTAAAGCTGATGCCTTATCTAGACAATTTGACGAAGAGTCAGAACTAGAACAGGAGATGTCAACCATTGTTCCTCTTGAGTGTTAGCATCCACTGTCCTTTCCTTGTCATCACCATTGCTTTGTGCTATCATGGCGGCCCAGTCCCAAGCACCTTGCAATAAACCTCAGGATAAATTGTTTATTCCATTACATGACAGGAAAGAGGTATTGAAAGTATTCCACGACATTGTGACTGCTGGGCATCCGGGTATTAATAAGACTGTATCCGCTATTTCCAGATCATTTTTGTGGGAGTCACTCAGAAGGGATATTAGGAATTATGTAGAAGCCTGTTCTGTTTGTGCAGTCTCTAAGGTTCCACACACACTCCCATGTGGATTGTTGCAACGACTTCCTATACCCAGTGTTCCATGGTCTTATTTATCTATGGATTTCATTGTTGACCTACCTAGTTCTAATGATTATACCACCATCCTTATGGTAGTTGACCGCTTTTCCAAATTGGCACATTTCATTCCACTCAAAAATTTGCCATCTTCTAAGGCTTTATGGGATCCCTCAAAATATTGTGTCTGATAGGGGTTCCCAATTTGTATCAAGGTTCTGGAGGGCATTCAGTAAATAGTTGGGCATTAACTTGACTTTTTCCTCTGCTTACCATCCCCAGGCCAATGGTGCGGCTGAAAGGGCTAACCAATCGCTTGAGCTGTGTTTACGCTGCTTTGTGAACAGTACTCAGTCTAACTGGGCTGATTTGTTGCCCTGGGCCGAATTTGGCAGGAATAATGGTCTTCAGGTGGGGGGTAATGTAACGGATTCATCCGCACATAGAAATGTTTATGAGGGTATTTACCGTACTGACAGGAATAGCTGTGCCCATCTGCAACCATGCACCCGGATACATGATAAACCCAGTATGTCTAGGGACACTGGCCACTGCGGATCTATGTCACTTAGGTACATTCTAGAAGTCATTAAGATGTATATTAATGTTGACGGAATTTAACATATATGCATTTTTTGTCTTTTTTCCTTTTCTTCTTTTTATTATGAAGATTATGTATGTATAACTTTTTAAAAATTTTGTATATATGCAGCTCTTACGCTTTATAGTCCTTGGGATAATATAAGGTAGCCTCATGGAAAGATATGACATGGCGATCTTGCTATCTCTTTAAATAGATGCAACCTTTAGTGCCCCCAATGATAACATCAAAATTAAATAGATAGGTATCATAATCTGAAAATGGTCATTATTCTATACAGATATGTATATAATCAATATTTTCTTTCTTTACCTTATCACCAATAGTGAGATATACAATGCATGTAAGCTTTCTTTATGGTGTAGTATTGTGGCTGATTAAGATGGTGATTTTTTATTCTTATTGGATTGGAATTTGCCTTAGCATGAGACTTATAAAGCCTCAGCCACTGCTGATACATTAAGGTATATCTTTTTTTAACTTTTTTTTATTCTCTACATTTATTTCTATTCAACCCTGAAATTGGGTAGGTTTTTATTTTATTTTACACTCTCTACATATATTTTTGTATCCCTTTAATGCTCTTAGGGTGGAAGAACAGTTATAACTGCATGAGGAGGTGTTTTTCTCTGTATTTTATATTTGTTTGTGTGACAGACCCGCATTGCACCCCGACCGGGTACCTCCGTCAATCGCTGCTTTGTAGTACTGGCGAGTACCATAAGCACTGCACTGGAACACCATAACTACCGTAAACCACACGAACCGCCGCAGCTTGGTTGGGGTCTCGCCATCCTCCACCCACCCTGGATCCAAAACCAGGATCCAGCTTCCTGTGGGTAAGCCTCTCTTAGTCCCGAAAGCGTAGCAGGAACAGCTAAGTGATTATACTCAGGGGAGTATAGTGATTATAGCAATCCCCAGAGTGTAGTTCTCCAATCCCCCAAACATGAGCCAAGACTTCATGAAGGTGCAAGATGATCTGAGAGTTTAATGGTACAGGTTGGATTTTTATACAACTTTTCAGGCCAGAGGAACATCCACTGGACCTGATGAGGTACAGGACACAAATTGTACAGACCAATAGAATCTATGTAACAATGTCTGACACTCCCACATACAACACACAATCCCTCCCCTCTGCCTGTGATACAATTAAGGTAGATAATGTATTAACGTAATTATCCCCAAGCATAAAAAACACATATTTTACAAAGTCTCATAAGTACCCCAAAATACAACATATCCCTTGATAGCCCTGATCTGGGTGAACAACATATCCAAAATTCACCAAGATCCGAGCAGGGGTTCAAAACTTTCATGGAAGTCTCTTTTTGACCGGAAGTCTCTTATTTCCAATGATTAAAGTGCACTTCAGATAGTCGAATGGGACCGTTTGTGCACAAAGTCAGTGTTGGAGTGTGTTCGGTAGATTATTTGTACCTAACGGCTCTCTGATCGTGCATATTTAGCCGAACATAGATGGAGGTCCCAGAAGTGTTCGTGCCGTCGAGTGTCCAATTTCAGTTCCATGAACTCAACAGCAAAACACAGCTGACCGCGTTCGATTAAACAAGATGGCCACCTCCACGTGTTCGACTATACGAACGACGACCACCAAGCCTTTTGTCAATTAAGCTGCGGTTAACCACAGCTTCTGGGAGGTTAACAGGTTGCACACTCCACTTGCTGGTCCAGCTGTTCGACAGTTTTTTTCGGTAAACGAACACCATAAGCCTAATCCATTTGGTAAGCCCTATTTACTGCACCATAGAAGGGAAAAAGGCACAAACAGGGTTTTTAGCCCCAAAGTTCACCACAGGGCCATGGTCACAGGGCAAGAGGCTGGCAAGCAGGCCTCTCCAAATACCAGTGACGAAGGTGCTTTTGTCACAGTTTGTATTTTTAATGATTTTACACGAATATGGCTGGATATATGCATTTATATATAGGAAATTGAATGAAATCATTTACGATCAAACCACGCCCCCGGACCAATGAAATAAGTGCTGGGAAGGAGTGGGGAACTTAAAAGGAGGAGTTAAGGGGTCTAAAGTACCAAAATTGGCAATCACCATGGAAATCAGTGGCGCCAGCAGGCACAGTTTATTATTGACTTCTCCCCTTTAACATTTTGCACTATGTCTTAGAAAGAGAACACATTGATAAATACAGTAATTAAGTATTTGATCCCCTGCTGATTTTAAAACGTTTGCCCACTGACAAAGAAATGATTAGTCTATAATTTTAATGGTAGGTGTATTTTAACTGTGATAGAAAGAATAACAAAAAAAAAAAAATAAAATACAGAAAAATGTTATAAATTGATTTCCATGTCAATGAGTGAAATAAGTATTTGATCCCCTATCAATCAGCAAGATGTCTTGCTCCCAGGTGTCTTTTATACAGGTAACGAGCTGACATTAGGAGCACTCTCTTAAAGGGAGTGCTCCTAATCTCAGCTCGTTACCTGTGTAAAATACACTTGTCCACATAAGCAATCAATCAGTTTCCAAACTCTCCACCATGGCCAAGACCAACGAGCTGTCCAAGGATATCAGGGACATCAAGATTGTAGACCTAGTTTGTATAAAAAGGATGTTTCTTTTATTCTTTTGTCAGTCCTATTTTATAATATTTCTTCCTGAGACAATTTTGTTTAGTAAACACATTGCACATTATTTTTCAGTAAGTGGTTCACATTAACCAATTGTTCTCATTTTTCTTTTGTCCTTCAGGGAAGAAAAAAGTTTAAAGCTAAAGCCACATTAAGGTACATACATGGTCACATGGCCATTTTTCCAGGAGCAATGACCAATTATAATATCTACCTCTAGCTTGTGATACTAATGAATCCAATTCTGTCTCGTAATTGCTCTGGGCTGTGGCAACATTTCCTAGATGTTCTGTATTAGGCTCTCGATACTGATGCACCATTTAATAAAGAAATAGATTTTCCCCTATTGATCAAGGGAAAAGCATTTTTAATGAAAAACTATTCTATAATTTGCTCCCTAATTACTTACAACCCTTTGTTTCTGAGTTTTGAAAACACCCACATAGTCTCTTATCACCAAACTGCAGTTTATGATGCAAAAGAAACCACTTTCATTTAAACTTTTCATCTATATCCTGTATCAACACACAATTCCTTGGATAGCAGGATATAAGTACTAACATAAAAATTACAGATTGCACTTGTTTTATCAACTAAAGAAAAGTGATAATGATGTTTTTACTAATATGTCTATCCTTTGTGCACAATTTAGTATTTTTACATTAAAAAACAGCAATATTTTTGTCATAGATTCATGAGATTTTTTAAAGTACAGAAGAACACAGATGCACCACACTCTTTATTGTATAGCAGCATCCCTTAAATGGCACCCAAAATATAACAGGAACATTTCAACAGAAACTCTGTCTTCATCAAGCTTGATAAAGACAAAGTTCCTCTGAAAATATTGCTTCATTTTTTGGGGTACCAACAAGGAATGATACACAACAATGAGTGCTGGACATCTGTGTTCTTCTGTACTTTGTAAAATCGGCAGGTAGTGGAGCCTTGGTCCATTGCCCCCTTGAAAGGCTGTATGCCTATATATTAGGTGGTTGCTTTTCCCTATATTATTCCATGATATAAAGATTCATGGGATTAGCAGAATGACACCTCTACAGCATGTATGGTTCAGAACATTGCTTTTTGGTCAGAGCACCTTTCAAAGAAGAAATTGTCTTTTATTAGAGCAATTAATCTTCTAAAATTCTTAAGGTGAACTATAATCAAGGATTGATAAAGTCTACATATTTGTTTTTTAAAATGTAATAAAAAATAACTGGAAACAACATTAGCATTTTAATTAAAACATTGCCTAAAACACAAAGGATGTGACATATTGCAAGAGAAAGCAAGACTTATAGGCAGCTGATTTCATTTATTGCTTTTTCTCTCTTCCTAGAAGTTGGAGTACTTAAAAAATGATAAGGTCATGTTGCTCTGAACCTGGGAGCAGCATGTCTTTTCTTTTATTAATTCAGACACTGGTTCAAACTGTAATCTACTCGAAGTAGCCAATATTTATGTTATTGTCTATTATATTTTTCTAAATAGCTTCCTAATAATAGAACATAATTCATATTCCTAATTTTTGTTCCGCACCAGATTAGACTTGTCCACAAATTAATTTCAGTTGGGTTGAACAAATTAAATTATTTTTAACCCCGTAAGGATGAAAGCAATATTATAAGTTCTGAAATAAAGCAAAACCTTGAATTTGAGATAGGTTTGTTCTATAGTAATTGAAGCGTTTTTCTTCCAACTCCCCCCACATATAATATATTGTTTTTTAAGGAAAAAAAGAGGAACATTCATTTAATATGCTATATGTATACTTAACACAAATTACATGTGAATAAAAATGTTAAAAATGGGTAAAAATAATAATATTTTTTCACATTATTTTCTTATAATAATTTGTACACATTCTGTGCAAAAAAAAACTAGATTCAAAAATCACTTCAGACTGTCAAATGTCTAATATGTATTGGATGTAAATTAATATTTTTTTTTAGTAAACACTAACCATAAAAAATTATTTAAAAATATAAAGTAAAATTTACTAGAAATTTAATACTATGGAGAAAACTGTACTCGGACGTTGTAAGAAAAGCTCAACCTTGCTCATACAGGTTTATTTAGAAAAATATGAAGTATGGCATGAATACAGACCAAGTAATAGTAAATAGACAAAAATTAAAATAAATATCCATGCACCTATATGAAGGGGGAGGGGGTTAATACAAAACAACTAAGTGAACACTGGATGCGTTTTGTATCTACAAACAGACACTTTTTCAACCTGATGTTTAGAAAGCTTCTGTTCTAGATGTGAAACGTGTCCAGTGTTCACATAGCTGTTTTGTATATTCTAGTAATGTTTAATTCTTTTCTAAATAAACCTGTACAAGAAAGGACTGGTTTGCAGGATAACTTTTATCAGATCTTCTGTGTGCGGTTTTCTCCAATTTACTTACCATTAAGTTTTATCATTCTGGGAACTATGGAACCAGCACAGAAGATTTGGATCTGCAAGGTTACTTTAAGTGAGGTACAGTTTTACGTTTCTTTCTATTCTTTCTATTTGTATCAACATTTTGTTCCCCACATTACTTACTCATAATACATTTACTAGAGTCTACCATGCTAAAAAAGCAATGCTACAGAGAAATGAGTGTGTATATCCCATGCGCTATTCAAGTGAAACACATGCATCTCATTTCGCCGAGAATTTAGATTTTGGAAAAAAATACATGTGTAAATAACTTTTAGTTACCTCTGCTTTGTTCTCACACTAGTAAATTGACATGATGGTGACTAGGCAATGAGTTGGGTGCTATGATGTCATAGGGGTGGATGTAAATAACCAGGAGGGTATAAGTTACTGTTACATTACATTGGAAGTAAATGACAGCAAGGGTAGGTGCGCTTTAATGAGAGCTGAAGGAAAGGTATGTGACAGAGTGGGTGTTAATAACTATGGGATGTGTAAACTAAGACCTCACCCCTCATATGAGAGATGTGACTTTTGTGATATGAGGATATTTATGGGCTAATAAAAATGTAAAATAATATTTTATAAAAAGTATACAAAATTAATTGAATAATTTTAATTACTATCAAAAAATGCTTATTTTGGCACTGTTTCCCCTTGATTGATTAAAGGTAGAGTTACCCACTACTTTAACTCTTACAGACCCTGGAATACGTTTATTAGAGGATTTGTATCTCACACATTAATCGAAAGCGATTATAAAAATCTAATTTATTGTGACAATAATTAATAATAATAATAATAATAATAATGTGTAACATGTACGATAATATCAGTGACTATTTAGTATACAATAAGTATAAAATATGACAACAGTTATGACACAATATCCACAATTAAAGATAGCTTCATAGCAACATATCAAGCAACATGAGTAGATTAACTTCTAAAGGAGAAAAATACAAAGTTACAAAAGGTTAATATCTCTGGATAATAGCTTGATATGCTAAACTTGGCAGTAAATATATTATTATTTTATTACATCTGCAGATATGGAATATGGAATTATATATTTCTCAGCTAAATATGATTTCAAAAGTTTTGAAATCTGATCAGCATTATCCAGGTATATTACTGTTTTTAGTAAAAAATAATTAGTTTAAAATTAAATTAAACCTGCATATTTACCAGCTTTCTTGGTAGAAATTTATTTAGGTGAGATATATTTCATGATGGTGCATGCAAGTATGTTGAGAGAAAGAGGTGTCGATATATAGAGATAGTTCTGACTAGCAAATAATTTTTAACTAAGTCCCAGAATTCAGTTTGAACAGACATACCCTGAACAGTGTGTTCAGGGTATGTTTCTTTGTTCAGTCTCATCTGATGATCTTACATCCAACCCTCTGGATCTGACCCTGGATCTCTCTCTTCCCGATGTCCCCTCTTTCTCCTTTGTCCGGGATTTTTAAAGAAAATCTTATCTTTACGTCACTAATTTAAAGTGACCAATAGGATTAGGTGGGTGTACCTTCTTCTACTGAATGTCTTATAGACATTGGTGTTATAGCATCACAGTAATTTCTCATTACGAATTCCAACTACCACTTTGTATAAAGGGTTAATAGAATTTTGTGATGTATTTGACGTCACAAATGTAGTATCGCTATAACCCATCAATCGAGCTAACTATCAAACTTCAAAAGATTTTTGGTAGACTGGTGGTCTCGTTTTCGGGCTATAAAGTATATTTTGATGCATTTGCACTTTGATTCAACTCTCTCTTACAATGGGTTTCTTGTAGGAATCCCATTAAATTAAAAAAAGTTAAATTAATTACTTAGGTAATATCTCTTTCTGATAATCTTGTGTCTAGTTTTTGTTTAAATATACTATATGTATTAGAGCTGTTGTGTACTGTGGTCGTTGCTGCTGCCCAGGAGTGATGGGAGTGAGTGTAGGACTTATCTTTTTGTATTTGTATTCACTTTTTGTATCACACAGCTAGGTTACAATGCTGCCGCCCATCCCATGTGTTCCCTATTAAGGGTTAATAAGTTAATAGGGGTGTATATAAAAAATACCCCTCTCTGTCTCATTAGAGATATCTTTGCCATAGGCTCAAGGAAGCAAGGTGAAGGGTCAGTGTAGGACCCATCTAGGGGGGTCTGCCTTGACGTTGGCAGGAGGGCATTCCCTCCAGTGGCCATTGGAGTAACTAAATTACCTCAATTTGTTTAAATATACATATGTATTAGGAGAGAGTGCAGGTAACTTTTTCTTTGGACTTTACAGTATACATTTCATTTTATCTTATAAAAAAAAGTCTGACAGTGAGAATCCCAGGTCATGCGATTGATGTAGATTAATTTAGAAATAAACAAAAATGTTTAAAAGTCTATCTGTTCCTGTCCAAATCTGAGATGAATAAATTGCGTATACGCAGAAGTAAGTTCACACTGACACATGCAGTTCAGGTTAAAAACACTTCAGGAAATTTATTAGCATCTAGTTAAAAAGCGGGCACGCAGGCCTTTTTATATGCAAAATGACATCATCATTGAATATCAGATAATAACAAATAAACATCATTAATTGGGTTAAATGTTAAGTGGCTATGTCAGTGTCCACCCATTAATATTATTAATTGGCTCAGAGATTTGAGTGACTAGTGAGGCACCCTCCCATCATGGGATGTCGTCGCCATTGCTCTTTAGCACGAGGCTTACTCGGTGGAAAGGGGGGGCTTGGGCATCATTTTACGTAGTTAGTGATGTCAGTCTCGTGGTTGGTCCAAGGTTCTTTTATGAATAAAACATTTCATTTAGTCGCTGTTCTCCTGGCCTTGGATTATACTATGTTGCAAGTCAACGGAGATCCGCTAACTCCGGGGCTAGTTATGTCCTTAGAGAGAGAAAATACAATCTCTTATTCATTATACTGAATACTGTCAGGAAATTCTGTCATGTAAGGTGAACAAAATGGAGAATTCTGTCATAGTGTGAGATTAAAATGGAGTTAGTACAATAATTCAATACAGGTTCAGTAAAGATTTTAATAATTCTACATCAGTCCCCCCTATGAAATGTTAGATTCTAAAAGATAATCTTTATTTGTTAGTATCAGAAGACGTGTTAGCCCAAAGGCACAGAAACCCCGTGACCCGCTAGCTAGGTGTTATTGCAAAGTGCAAAGCTGTCCCTTCGTCTGTCCCTAATTGGCTAACTCATCTGTCCGCTGGGCACTCGAACACTTCACTCCATGGGTATCCCGAGGTGGCTAACCCACCACATCTCCGCACGGTAGACTTCCCAGACAGACAGATGCTGTCCCTAAGCTGGTCCCTTCCTAGAACTCTTGCACTCTATCAATAAACGGGATAGATTGTAGCGGTATACAGGGCGAGTTGACTTTTTGGAAATCTTGGTCATCAACTGTGAGGTGTGCGTAAGTGGGTGCTGCTTGGTCTACAGTCTTCAAGAGGAGCTTTCTCAGACAAGGGAGGACACAACAAACGAGAAGAGCAAAGATAAAAAGGAAAATTAGTATTGCTATACCAATATGCATCAAAGCTTTTTGCCATCCTGTCATCCAACCAAACCATCTCTCCCAGGGATCTTTTATCCCAGAGTTCCTCTTTAGCTCCTCAGAGAGCTCTTTCAATTTTTCTATAGCTAAGGTTACTTTACCATTGGGGCCTGTGTTTTCTGGGATGTAAGTACAACATGTCATGGTGTCAGGCAGAATTTTACATACCCCTCCTTTGAATGACATTTGGGACGTAGCCTGCAGCTGTTCGGCCAAACCCTGAAGGGCATCCCTGGTGTAATTAACAAACCGTTGTTGGTTGTAGTAGATGTAATTTATCCAATTTAAATTCTTGTTTGCAGTGACTATGGTAAAAGTGATTCAAATCCTGCAGCAACTTCATCCCTGGCTTTAAACTCATTGGGCACCCCCCTAGGTACCCCAATGGCATCAATGTAAATATGAGGGTCAAAACTGCCTTTTACTGGGGCTTCACGCTTTACCTTGGTTGGTGAGTGTTAGGACTCATGAGTATCGGGGTGTGTGTCAGAGATAATATGTATGGGCATGATTGCTTTAGCCAGAGTACACTCCCCCCACCATTCTTGATCCATTCTTGATCTCAGCTGTAGATCCCCACACAACCAGTAAATATCCCCCAATGATCTAGTGTGGAATTGTAGGAGGTTCATAAAGACAGTTCTGTAGGTGGCACAATAACCTTTAGAGAAGTTACCCACAAATTTACCAATTCCATCATAATTAGCATAACAGGTATAATTACCTTTATAGACGGTAACACCATCTGGGGGTTTGCAATCTTTGACTAGAAGAGGATACTCTACTGTCCATGCTTTACATATGGACCTATTGAAATTGTAGTGATAGGCAAAAAGACTCAGAACACATTCTTCTATATCTACTGGCAAAGTTAAAGGCACAGTGCCCAGGTGCGGCCGGGCACCACCACACACATAGCATGCGGTTCTGTTATGTTTGTTGGCATTATATTTCATCCATTCTAACCATAGATTAACATCATTGAAACCTGTTTCAGCGGCCATGGTATCTTCAAATGTTGGATTTGCAATGGCCATCATGTCTTTAAAAGATTGGATGTGTGGTTTCAACGGATTTGAGACCATGTGGGTGGTCCCTTTCCACTCAGGAGAGTGGCACATATCTTTAAGGTGGAAATGTCCTAATTTATTATAGGAACCCTTCTTCCAGTACATTCCCATTACATACTGGTCTGCATCCGTTGGGCTGGGATGCTCAATGTTTAAGATTAATTTCATAGGTATGCCTCCTCCGGGCTTTCTTAGAGTCATTCTCTGGAGGAGGGACCTACCGTGATCATCAATTTTAGATAAGGCACTTTTTGGTTTGTAACCCCAGGCAGGCCCGGCATTCCATCCCGCCGCCCCCCAATGGTTACAGTTGTGCCCCCATTGTTTGTCAACTACACAAACATAGGGGTCTTTTGAATGAGGGATATCTCTATAGATATTCTGAATCTGTGACGTGGGGAATGGGCATTCTACGATGTCACAGTAGTCAAAAGTATAAGTAGCCACACGGGTACATGATGAATTATACCAGAAGGTGTACCCACTAGCATCTTTAGTGATGGCTACTTGTTGAGCTTTAATTAAGCTGATTAAGAAGATACTGTACCAGAGGTACATGGTGGTGCGGTACTAGCTTCCTCTGGGGCAAGTACTTTCTTACAATGGGAAGCGTGGATCCAATGTGGCCGGCCGGCCAATTTGACGGAGGTTGCGGTGATTAGGAGAACTTGGAATGGCCCGTCAAATCTTGGTTCCAAGGTATGTTTCCGCACAAACTTCTTGACCAGAACCCAATCTCCAGGAGGCAGGCTATGGGTACCTGTATCCAAATCGGGATCTGGAATTGAAGAGAAAACTTGGGCATGTATTTTGTTCAAGGCACTTGCAAGTTCAATTACATAGTCTACTAAAACATCAGATTGAAGCTGTAACTGTTGTGGATAATAACAACCTAGTCTGGGTGCGGTCCCAAATAGAATCTCGTATGGGGATAGTGAATGCTTCCCTCCAGGTGTGTGCCTAACACTAAATAGAGCTATTGGTAGACTTTCTGGCCAGGGCATCTTTGTTTCTTGTGACATTTTAAGCATTCTGGCTTTTATGGTGCCGTTCATGCGTTCCACTTTCCCACTACTTTGTGGGTGGTAAGGGGTGTGAAAGGCTAGGGTCACCCCTAGAGCAGTCCAAATCTCTTTAGTCACTGTTGCTGTAAAGGCTGGGCCCTGGTCACTTTCAATAACTTCTGGAAGTCCAAACCTACATACAACATCTGTAAGTAGACGTTTTGCTGTTGTTTTGGCAGTGATATTGGCTACTGGGTAGGCTTCTGGCCAGCCTGAGAACATGTCCACTATCACTAGTGCATATTCATGGGGCCCGCTCTTGGGTATTTGTATATGATCAATTTGAATTCTCTGGAATGGGTACATGGGCTTAGCCAGATGTTTTGTAGGCACTTTGATTGGCTTCCCTGGATTGCATTTTGCACAAATGGCACAAACCCTGCAGAAGTTAGTGATCAATGTTGTTATTCCAGGGGCTTCATAATACTTCTGGATGAGGGCGGCCATTAAATCTTTTGACAGATGTGCTGGTCCGTGTGCCCATTGGACAACTGCTGGGTATAAGTTTTTTGGAAGGCAGAATTTGAAATTGTTATAGTATATTCCGTCCTTTAAGACAGCCCCTTTCTTCTTCCATTTCTGGATCTCTTCAGGGGTAATTGCGGCTTGCTGTTCCCGCAAAATCCTTAGATCAGTAGGAAGGGTCTGTAAAGTAAAAACAGGAACTTCTTCTTGACCGGACACTTCTTCGTCCACTTCCTGCAAATTTCTTGCTGCTTGCTTAGCAGCCTGATCAGCCAGATGGTTGCCCCTTGCTTCATCTGTATCCAACTTTCCATGTGCCTTGACTTTCAATACGGCCACTTCTTCAGGGAGTAGGAGGGCATCCATTAGCTCTTTGATTGCAGAGCTGTGTTTGACTGGTGTGCCGGCAGTAGTAAGAAATCCTCTTGTCTTCCATATGAGGCCGAAGTCGTGTGCCACACCTAGGGCATTGGCTTGTAATTCAGCTTCTTGCGCAGACATTGCTGGTGGTAAAGATGATGACTTGATAACTTCATCTGTTGTGGTTACGGCATATCCTGTGTGGTATCTTCCTTCTTCATCAGCATATCTTGAGCCGTCCACAAACAGGGTGCGATCGGGATCTACCAATGGGTCTTCATGCACAGTTGGTAGATGTGTTGTTTCCATTTTCATCTGTTCAAAACAGTCATGAGGTGTATTTGGGTCGTAGTCATTTACTATGGTTAAATCTTGGAACTCATTTTCCAGGAAATGATGTGGCCATGCTTTTAGGTGGTCAGTTGTTGGATATTTGACAACACCATTTTCCTGTAGCTGTGATTCGTCCATAGTGGCCCATACTTTTGCCATAGGCCCAAGATCATTACATGATATTGTTTTCAACTTGGTCACAGGGACATGTGGAATGGCAGTGTCCCAGTCACGGTACAAATGCTTGAGTTCCGGAGGTAGATGAATCAAGACCATATTGTTGCCTTCAGAATTACAGTAGAAGTCTTGTGCAGTGAGTTTTACTTCAACCAGATGATAGTGTTCATCTTCATAGCAGGGTTCAGGAGTGATGTTTGGTTTGTACCACATGGTACAGAAGGCATATCCTGCTCCGTCATGAAGGAGTGCTTGTCCATCATGAAAGGATAGGTTGGGATGCATTTCCTTCTTGATGGTGCCAGTGAGAAGAAAAACATAAGTTTTGTCCATGATGAATCCGTAGTATACACCCCCCTCAGGGAGTGGCAGAAGAGTGGACGGATTGAGAACTTGACATCTTTGAAGGGTAATGTTGTCAGGCAACAAAAGGTGACATTGAAGGCGAAGATGCCTAGCAGGAGTAACATGCTTAAGTTGGACCTGGTTGACTATGGCAGAAATATCATGAGGGGCCAAGACAACCAGGGGGTGGCCAAGGACAAGATCCCCAGTTCTTTCAATGAGCTCTCTGGCAGCAAAGACGGCCCGAAGGCAAGAGGGACGTCCTCTGGCCACAATATCCAGTTGGCAGGAGAAAAATCCAATAGGCCCTTGGCGGCCTCCAGGACCATGGGCCTGAGTGAGCACTCCTGTTGCATGGCCTTGTCTTTCAGAAACAAACAATTTGAAGGGTTTGGTATAGTCTGGTAGGCCAAGAGCAGGAGCAGAAGCAATAGCACGTTTGAGAGAACAGAAGTTATCAAGGGCTTCTGTGAACAAGCAAAATGGGTCTGACTTGAGAGCATCCTAAAGAGGTTGCATAAGGAGTGAGGCTTCTGGGATTCATGCTCGGCAATAGGAAATGAGGCCTAGGAAGGCGTGTAGTGACTTTGAGGTCCTTGGAGGTGGAATGTCCAGTACTGCTCTAACTCGGTCACGAGTGAGATGTCTGGTTCCCTGAGACAGACAATGGCCAAGGAAGATAACAGTAGGTTGGCAGAATTGCAGCTTGAGACGTGAAGCTTCACATCCTTGTTCTGCTAGATAGTAAAGAAGATTAATTGAGCATTGTTCTGTTGTGGGTAGATCATCTCCACAGTAAAATGGGAAGGGAACAAAGAACTGTAGTGTCTTTTCGTGACAAAGGTGTATTTAATTGAACCTGGCCGTCTGCAGTGAGGGTGATGGATGCTTGGAGGCAGGATAGGACATCAGCACCAACACAAGAGACATCGGTGTCAGGCAGGAACGATGAGTCAGGCAGGTCTTGTTCTCTAGGAACACTGCGGGATGCACCTGTGTTAACCAGGAAACCAGGAAAGTAGTAGGGTGTCCTTCAATAGGTAAAGTTACACTGGCTAGTGGCCCCCCTTGTTCCCTGTAGACACTGCCATGGCAGGGGCATTAAGCATCAGCGGGTTTGCTCTCCTCTGTATGGGCTGTGTTACTGACTCAAACCCCTTTCTATGTCATTAGCCATAGCTTTTTGCAGTCTGAACATGTCTATCATTATAAATACAGGGAGTGCAGAATTATTAGGCAAGTTGTATTTTTGAGGATTAATTTTATTATTGAACAACAACCATGTTCTCAATGAACCCAAAAAACTCATTAATATCAAAGCTGAATATTTTTGGAAGTAGTTTTTAGTTTGTTTTTAGTTTTAGCTATGTTAGGTGGATATCTGTGTGTGCAGGTGACTATTACTGTGCATAATTATTAGGCAACTTAACAAAAAACAAATATATACCCATTTCAATTATTTATTATTACCAGTGAAACCAATATAACATCTCAACATTCACAAATATACATTTCTGACATTCAAAAACAAAACAAAAACAAATCAGTGACCAATATAGCCACCTTTCTTTGCAAGGACACTCAAAAGCCTGCCATCCATGGATTCTGCCAGTGTTTTGATCTGTTCACCATCAACATTGCGTGCAGCAGCAACCACAGCCTCCCAGACACTGTTCAGAGAGGTGTACTGTTTTCCCTTCTTGTAAATCTCACATTTGATGATGGACCACAGGTTCTCAATGGGGTTCAGATCAGGTGAACAAGGAGGCCATGTCATTAGATTTTCTTCTTTTATACCCTTTCTTGCCAGCCACGCTGTGGAGTACTTGGACGCGTGTGATGGAGCATTGTCCTGCATGAAAATCATGTTTTTCTTGAAGGATGCAGACTTCTTCCTGTACCACTGCTTGAAGAAGGTGTCTTCCAGGAACTGGCAGTAGGACTGGGAGTTGAGCTTGACTCCATCCTCAACCCGAAAAGGCCCCACAAGCTCATCTTTGATGATACCAGCCCAAACCAGTACTCCACCTCCATCTTGCTGGCGTCTGAGTCGGACTGGAGCTCTCTGCCCTTTACCAATCCAGCCACGGGCCCATCCATCTGGCCCATCAAGGCTCACTCTCATTTCATCAGTCCATAAAACCTTAGAAAAATCAGTCTTGAGATATTTCTTGGCCCAGTCTTGACGTTTCAGCTTGTGTGTCTTGTTCAGTGGTGGTCGTCTTTCAGCCTTTCTTACCTTGGCCATGTCTCTGAGTATTGCACACCTTGTGCTTTTGGGCACTCCAGTGATGTTGCAGCTCTGAAATATGGCCAAACTGGTGGCAAGTGGCATCGTGGCAGCTGCACGCTTGACTTTTCTCAGTTCATGGGCAGTTATTTTGCGCCTTGGTTTTTCCACACGCTTCTTGCGACCCTGTTGACTATTTTGAATGAAACGCTTGATTGTTCGATGATCACGCTTCAGAAGCTTTGCAATTTTAAGAGTGCTGCATCCCTCTGCAAGATATCTCACTATTTTTGACTTTTCTGAGCCTGTCAAGTCCTTCTTTTGACCCATTTTGCCAAAGGAAAGGAAGTTGCCTAATAATTATGCACACCTGATATAGGGTGTTGATGTCATTAGACCACACCCCTTCTCATTACAGAGATGCACATCACCTAATATGCTTAATTGGTAGTAGGCTTTCGAGCCTATACAGCTTGGAGTAAGACAACATGCATAAAGAGGATGATGTGGTCAAAATACTCATTTGCCTAATAATTCTGCACTCCCTGTAATGGTTAATAGTAAGTGAAGTAAAGTTCCTATATGTCTTTGGATAAAACATTAACTATTGCGGTACTATCATTTATATCAATTAGACTATAACAATTATACCACCCTGTAACTAAAATGAATAACCAGTAGTGGCTGGGTTAATAAAACATGTCACAAACCCTTCTAATGCTAAACCATCATTTAAAGTAAAGGATGTTACTGTAAACATACGATCTGTAACTAGCAAGATTCGATTAAGTAAAGATACAATGTTTAAAATAACTTGCATTATTTGGCTATTTCCCTTGTTGCAAGATTAATCTGGATAATCAGCTGTTATGCTCTTATATTCGTGTCCAACAGATCTCATTTGTAGGTCACACCACATTTGCAAATTACATTTTAGCAACCTTCTTTTTTTTTATATCACGGACAAATTGCTGATACAGGGAAACAAATGGCATGATTGTTTTAGTAATTATAATGTTTCAGTTCATAATATGTAGAGTGTAAGGAAAACAACATGTCTCTAAATGGGACGAGCATAATAGGGGTAGGCCTCATGATGGAGGCAGCCATGACAGGGGCGGGGAAGGAAATGACAGCAAGGGAGGAAGTGAGAGGGGTGACGTCCATGATATGTGTGGGAAAGGAAGACAGGAGGTGTGGGCATGGTAAGGGCGGAAGTGACGTCACTTTAGAAGCAACCGTGACTGTAGATAGGTCACGGGACTGGCAGGGTCAACCTCCTTCTGTACTAGGCGCCATCTTTAGGGTGGTGGCTGACGTACTTTCAACCATACACTATATTAAAACTATTAAAATAAGTCAGAGAAGCAACATTCTGTTCTGCAAAATGAAATACTAAACTATGAACAGACCTGGCAGGTTAAATAAGACAGTTGAGAACATTATGCATTTAACAGCCCATACAGCTGTTTCTAGAAACATGTACTTTAAAATAACTTTAAAATAATAAAATGATGCAAAATAAACTCACGGAATTCAACCAATTTCCCTTATCTTCCTCAAACCATTAATCACTTTCCTTCTCTTATACTGACTTAACAACATCGCATATTCCCTCTACACCTTCCTAAATCCCGTATTCAACACTGAATGCAATCTTGTGAGCTCGTCACTCCCACAATCCTCAGTACCTTATACTCTTATCAGTAGAAATGCAGGCAAGCGGGGAGGAGAGGGGGGGAGAAAGTTAGACAGTGCAAAAAAGGGAGTGAAGCTGCAGGCATGAAGATTAACCATGTGAGTGCTGGAAAGTAACAAGACAGAAGGACAGAGACTTATACGTTTGGAAACCAGAAATCTTTGACGGGAGAAACGGACTGGAGGTGCAGGGAGCTGCAGAGAGAGGATGAGGGTGACGAGATCTGTAGGACTGATGGGGGGGGGGGAGAATAGGGATCCATCAGCATCCAGTGACACAATTATTATAATACACAAACAATCTTAAACCTTTATGATTTATCTCTTCCTCTACCCAACCCTCCTGCTGGATAGCCTTTGCTACTCTGTACCATGCTTCAGCAGTACGTAATAAATCATTATCTGTAAGCTTGCCTTTCTTCTCTGTCAGTAATCTACGCCAGCTTTCTGGCTGTAATCTACCACATGAAGGCACAGCAATTTTACACACTTTAGCAATCTTTGCAACATTTTTAACCAGTTCTTCACCTTCTCTATCTTCAACTAAATCACACGCGAGCCAGCCCCTAGCGGGCTTACTCGTTTCCTGTCCCATATCCCCCTATACAAAGCGTCCCAAGTATAGGTAAAGGAAAATGAAACAGAACGTCTACAATGCTCGACTGCCACTAGGAAGGGTGGGTCCCTCCCAGTGCGTCTTCCCAAAACGTAGACCAGTCACTGAATCCGTGTACCCTCGATGGTAACCACGGATTGGAGCGGGGTGAGAAGTGTGTGACCAATCACTTCTCTTTCAAGAGAAATAGGAGTGGATAGTGTAAATAGTACAGGAAGTAAAGTAAAAGTAAACAGTGAAAGTAGAGACAGACCCAGGAGTTTGAATGACTCCACACTTAAGACAACATTTAATACAACATTTCAATTGAAATACAGTGCATGCATCAACAGTAATCCCTTTCCTTTACTCTTGTGGCCACCAAGGCCACCTCCCTCAATCTCGTAGTGTCCCCGCTCGGAGAACAACTTTCGTAAGTTTCACTACCAGCGGCCAAGGATAACGACTAACACCGGCCCGAAATCCATATGCCTCCCTCGTTACAGCAGTCCACTAAGTGTGGCCACCTCTATCCTCACTCCCGTAGTGCTCCCTATGGACCCACCCACAAGTCACACTACCCCGTGGTGATGGAGACAACAATGCCTGCCCGAATCCACACACCACAAATAAATTGGAATGCCACCAGCCTCAGCGCTCGAAGCTGGAGGGTACCATAACCTCTGCAAGCAGAGCAACGTACACAATGAGGCTAGCTAGAATATCAAAGTGACGTAACCGGGAAACCCCAGGAGGCAAGTCCCCTCCACAGATCCCCCAACCCTTCTTTTTCCTTACTACTGTTAGCTAGACAGTACCTAAAAGAAGTAAACAGGAAAACAGGACCCCTTTGGAAAATCCCCACAGGTCCACCCCCCCTTTTTTTCCCAACAGTCTGGGCCAAGTGACTCCTAAAAAGGGGTAAAAACAGGCAACAGAAGACCCCCAGGCAACCACCCACGGGTCCACCCCCCTTTATCCCAAAAGAGGGAAAGAACAAAACATATACCACTAGCACACCCAGGCAACAGATAGACTAAATGCAGGTAAACAAATGGGTAACAAGACACCGGGCAAGATATTACCTGTCTTTGATGCCCTCCCGGGAAGCAGTCACAGACACGTGGACGGGTCAATCAAAGGGGCTGGAACATACCGGTGGCTCCTGCAGAAGTCTCTACCGTGTACTCAGAGGTGATCAGTCTCTCTTCCTTCCCCCCCGATTCCTCCGTCCAACAGCGTCTTCCTTAGGACGGCTTACCGGCCGGAGGCCATAGCCCGATGCCCCACGTTGGATGGACGCCAGATTGATGTAGATTAATTTAGAAATAAACAAAAATGTTTAAAAGTCTATCTGTTCCTGTCCAAATCTGAGATGAATAAATTGCGTATACGCAGAAGTAAGTTCACACTGACACATGCAGTTCAGGTTAAAAACACTTCAGGAAATTTATTAGCATCTAGTTAAAAAGCGGGCACGCAGGCCTTTTTATATGCAAAATGACATCATCATTGAATATCAGATAATAACAAATAAACATCATTAATTGGGTTAAATGTTAAGTGGCTATGTCAGTGTCCACCCATTAATATTATTAATTGGCTCAGAGATTTGAGTGACTAGTGAGGCACCCTCCCATCATGGGATGTCGTCGCCATTGCTCTTTAGCACGAGGCTTACTCGGTGGAAAGGGGGGGCTTGGGCATCATTTTACGTAGTTGGTGATGTCAGTCTCATGGTTTGGTCCAAGGTTCTTTTATGAATAAAACATTTCATTTAGTCGCTGTTCTCCTTGCCTTGGATTATACTATGTTGCAAGTCAACGGAGATCCGCTAACTCCGGGGCTAGTTATGTCCTTAGAGAGAGAAAATACAATCTCTTATTCATTATACTGAATACTGTCAGGAAATTCTGTCATGTAAGGTGAACAAAATGGAGAATTCTGTCATAGTGTGAGATTAAAATGGAGTTAGTACAATAATTCAATACAGGTTCAGTAAAGATTTTAATAATTCTACATCACAGTGTTGTAGCTGCATGCTTGGGAGCCAATAACAAGAAGGAAGCAATAGAGTGTGGCAAGAGTTGTTAAAAGGGGCAGAGCCCAGCAAAACTGAAATATAAAGCATTTCTCACTCTGTCTTCCTGTCCAGCTTCTAACAGACCGCTTAAAAGGTAAATGTCAGATAATTCTCCAGAGTTGGTATTCAGAATGATTACCACTGGCCTGGTGTGCATTATCCTCAATGTGAGCAAGGATGCAGGAGATCACCTTGAAAACTAAGGTCTATGTAAAGTATAACTGCTGCTTTAGATCATCTCTGGACCTAGACTATTGCACTATTGAACGAAGACTGAATTTTGGTTGTGGCTCCCTCTTTGTAATATGTAAAAATAGAGGTGGCAGGAAGCTCCTCACCACTTCCTAAATCCCTCCCTATGTCCTCCCATCATTCTATGGATGTCAATCAACCCTAGTGGACATACACCTGTAGGCAGGTGTCTATTGTGCCTAATGGTAAATTCAGACACACTTAGCACACACTCACCACTTGCGGGGGCAGGGAGGACAATAAGTCCTCCCTTTTACTATTTAATTAATTGGCCCTACCATGAAGGCAGAGGGAAACTTTAGGATTTCACACTTTTTAGTATAAAGGAGTCTCTGCCTGCTGCACCCCTAGTTTTTTATTACAGTGAGCAGCCACTGACTCTTCGCTCTTTTGCTGCAAGGTGAGTGGAGGCATGGAGGGGGCTTTACACCTCTCTCATATTGACCCCTGTTACTAACAGGATTACTTATTGAAAAAAGGGCTGATAAATGTGCTTCCATGCACATATGTTGGATAATTGTTTTCAAGCAACCTACCCATATAGAATTTAGGTAGACATCACATTAAGTCGAGATTCGATGAAAATAGCTGAAATCAGCTGATAATTTCCATCAAGTTTTGTCAATATTTGATGATCTTTATCCATTTGGCAATTCAGCTCATCTGAATATCATCTACGCAAAATATTTGGGTAGATTAAATCCAGTTAGAAAATTAGTTTTGTTCGGTATGAAGAGGTATTGTTATACACCCCTGTGGTATGGAAAAAATGCAACAGTAAGAAATCTGTGCTGTTGTTTTAATAATATATGTTTATACTAAATAATAGGAATACAAAATACAGCTAGCAGGTACAATTCAGATTGGAATTATTGAGTCATATATTACATCTGCACATAAAATGTCAAGCAGATATACCACGAAATCCTATTTTTCTTTCACACAGCACAAAGTCTTAGCAAAGGTAATATTTTGCCTTTTTATTCTTTGAGTAAATGCCTTTTACAACACTAGTGCTGAATTATTCTATGTGTTTGTATGGCTACATTACTTTATATTGGTTTAACTCTATTACTTGAACATAGCAGCTAATTTATCAATTTATCAAGTCTGAATAAAGATAAGAGCTAAACCTCAAAGTGTCTCAAAAAAACCTTCCTAGCAAAACACTTTTTATTCCTTGGTGTTTTATTTAGGTGTTATTTTCAAGCAACTTAACATTTTATTGATTCAGAATGCATTGCCCATAAATTTGCATGTAATTAGTAAATGGCAAAAAATTATTTTTTTAGCCTACTGATAATTCTACAAATAAGTGTGCTGTTTGTCTGAATATTCATTTGTTTTAGTATATGTTATTCAAAAACATTCAGAAATATACATATGATCATAAGGAGATCGTCTTAAATGTCCTGAATAGACCATGTGTGCTCAAGTTGTACAAATATTTGACCTGTTGAATGGGAAACTATACTTTACAATTTACATTAGTGAATGAAGGTGTGAATCTGGGTTGCTATAAATCAAAATAAAAATTAAGAAAAGGGTAAAATCATAATTGGTAGATTTTTAGGAACAGAATCAAAGCACCACATGCAGCACAATAGAATGTAAGGATTATCTTGCTTTTAAGGTATCGTTTATTTTGTGGCTACAAGGCAAGGCAAGAGGAGCCTTATTTATTTATTTATTTATTTGTTAAATATTTGTTCTAGTCTGAGCCTATGTACTAGCACTTGTTTGAGTAATACATTGCAAGGAAAGAGTGGTGGCACTCGTGTTGGTGCTTCTTGTGGTAGTGGTGGTGGTGGTGCTCATAGTTACATAGTTACATAGCTGAAAAGAGACTTGTGTCCATCAAATTCAGCCTTCCTCACATTTGTTTTTTGCTGTTGATCCAAAAGAAGGCAAAAAAAACCCAGTTTGAAGCACTTCCAATTTTGCAACAAGCTAGGAAAAAAATTCCTTCTTGACCCCAGAATGGCAGTCAGATTTATCCTTGGATCAAGCAGTTATTACCCCACGTTGAAAGATAATATAACTTTACTTGTGTTCTGATCCATCACATAAAATTCAGATTAATAAAACATTGAACTTAAGGCTGTAATGTTACAAAATAGGTAAAAAGTCAAGGGGGTGAATACTTTTGCAAGGCAATGTAGTTGTTTTTTTTCCTCTTGTTGATTTGACAGGAGATACAGCCCGCACCATTGGGCAGTCCTCTTGTCGACCATTGCAAATGTTTATTTGCCTTTTCTAAATAAATCTGCATCTTCTCCGTGTAATCCACCTTTTACAGCACCAGGAATAGAGCTCTGAATCAAGAAATAAACAAACATTCTTGTCCATTGCACAAGTTGCTTGGTGGCACTTTGGTGTTATGGAATTCAGATGATGTGCAGATTGTCCTATATTCATAAAAACAAAAATTCAGCTAAAACCAAATGTGCAACTCTGTTATAAATCAACAAGAGTGGAGACTACCTTACAACATCCCTCCAGCCTCATCTCTTCCAAAGCTATATGGAGTGTTGTAATGATGGACTGAGATGAGTTGTAGAGAAGAAGTGACTATAGGGCAACATTATGTGAAGAGATCCCATATGGCCCATATCATCTCCAAGTGACACCCACCTGGCACTGACTTTAGGTAGGATACTTTTATCATGTGACCATTGCAGAAACATGGTTTATGGATTGTTTCTTTTACCACAGTGTCCATCTGTCAGACAGGGGGAATGTACTCTCCAGTCTAAAGAAATTCAAAAAGGTCTACTCTCTCTTTCCTCTCATTTTTCAAGTCCCTCAGAAGATCTCCCCTGTGATGATTGGCAGATGGATTGTTTTGGCTATATCCAGCTATATATCTTGATTATAAGCCTAGAGACTTCATTATCGAAGGTCTTCAGGGATACTCTACTTGGGCAAAGGTATCCTCATGGGCAAGAGCATCTAGATTTGCTGGCAAGCCACATGCCTGTTCAGATTTAATTTCAATGATCTTCCAACATTATTGACATGGATGTATGACCAATAGCTCTGTCTTTTTTCTATTCCACTTTGGGTTTTTCCAGGGTATAACCTATTGATATTGCTGCCATAAATATAGCCAAAATAAATTACAATTAATTCATGCAGAATTATTTCTTTCTTACCTTCTATTGGTGGATTGGTACAGAGAAAAAAGACTAAACAGATGGGGTGGCCTTTATAATTTTGAGTGTGATTTCTGTCCAATATGAATAGTGAGAATATTTTTTTAATACTATACCGGGAACTGGGACAACCTTTGCTTACATGGGGGTCCAGGATTACCCTTCCTCTGCACAGTTAGACCAATATTTTGCTTGCTTTTTGGGATTATTTATATCTTTATATTCTCTCTTTTTATTCTTACACTAAGACATTATAGATTTTGTAATCTGCTGTAGCATCACTATGAACCTTATGTGTATGCTTGTGTTTTTGTTCCTCTTGTTCCTCTTGTTCCTACCACATTCCTGTGGTTGAATTGACCTGGTAGTAATCTCCTGACTGAAGATGTATCGTCAGACCTCCTGACTTGAATTTCCTTACTTTCCCTGCCCCTTTTCCCTCAGTGGGGGTAGTTGGGAGGAAAAGGAATATATGAATATGAATTCAATTTATGTACAAGCACAGCAAGTTCTAGCACAATATAAAGAGTGCCAGTTTTATTATCAGAACAGATTAACTCCTCCAGAGGCACTCAAACAGATTATTTTCATATTTATTAAATAAAGCGATTTTCACCATCGTGCTCATCCTAGCATTAATTATTAACCAGTATTTAGGTTTTTCTTACTCATATTTTAAAAACAGCAAAATCAATGACTTAGCACATTCTTGCTAAACTTAAGGTAAAACAACAAATCTTGGGGAAAAAAAACCTCAAATTTTCATTAGTTATTATTACTTCTGCAACTTTTTGCCTAAAGTCAACTGCCAACCTATTAGAGCACTGTCAGTTTAGCAAATAAATGCATTAATATATGCATAGACTTGCAATCAACTGTGCATAATTTGTTGTGAGTGCTAGCAGGGAAATGGTTAAAATTGCAGAGGTTACAATTAGAGGCATAAATGCAGAAAGACGAGCTTAAATGGTCTGGAAATATTTTAAACACAAGATTCTTTTGTAACCTTTTAGAAGTGCCATTAAATGTTTCTAGAACTAAGCTATAGTTAACATTTTTAGTGCCGCAAAATAAGCATTTAATCCACCATAAAAATGGTTATTGCTTATTAATATGGAATAAATGTTAATCGTTAAGATGCCTTTTACAAATTAATTGTATTTATTGTTAAATAAATCTGCCCAATTTTTATGAAAGCCTAATTACCCTGCAACATTAACGACTGTCTCTGTCTAAAAATCATCCTTCTCCTTTTTACCATACACTAATGACAAAAACCTGTAACAGAGAAACAATATATGCACTGATTGCTGCAGACTTGCAGAATCTTTTTTACTGTTTTAATTTTGGCTAGTATAAACTTCAAAACAACCTATATATTATTTTCTGGAACTGTTTATGGTGCAGTGAAGTTTTTAATAGGATGATTTTATTATTAATAATTACAGATTTTAAAGAGCATTGTGTAGTATATACACCACCCACACCTGCATCCGTTTAATTATTTGTTAATGCAAGCACTATTAATTCTTGCTTTGGGTTTTGTGCAGTCTTTTCTTCCCATTTATAGAGCCATGTAAGAGAAGTCAGAAAATTATTATAAATTTCCCATGCATCACAATACAAGTTCAGAATAAAGAAAAAACAAGAAAAAACAACTCAGACAAGGTTATTTACAAACATTACATTAATACCATTCTGGTAAGACTACAATGTGATTTTTATGGCTAACCATGGCAATGTCACATTTGGGTTGGCTCCTCAGCTGTAAGAACAGGGATAAATGTGCCATCATCAGTTGTGCTTTATGTTACTGTTTCCTTTAAACATTCCATTAAATAATTCCACTTTTGGCCCACCTGCCATGTGTAACACAGGTTGCCGGAGAGGTTTTAGCCTCTTACTCACTATAGTATCCACTAATCAGGCTGCCGAAGCAGAATTCACTAGATCAGAGCTTGCTGTAGTTGTATAAAACCTGAAGATAAGGAGGATGTGTCATCTTAAAATTATTAGGTCCCAACAGTCCTCCGTGGATATTCATGAAAGCCTGAAATATAGTTAGATATAAATATATTTGATTCATGAATACACATTCTGCAGTCTATTCATTAGGTGATGTATTGTGTTGACCAGCACTGGAGGTCCTTCTATAGGGTTGTGAGGAGAGGGAGGAAATTCAACTGGAAGAGTTGCGTGAGGTCGCTCGGCAGCCAGATCCCTAGGTAGTGCAGTTTTGTCTTACACCATGCAAAGGCAAATGAGTGCTGAGACGGGAGGCAAGCTCTTAGTTCTCATTATCGGCATGGCTTTGGACTTATCTAGATTAAGTTTCAAGTTGGACACCTGGTGGTAGTTCTTAAACACCCGCAACAGGTTGGGCACAGAGATCAGTGGTTGTTCCAGAAAGAAGAACATATCGTCAGCATAGGCTGCCACCCGGTGTTCCTCTGTGCCCAGGCGTACCCCTGTAATTCCCCTGTCCTGTCTGACCGCCTCAAGAAATAGTTCAAGAAAGAGGGCAAACAGGAGTGGGGACAGAGGGCATTCCTACCACGTCTCGTTGCGGATTGGGAAAGGTTTCTCCAAGGCACCGTTGATGGAGATTTGTGCTGTCGGTATTGTATATAGTGCTGAGACCCAAGTTCGCAGATGGGGGCCAAATCCCATACAGCGCAGCGTTTCAGCCAGGTAAGTCCAATCAACTCGGTCAAACGCCTTTTCGGCATCCGTCGAGAGAAGTGCGGTTTCCTGTCCCGAGGTCTTGGTGGCGTGAATGATATTAAGCACTTGTATGGTATCATCCTTTGCTTCCCTGCCAGGGATAAACCCAACTTGGGTATATAAGGCCCGGCAGGGTCTGGGATATCCTCAGGGACAAGACCTTGGCGAACAATTTCAAGTCTGCATTTAGCAGCGATGTCAGGCGGTAGCTGGAACAAATGGACGGTTCCTTGCCACCGGGAATTGTCCACCTGTTTGTATTGAATTCAGACCCGACAGAAGTCTCGACAGGAGGATGTCTCGGAATGTGCGAATGTAGGTCAAGGGTAGGCCACCCGGGCCCAGAGACCGGTGTGGTTTCAAATGTTTCAAGGCTCCAGCAAGCTCCTCAAGTGTCAGGGGTCGTTCCAAGTCTTCAGCGAGTTCTGGTGTGAGTTTTCGAGAGACGTGTTGGGCAAGGTAATTTGTGACCCGTTGGCGATTGGGCTGCGCTGTGTCACCCTGTTTAGCTTGAGCCTGGTTGTAAAGGTCCATGTAATAGGCTCGGAAGATTCTAGTATGGCCCTTGGCAATCTGGTGCTTCCCCTACCCTGGGTGTTGATCCTGTGGATGTGCTGGTTACTCCTCTTTTCCCTGAGCATCTTTGCCAGCAGTCGACCACTCTTGTTAGAGTAATGCTTTGGGGGTCCACAGTAGTTCTGTTAGCCTCCCCCCATGGCTGCTCCCATTTTCTATGTCCACCCATTGGAGTGTTTTATCTGGGGTATGTAATTTTATTGCTGCTTCTATATGGGTGGCTTTGTAGTAGGACAGTACATTAGGTAGACCTATTCCTCCCCTAGAGCTCTGCCTAATGTAGTAGGGATGCAGGTATCCTTGGTTTGCCTGGAGCCCACAAGAAGGTTGTAAAGACTGATTGTAACTGTTTGCAAAACGAGACAGGGATATGTATTGGCAACATGCAAAAAATGTAGAGAACTTTTGGGAGCAGGACCATTTTGATTGTGTTATTTCTTCCTAGCCAAGAAAGGTGGACTGACTTCCACTTGAGGATGTCTGTTTTGCATTGAGAGATTAGTGGTTTGAAATTGTGTGCAAATAATTCTCCCGTTGTAGGGGCTATCTTGATCCCTAGGTAGGTGATGTGGTTAGTGCGCCAATCAAAAGCGTGTTGTTGTTGGAGCGTTTGTAATGATAAGGTTGGGATGGCTATAGGCAAGGCCTGGGTTTTGGATCAATTCAGCTTATAGTAAGAGACTGCACTGTATGAGTCCAAGAGAGGCAATAGTGTCGGTAGTGACTTGTCAGGTTTGCTTAGGGTTAGTAGTATGTCATCTGCAAATAGGGATAATCAGTGTTCCTGTTTTCCTATTTGGATTCCCCTAATGTGTTGGTGCGAACTAATCTTGTGCGCTAGGGGTTCTAGTGACAGGACGAACAGCAAGGGGGACAATGGGCATCCCTGCCTGGTCCCATTTGTGATTCAAAATGGTGTGGATAGGAATCCTGTGTTAGATACTCGGGCTGTAGGATTGTTGTAAAGGGCCATTATGCCTTGAAAAAACGCAGGTGGGAAGCCATTATGCAGTAGAACCTGGGACATATAGGTCCAATTTAGCCTGTCAAAGGCCTTCTCCGTGTCAAGGGTGAGGAGGAGGCCCCGGCTATTGTTCGAGAACATGTGAGATAGGATGTTCAGCAATTTTCTGGTATTGTCTGACCCTTGCCTATGTTTGACGAAGCCTGATTGATCATTATGTGTGAGGGAAGGGAGGATTACAGACAATCGGCTAGCCAACAGTTTTGCATATAATTTTACATCTCCATTGAGTAGTGAGATGGGCCTAAAGTTCTCACATTGTGTAGGGTCTTTCCCTGGTTTGGGTAGTGTGGAGATGTGGGCTGTCAGCATTTCACTTGGGATTTGGCCTTTGGAGTAGCAAAGTTTCATTTTCTTCGAATGGTGTGGATATGGAGTCTATGTCAGCTTGAGTTAGTTGGGGTAGATGTATGTCTGTGAGGAAGTTTTGAATAGACTCTATGGTAGGAGGCATAGTCTGGGGGTCATCTGCGAGATTGTATAGATTGTTGTAATAGGAGGCGAATTCATTAACCATGTCTTGGGGGTTTAAGATTTTGGAGCCCTGTTTAAGGTCCTGATAAGGAGGCCGCGAATTACTGCTTTGTGTGCCTGCCATATCATCTCAATTGAACAATCCTTCATGGTGTTTGCCTCGAAATAATAGACAAGCTCTTTGTTTACTGTGTTGCCAAATTCGGGGTCATTCAGTAGGGAATCGCCAAGTCGCCAGGTGCCTGTTCCTAGGGAAGGGAAACGTTCCTGTATGGTCAGTGTAATTGGTGCATGGTCTGTCCAGGTGATCAGTCCTATGACTGCTTGTTGAATGGTGTGGATTGTTGTGGAGGGTATGAGGTATCTGTCTATCCTGGTGTATGTGTTGTGTGTGCCATAGAGTGGAAGGTATAATCTTTATCCCCCACGGGTCAAGGTAACTGTGGTGTAAGATTTGCATGCATCAGGCGGTAGCCTATGTCGCCAATTTGTGTGCCGTGGAGGGGGCTATGTTAGTACAGGATGTAGTGTCTAGGGCGCTGTCCATCAAAAAGTTTGTATCACCTCCTATGATAACCGTCCCAAATTTGTGAAGGGTTCCTAGGGCAAATATCTTGTATAGGAATTCGCCTTGGTTGGTATCTCCCTTTCTTGTCTCCCAGTTTTTTGACCAGTTGAAATGAGACATTGCTGCCTATCAATATAGATACTCCCCTTTTCTTTTTCTTATAGCATGAGTGGTAGCTGTGTGGGAAGTGAGCTGAGCTGAAATTTGGTTCGTTACCCCATTTGAAATGGGTTTCCTGATAAAATGCAACCTTCGCTGTATGTTTTTTGGTCTCTGTTAGGGCCTGTCTTCGTTTATTGGGTGAATTCAGACCTTTGGTATTGATGGAAATGTTTTTAGACCCATGTGTGTTTGGTTGAGAGGGCTGCTGATAGGGTATATTCGTCAGAATTAATGCTGAGTGTGCAGAAATTAGGGCAAACTATTATTAGAGACATGCCATTAGTGAGTTGTTTGACCTTGTGCAGAAATTGGTGGATAGTTTGCGACTTGGTATGGGTGGACGGGGGCTTTTAAACAGGACAGATAGAGGGTAAAACATATGTACATTAAGTCATCTGAGGTAGCGCGGGTGCGTTGCGATGGCAGAATCATGGCTCTGAGAAGCCTGTGGGGAGCGAAGGTGAGTAGCCCATCTGGTGTGCGACCCATGGTGCCAATAGTGAGTCAGGGTTGGTGTTACAGGAACCAGTTGGACCGTAGTCCCTGGTTGTGTTGCTTAGGGATGCGGAGGCATGGGTGATCATTGGTGGGTGTCCGACCCCGTTTCTCTTGACCAGCACGAAGTGGTTATATGTAGAGTTGGGCCAGTTCAATGAGAGGTCATCCCAGGGAAGCATATAAGTTATTTTTATCTAATTTTTTTTTTACAGGTTTTTAGTTAAAGGTCCCCCCCTCATTATTTTTAGGGTGAGGGGGGTAGGTAGGGAGATCATTTTTTTTTTTGGGGGGGAGGGGTGACTAGGGTCCCACCCTTTGTATTTAGGGCCCCAACCCACCACTCAGGGGTGGGGGCTAAGGGGGAAAATAGGTCCCCCCCTTATTGTTATTAGGGCCCCCACCCACTGCTCAGGGGTGGGGGCTGGGGGGGACAGTAGGTCCCCCCCTTATTATTTTTAGGGCCCCCACCCACTGCACAGGGGTGGGGGCCGGAGAGGGGGAGGACTGTAGGTCCCCCCTCATTATCTTTATGGCCCCCACCCGCCAGAAAGAGTCCCTGTGGGTTTTAAAATTCACCTGCCTATTGAAGTCTATGGCGGTTCGCCGGTTTCCCTGGTTCGCGAACATTTGCGGATGTTCACGTTCGCGGTTTGCGAACCGAAAATTTCATGTTCGTGACATCACTATTAAGGAGGTATCCCATTTATCCCAAACAATTTCCAGTATAAAATTGGAAGAAAAACACAACATTTAAACATTTAAACGGTGAAACATGTATGCATATGCCATACGTTACCACGCCATTAGTTGGCAAGGGGCTTGCAGGCAGGTGTGCTTGTAAAGTAAAACAGTCACTTGGCAGTTGCCACAGTTTGCCAGTCCCTGGTTACTCTCGTGGGGGAAGAATGCATGGTTTTCGACTGTTCTGCAGTGCCCAGCAGGTGAAGCTGTATGTTCCATTCCTCCAGCAGTTGTCATCCTTCTATGTTGGTGATGTGGCGTTCTACTCCATTATGCCTCAGTATGAGGCGAGTTGGGTACCCCCACCTGTACATGATGTTGGCATCTCTCAGTGCTTTTGTGATGTGTAGGAGGCTTTTACACTTTGAGAGGGTGGCCGCTGAGAGGCCTGTGTACAGCGTTACGCCTGTGAACCTGTCCGGCAGTGTTGGCTGTAGCTTAGATGCTTGTATGATCTTTTCTTTGGAGGTATAGTAGTGCAGCTTAGTAATGGTGTCTCTCGGTACTGAGGGGCCAAGATGTCTAGGCCACGGCAGCCTGTGTATGCGGCCCATCAGCAGGAAGGGTTCCCCGATGTCTAGGACCAGGGCTTGGAAGAGGTCTGTGGCATAGGCCCTAAGGTCCTGTGGCAGGACCGTCTCGGGTATCCTGCGCAGGCGTATGTTGCTGCACCTGCTCCTGTCCTCTTGGTCTGCTAGCTTGTCAGTCAGGTATTCTACCTTGGATGTTAATTCCCCATAGGCCTCCGCTATGGTGTTGTGGGCCGAGATCAGTTCTTCTGTTTTGTCCTCTAGGTGTGTAGTTCTGTCCCCCAGTGCCTGTATTTCTACTTTTATGTCTCTGGCTACTTTTGTGATGTCTGCTTGTAACGTAGACTTTAGGTCTTGGAGCATCCTGTGGACAGACAGGTCTGTGGCAGGAGCTGTGGTAGGTAAGGAGATCGTGGTGTAATCACTCCATTTGGAGCACGAGGTAGGCGAGCTGGGGGATCCGGCGCCATCTTGGTGTAGCTGGCGCGGAGAAGTAAGTGCTGCTACTTGGAGTGCTGGACATTTGTGTCTCTTTTTTTGAGCTTTTGGTTTCCATAGCCTGGCAGGTAGGTCTTGGCTGGGTTAGGTTTGGGTAGTCGCAGTTTTTCTGCTCTGCTTATCGCTGTTTCGGGTCGCACTGTGAGGAAGCTAAGCACTCACACAGCCATCTTGGTGCACGTCCAGACCAAATCCCCTACATTTACCTTTTTTATTTGAATGGCTCACCATACACGACATGTGCGACTCTGAAATATAAAATTGATATACTTTACCTGACAATTCTGCATCACTCCATTTTTTTATTAAATTAAAAACAAAGTTCATATTAAGGGATAGGCACACTTAAAAGATAGATCATCAGTTGGGAATACCAGATATACAGATAGATGAGAATGAATTCCATAGATTAGCAAATGGTTTATCAAAATGTACAGATTAAATCAAAGTCTTGAAGAAAATAAATCAATAACATGGAAATTATGAGCACAAAAGGCTAATACAAAAGGTTATTTCTCACTGCTATGTGGTCGTTGTTTACAAAGAATAGTATTTTCAAACAGTTTTTCATATGAAACTAAAATGCTAGGTTATTTCAGGTTAAGCATACACGTAGGTATTTTCTCTTTCTGTTCACAAAATAGTTTTCTTGAATCCTGTACCATTTTACTACGAATGACCTTTTGCAAAACTGTCTTTTTCTTGATCACATTATTAAGATAAATCTAGCCTTATATCTGACTTTCACTGTCTAAAGAAGATAATGGTCGAGTGAGATTCACACATAAAGTTAAAAATGCACATTGAGACATTGGGCCAGCTTTCATTTTAATGGATAAAGGGATTTTTAGGGAAACCTGTAGTTGAAAGTAACTGGCTTTCAACAGTTTATTCACTTTCACCTTTGTAGCATTCATAATACCAAAAGACCAACAATTGCTGGTACTAGGCAACAAATAAAATATGTATCCTAATGGAAATGCATTAAAATAAGTAACACGTTTTCCTTTTTGTGTGTATAAATGCCAGTGAGATTTTTTGTTTTTGTGGTAAAATAATATTATAATAACACAGAATCATACACTCACATGTGGGCGTCGACGTAGGATGTGTTGACGTTGCATGCATGGAGGAGGAGTAATGGGGAATGCTGCTTGGAGTGAGCACACCATGGCAGCTAAAGAATGTTGCTAGCAGACTGCAGGTCACATAAACATTAAACCTCCAGCGAAACAAAAGTTTAGCAAAAAGAGAGATCTATCAGGAACAACTACTTGACACTACACCTAGGACTGCTGACAGCTTACATACGTTTAAGATTCTGTTTGTAAACTCACTTTTTTTTTTTCTTCCTTGAGCACAATAAGGGAATAATGTTGCCAGGCTAAATGTGGTGGAAGTGGTGAAGAAATACACAAACCGTAATGAGGTTTACTGAACAAAAATGTTTTCTAATAGCAAAATGAATACTGCTTAGTCAAATCTACCACAGAGAGTTATCCTACATCCCAGTCAGGAATATAGTTGGAGGCTGAAATACTGTGAGATTTAACTCTGATTTTGCAACCCTCCTTACTAGTAAATAGTGTACTGCGTGGTCAGTATCGCCTTAAGCAGCCACTTCACATTCTTGTTTGGATTATAGCTGTTGGTTAACATGATGCTGGAATAGTACACTGCTTAGTAGATATCACCCTAAGCAGCTTTTGTCTCCTGTTTGGATTAAAGCTGGAGGTTAAGCTGTCTGGAAAATATCTGGTGGTATCTACGGTAAAATAATATTTTTTCAGAAAATAATTGAAAACAGAAATAGTAAATATTGGAATGAAAACTATAAATTCACACGACCCAGATAAACTTAAAGGGAGTCATAGTAATGTATCCGTCCACTATTCCCACAAACAATACACAGATTCTCTAACATGTAATACGTTCCTTGTTTCCCATATCATTTGTGATGGGCATTAGCTGAGCTTCTGATTGGGAAAGCTGAAACATGTTGACTCATTCGTATTTGTTAACAGGATTTAGCTTCTCCAGAGAGTGTACTAGGCAAAGTTGGTCATCAGTAACTATGTTTGCCAAGGCATCCCCTGACATTTTCTAGACTAGGGGATTTGGGACTTTCCAATAAATAATTTAACTACTTCCATCTAACAGCATACAGTTATTATTAAGCACTCATTGTCCATACATAGAGTGAAAAAGAGCATTTTTTTCTTCTCTGGTCAGATATGGGTCTTTATATATACCCTCTTATTTTAGATTATTGAATAGGAACAGGATACATTAGATTGGCCTATAGTGACAATAATTAATACACACACGGTTCAATACTTACAAACCTGAAATAGTAGGACAGTACAAAATGATCCCATTGCAAAAATCAGGCTGTTACCAAATCTATGATCAAGGCCAATTACCTTGCAACATTTCAACGCTAATACACATATAATGGTCATAATTTAATATTGAAAGTAAAACCTTGCTTCAGTATAAAAAAAAACCATAGTTCTACTAAACAGTTATAAGGGGTTACATTTGTTTATAGTTTGTTTATAGTATCATCTGATCAGAATAAATTACAGCTCACAGTCTTTCAATTTGACAATAGGAGATAAATACTTTTGCAGGCAGCGGAGCATAGCAGGAAAACGGTTTGGCTTTACTGGCTCCGTTACAACTCTACAAAAATAAATGTGTATCTGTAGCATCATTATGGAATCAATCTCTACGCTGTTACTCTTCTCGTACTCCTAACTAATCATTTAACTCTAAGAGCTTATTTCAAACTGCTGAAAGTTCTTGCAATCAAATTAAAAAGCATTCCCCAAACTGAAATCAGCTCATTAGGAAATGGTTAGTGCTCTGAGAAATGATGGCAGTAACTAAGATGAGGTTGTTGACAATGCTTCCAATGTAACATGTGTCTCCCATGTCTGCGATTCATTTTGTTTCAGTCTGTAGCATTTGATAACAGCTCAGCGAGTCTCCAGGTCAGCTATACAAATAAGTTTACATCAGAAGTCGTTTAAAATAGGACTGTCATATTGAAGATAAAAGTATTTTTTTCCATTTTTATATATAGCTCAAATATTTCTCTGTTTTTTTTTATATATATATTGACAAAGGTATTGGAATGTTTCTTTGAGATTCACCTACTTCATAAGATTTTTTCTGCTAAAATCTACATGGGCACTATGGCAGGCTTAATCAATTTACATTAATATTTTAGAATGGAAGAAAGTTCTAAGTTTATTATTTTATGTATGTTCAGACGAGTTCCACTTTTCTCCTTTTAAAATATTTTTGGAGAGTTAATCAGAAACCTTTGGTTTAGCACCAACATTACAGGAGACTCATTACAGAGCACTATTAAACCTCTGAATTGCAACAGTTGTTCAAAGTGGGTTAATTTGTTGGCAATATCAACAAAAGCCTCACAAGAATTAGTTACCTTTAGTTAGTACGACTTATTTTTTTCTCTCTATCTATCTTCAAGAGAAAGGTCCATCTTAACCCCTTAAGGACCAAACTTCTGGAACAAAAGGGAATCATGACACGTCACACATGTCATGTGTCCTTAAGGGGATAAGCGAAGACATATCTACATACAAATACCCCCTTTATAGGGAGACAAGCCTGGATTTTTAATCATCTTGTGAGCTCTCTAGCACCCTGTGTTATCTTTACTTCATCTGTCATTTTTTTATTACACTATGTTTTGACTTTTGTTGTAACTATTATATGCTGGTATCCAGTCGGCTCTTTGCTATTTGTTTCTCCTCCAATATTTTTTTATATTCCTGCTACGTAGCCTCTGTCACACCCACCTGGGATTTTGTAGTGGTGATGGAACCTAATTGCAGCAGAACAGTGCTCCATTACAATCCAGACCCTCTGGAGCACCTGGGAGAGTGGGTACAGGGTCCTGAAAGGTCTGTGGTGGCACGGAGGCCTTTAATGGGTAGAAGTCAAGCGAGATATCCAAGAGGGGAAGAAGCAGTAGTTGATCAGTCCAGGATCAGGTCAGGCAAGAGGCAAGAGTAGTCGATCAATCCGGGATCAGGTCAGGCAGATGGCAAGGGTAGACGACAACGGAGCCAATAAGACTAGTAGGGAATCGGGGCAATAAGCAAACATACAAGGAAAATAACCAAGCACAGACTGGAAGGCGTAGTCTTTTGGCAGCACATAGGTACTCTAGATTACGGTGGTCTGTAAATACAGTTATATGTAAGGGTGCTCCTTCGAGCAGATGGCCCCATTCTTCCAGAGTGCCTTTGACAGCAAGAAGTTCCATCTCGCCCACATCATAGTTCTTTTCAACGGGCAGAAATTCACGAGAGTAGAATGCCACGGTGTGAAGTCGGTCATCCTTCTCTCCTCTTTGGGACAGGATACCTCCAATAGCAATATCCGAGGCATCTACTTCAAGGAAGAAAGTCTATGTGGTATCGGGCTGAATAAGGATAGGAGCTTGGGTAAACAGTCTTTTTAGTTTATCGAAGGCTTCTTGAGCTTGGGTCATGTTTTAAGTCAAGGCTATTATGGGAGAACATACCTGGGAAAAACCTCTGATAAAGCATCTATAAAAGTTGGCGAATCCCATGAAACATTGTACAGACTTCTTTTTTTTTTTTTCTTTTTTTTTTTTTAGGAATAGGCCATTCCACGAAAGCTGTGATCTTACGAGGATCCATTTGTATCCTCCCAGGGGTGATTAAGTATCCTATGAATTCCACGGAATCTGTATCAAAAACACATTTCTCCAACTTAGCATATAGTCCGTGATCATGGAGACAGAGAAGCACCTTCCTCATGTGCTCGTTGTGTTCAGCAGGAGAAGACCAGGATGTCATCTAGATATATTACAATGAAGGAATCTAGTATATCATGGAAGCCATCATTCAGGAAATGTTGAAATGTGGCCGGGGCATTACAGAGTCCAAAGAGCATGACGAGGTATTTGAAGTGCCCGTACCGTATACTGAATGCCGTATTCCACTTATCTCCTTTACGAATACGATCCATATTATATGAATCTCATAGATCTAATTTCGAGAATATTCTTCCTTTCCTTAATCTATATAGGAGCTCTGGTATCAGAGGTAGAGGATATCGGTTCTTGATAGTGATGTTATTTAGGGCACGTTAGTCAACGCATGGGCGCAGTCCTCCATCTTTCTTACAAACAAAAAATATGCTTGCTCTTGCTGGGTGTGTGGAAGATCTGATAAAACCTTTGATTAGGCTGTCTGAGAGAAACTCCTTGAGGTGTTTGAGTTCAGCTTCTGAGAGAGGGAATATGTGCCATAGGGAATAGGAGCACCTGGGAGCAGGTCGATTAGACAGTCATATGGATGTCTCGGGGGTAATTAATCCGAATTCTTCTTATGAAAGACGTCTTGGAATTCCTTGTATTTTTCCTGCAAGTAGGGTCGGGGGTCATCGTGAGCAGATGCATGGGTGTCTCATTTAAGCAAGTGGTGGTGCAAAAGGTGGGGGAAAAGGTGAGTGTGCCTTTGATCCAGTCTGTCACCGGATTGTGGGTGCCCAGCCAGGGAAGACCGAGGATGAGTGGAAACATCGGTGAGGGTACAATAAATTGATAGTCTCTTTGTGGTGACCAAGGAGGAGGCAGATGGGGCCTGTTTTATGTAGCACAGGTCGTGTCTTGATTGTAGTCTCATCCGCCATGTACAGTGATAAAAAGGGTGTGACTTTAGTAGCATAGGCAGATGACAGGTTTGTACCAAGGTCTGGTCTATGAAACAGCCGCTGGCTCCCGAGTCGATGATGGCTGTGATTTGGTGAATTCTACTTCCCCTTTGGAGAGAAAGAGAGACAGATAGGTAAGAGGAGGCGGATGGAACAGTAGAAGTCTAAGAAGAAGTAGTTATGGATCCCTTACCAGGTGAGGTGGTGGGTTGGACCGGGCATGACCATAGTTGAAGATCGTCTTTCCCACAGTAGAGACAGAGTCCTTGAGAGCGGTGTTTCTTGCGTTTTCTCCTCAGTCAGGGGGTGACGAACCATGCCTATTTGCATGGTGTAGCGGAGAGGTAGTATAATCCACGGTATCTCCGCTGGGTAACAGGAACAGCATAACCTAATCCAGGTAAATAAATACAGCATAAAATAATCCTGGTAGCGTTGTAAGAATCCTTCCTTCCCAAGAACTAGATGACAACTGAGCTTTTAATCACAGGTCACAGTATTTATGGGATTCCCCACGCAAGGGGTTTCCCTACTGACATTACAGGGGTTGTACAGTAGGGGACTACATGGGGAACTTAAAAACCTGGACATTTCTCCCATCATGCACTGCTGTACGAGAGGGATACTCCCACTAGAATATACCGTTAAGTGGATTATCCCTCCGTGCAGCAAAACCGACATTTTACATTAAAATGTATAACTTTTCATTATTCACTTTATTCAAACGAATGGACGTTCGGTAGATAGCTGGGGTCTGAGTGCACAGTTCGTGAAAGTACCGCTCAGATCCTAGCATAACGCCGCACGAAACACACATTATTTTCAAGTTACATTTAAAGTACCGATTGACATTAGGGGAACAACTACCGAAAGACTGGGGCTCCCGAACGGCCTGAAAGTCCAGCGGTATTCATGCCGTCGAGTAGCCGATTTTAGTTCCAGGCGCTCGACGACCAAATACCGCTGGGCTAGCAAAGGATCCAAGATGACCGACCGCAGCGTGGTCGGTAGCCGAACGGTGGCCACCCTGAATCTCTATAATTACCGATTGGAAACAATGTTGCAATATTTAATGGGAGCCACACGACCTCCTGTGTGTGGTCTCTCATTCGGTAGTTTGTTCGTTTCACGATTTGGTGGCTTTATGCCACCAGCATACGAATGCTCTTGTTCGGATAAAATACAGTAATCTGTATACGATTGGTTCTTCATGTTTAAAGTAACAGCAATACATTAATACCAATTACAGTTTTAAGTGGCTAGTTTTGCCACACATGGGATCCGCAGAAGAGGAGGTAGAAGATGAGGCTGAAGCGACAGGGCCAGATAGATCCAAGGGCTGGAAATTAGTTTGTCTTTAATTTCTTCGTTCACAGAAGTGTTGATCTAATTGGGAGAATCAGATCTTTCAAAGAAGTGGGTACCTCAACTCTGGCTAGTTCATCTTTTAAGGTTTCAGATAGAGCCAGTCGGTACTGTTCTATCAAGCCGGTTTCATTAGTGTCAGAAGCCAGCTCCCGGAAATCTGTGGTGTAGTCTTCCATGGGTCTTTTTCCCTGTCGGAGGGAACGGAGGGCAGTGCGGGCAGCGGAGGGTCTCAGTGGGTCATCATATAATGTGCGCATGGCTGCCGCAAATGTCTCCCATGAGTCCAGTATTGGACTATTAGAGTGCAGGAGTTGGTGTGCCCAGGTTTGGGGTTGGTCCGACAGCAGGGCAATATTAGTGCGAACCTTCACATAACCATTGGGGTATGTGCGTGATTTTAAGGTGAAGAGCAATTCACAGGCTGTGATGAATGATCGCAGTTCAGTCTTTTTTCCAGTGAACTTGTCAGGCATGGGAATGGCTGGCTTTCTAGGCGACATATGGACAGCAGCTGGAGGTGAATCTGGAAGGGGTGTGGATTGAGCCTTTCTCTTTTCACGCTGTAGTAGCGGGAAGTTACTGGCTTGCAGGTCCTGAACTGCTTGGGCCAAAGCCGTCATCTGTTGGGTCAATGCAGTAATAGCTTCAGCTGTTCCTATGGGTTCCATGTTGGCTTGGTCATTATATCACACCCACCTGGGGTTTTGTAGCGGTGATGGAACCCCATTGCAGCAGAGCAGCACTCCTTTACAATCACTCAGGAGCACCTGGAAGTGGGTACAAGGTCCTGAAAGCTCTGTGGTGGCATGGAGGCCTTTAATGGATAGAAGCCAAGCGGGGTATCCAAGAGGGGAAGAAGCAGGAGGCGTAGTCAGAAAATCCGGGATCAGGCAGTAGGCAACAGTAGTCGATCAGGACAGGCAGCAGGCAAGAGTAGTCAATCAGTCCGGGATCAGGTCAGGCAGCAGGCAAGAGTAGTCGATCAACCTGAGGTCAGGCAGCAGGTAAGGGTAGACAATAATGGAGCCAAGGATCAGGAACCAAGAAGACAAGAAGGGAATCAGGGCAATAAGCAGGTATACAAGAGCAAGGAAAATAACCAAGCACAGACTGGAAGGTGTGCTTGGTTTAAATAGGGAGCCAGGATCACATGACTGACCACCTCCCACCAGCAGGTAGGGGAAAAAAGGAGCTGTAAAAGGAGGTCAGGGACTCAGCACCATCTTGGCTTACCTGACCTGCCTCATCTCATCAGGACTGCAACTCCCCCCCCACTTAGAATGCTGAGTCTGCATGGCAGCCGCCATCTTGCTGCGATGGCATGCTCACCACGGACCTCATCGGGGAGAGAGGGAGAAGGAAATGCCGTAGCCCCGGAAGAGGGGACTTGGAGAGCAGTGACCACCACCATTCTGCCACAAAGAAGCCTAGGCTCCCAGGACCAGGTAAAACGCCTAGGCTCTTAGGACCGTGACAGCCTCTTACTTCCTGTGTTAGCAGTAAGGGTGTACTTAGTTTTCCACACATGCCTTTTCTTTTTTCACTTTATTTTTTATAAATAAATCATGAAACAGTGTAATACCTTGTTTACCCGACGTTGTATTTACCTAATTTGAAGACCTCCTAAGGAAAAGATAATTGTTACTATGTCCTGATATGTAAAACCATAACGTTCAAATAGGATGTACTTTCTTTTTCCCATGATTGAATTTGTCACTTCTTTAATTTTAGAAGTGAAAATAGGGAATGAGAAGCACTCAAGATCACCGATAATATGGCCCTCTCTAACGAAAGTGGAAAAAAAATAAAACTTCTTCAAAGATTAGTTAATATGTTGTAAATGTTGTTAACTACAATTTAGGTTGTTTTTTTTTTTTGGGATTTCAATAGATTATAAAGTGGGGTTAACTACAATTAGGTTGTTTGTTTTTTTTTGGAGGGGGGGGGGGATTTCAATAGATTATAAAGTGGGGTGGACTATTTGTAATCCCTGCATATCCTTCATCTTTATCTGTCATGACAGTCATGGGATTCTGCACCTTTCTTGTCTTACTTCCAAGAGAAAACCCTGACAAACAGTAAAGGGATATCTGGGTTGCCAACCCGTCTTTCTAAAGCACATTTCTTCAGTTTGCAACTGAACATTTTGAGTAGCGCAAATAGCAATTTAGGTGTAACACATTCTCAACCAAGCCTTTTCTTTAATATTAGCAAAATGATAATTTGAAACATGAGGTGCAAGAAAAAGTGTCAAATACCCTGCTTATAGCTTTATGTAAGGTTATGATAGCATCACAAACAATGCAAAATGTAAAAAAAAAAGGAATTATTTTTTTATTATTATTTATATGGTGCCATCAGATTCCGTAGTGCTGTAAAAAGAATCTCTGCATTTGTGTATAATGCGCACATAAAGTAAGTACAGTTAAATAACATTTATAAAATAAATGTATATAAAAGGTTGTATAGCAATCCCTGTAATACTGATGCAATGCTAAAGTGCATAAAAGACATATATGCAAGAAGTAATTCGCTCTTCCCCTCTTCCTGAATGGAGGAAAACTACTACTAAAACCTCTTTGATGTTTCCTTTACTACTTTGACTTTGCTGACATTTTCATAACATTTACAGACATTAAATGGGTGGAATGTGTCTCTCTACAAGCTAGTAATATTTCCTAAAACATATGTAGATAAGTGAAGCTTTATACACTAAATTATGTTTTTGTAAAGCAAATTAAAGAAAATGTGCATACACAATTTTAGTAGTGAAAGAATTAAACACTAAAATAGTAAAGTAACAAACAGATGAGTATGAGGTACATATTCTAAAGATGGTCTGTGCTGAGTATCTTTAATGGTAAAAAATAAAAATAATTAAAAACTGTTGAACTAACTAGTACAACTAAGAATATTTCCTTTCATTTATATGCTTACATTGCTCATAGTAAATTCATTTAGCTGCTCAGAATTACTAACAAATGACAAATGATATTTCTTGAATTAGCCAATATTTAAGTTGGTTAACTGGTATTTACATTATTCAGTTGACTCCAATCTATATTGTTTATTTTATTTAAAACAAATGGTAAATTGCCAACAAAGAAAACACAATGGATGTTTGTTTTGTATTCTGCCTTTACTACACCTTTCTACAAGGAAATGCTTAGCTTGAAATATACAATTTCCCCTTGTTTGCACAGTTTAAAATGATGACTAATTAACACCTCTGTAGAAAATCACTGATCCAAGAACGAAAAAAGGAGCTTACAAGAGAAACAACATTCAAAACTCAACTTGGGGACACTGATGCTTCAATTTATGTTGCACGGTCTACAAAAAAAAGATGTGTTCTTGAAATTAATGGACCTCAAAATCATTAGTTGCTCATGCCAGCCTTATACTAATGCAGCAAGTGGAATAACCTATAGAAGTATTTACATAAAAGAGAAATGTGGAATAATGCAGTTCACAGTACTTCATTAATTCTATACTGAAAAACTCCTGCAATATTGTGCTATTTATCAAAAAACAAATCACAGAGCATGAACATTAGAATTACTTTGCATACTATAAACTTATGTCAAGTTGGATGGGATTTATATTAAAATGACCTACAGTGAGGGAAAAAAGTATTTGATCCCCTGCTGATTTTGAATGTTTGCCCACTGACAAGGAAATGATCAGTCTATAATTTTAATGGTAGGTGTATTTTAACAGTGAGAGACAGAATAACAAAACAAAAAAAATCCAGTAAAACACATGTAAAAAAAGTTATAAATTGATTTGGATGTCAATGAATGAAATAAGTATTTGACCCATTCAACTTAGTACTTGGTGGCAAAACCCTTGTTGGCAATCACAGAGGTCAGATGTTTCTTGTAGTTGGCCACCAGGTTTTAAGACATCCCAGAAGGGATTTTGTCCCAGTCCTCTTTGCAGATCCTCTCCAAGTCATTAAGCTTTCGAGGCTGATGTTTGGCAAACTCGAACCTTCAGCTCCCTCCACTTATTTTCTATGGGATTAAGGTCTGGAGACTGGCCAGGCCACTCCAGGATCTTAACCCCTTAAGGACCAAACTTCTGGAATAAAAGGGAATCATGACATGTCAGACATGTCATGTGTCCATAAGGGGTTAATGTGCATCTTCTTGAGCCACTTTTTTGTTGCCTTGGCTGTGTGTTTTGGGTCATTGTCATGCTGGAATACCCATCCATGACCCATTTTCAATGCCCTGGCTGAGGGAAGGAGTTTCTCACCCAAGATTTGATGGTACATGACCTCATCCATTGTCCCTTGGATGTGGTGCAGTTGACCTTTACCCTTAGCAGAAAAACACACCTGAAGCATAATGTTACCACCTTCATGTTTGACGGTGGGGATGGTTTTCTTGGGGTCATAGGCAGCATTCCTCCTCCTCCAAACACAGCGAGTTGAGTTGATGCCAAAGAGCTCAATTTTGGTCTCATTTGACCACAACACTTTCAACCAGTTTTCCTCTGAATCCTTCAGATGTTTATTGGCATACTTCAGATGGGCCTGTACATGCACCTTCTTTAACAGGGGGACCTTGCAGGCACTGCAGGATTTCAGTCCTTCACAGTGTGTTACCAATTGTTTTTTTGGTAACTATGGTCCCAGCTGCCTTGAGATCATTAACAAGATCTTCCCGTGTAGTTCTGGGCTGATTTCTCACCATTCTCATGATCATTAAAACTCCAAGAGGTGAGATCTTGCAAGGAGCACCAGACCGAGGTTGACTTAGATATTTTGTGTTTCTTCCATTTGCGAATAAACGCACCAACGCACCAAGCTGCTTGGCAATGGTCTTGTAGCCCATTCCAGCCTTGTGTAGGTCTAAAATCTTGTCAGTGGGCAAACGTTCAAGATCAGCAGGGGTTCAAATACTTTTTTTCCCTCACTGTAGTTTCGCTTTGACTTCTTTAAGCTATAGTTTTAAATTACACAAGTATAAAAAATCAGCATGTAATTTAAAAGGCATTTAATGAACTGAATATTTGGCATTACTTGAAGAATTTAAACTTTGAATTTTAAAAAAATAATTTATGAAATAATGTAAGACTTAATCCTTGAGGTTAGAGACGTTGCGAACTGTCCGCCGAACTGTTCGCGAACTGTCCGCAGGCGAACAATAGCGTGTTTTCGCGTTGGGCGAACATATCCGATTTCCGGTCCGCCCCCTATACGTCATCATTGAGTAAACTTTGATCCGGAACCTCACAGCCAGCAGACACATTCCACCCAATCAGCAGCAGACCCTCCCTCCCAGAAAGTGTCTGCTGACTGTGAGGTTCCGGGTCAAAGTTTACTCAATGATGACGTATAGGGGGCGGACCGGAAATCGGATATGTGCGCCCAACGTGAACATGCTATTGTTCGCCGGCGGACAGTTCGCGAACAGTTCGGCGGACAGTTCGCGACATCGCTACTTGAGGTACGTGTTGATTGGGAAATTGTGACTCCTGCACCTGTTGAGATGAGTTTGTGTGTGCTTTCTTGACTGGTGCAAAGGCCGGGACTCACTGGTAATCTGGAGGTCGACACATGTGAAAATGTTGGTAGCAAGTGGAACACTGCATACTCATGGCATCCCCTTGATTTATACAAATAAGACACATGATGGAAACAAATGCACCACATAATCCCTGCTACCTTGTTTCCACAATTTCTAGGGTTGTATGAGTGATGTGGACAAATCAGTGTGCTCATATGTATATAAATAGATTTTCATCTCAATAGCCATTACCCCGTCATTGATTCTTCATTGGTCCCCATACGACACATTATTTTCTAGTTTTCCTGATTTTTTTGGCATTGGCTTTGGCTTGTTATCGACTGTGTTATTCTATATTCTTGACCTTGACTAGTTTATTTGATTTTCCCTTCCTCTGTTATCCTGACCTTGGCTTGTTACTGTTTATGATTATATGTTCTCTTTAACTTGTGTTAAGCCTGGCCATTCTAAGGCTGGTAATATGTTTTACACTTACTCTAGATATTTTCCGAGTTCAGCATGTTGGGTTACTGAATCTGACATATGGCCACAGTGTAACAGCTGAATGAAATTTAATCAGGTCTGCCATGGTGGAGACAGCAAAGAAAGCTACATTCCTATGTTGGGCATTAAATTGAGAAAAAAAAACATTTGGGAGTCTTTAAATCATAACATTAACTATGTGGGATTGTCTTAGGATGGCAAACAACAACAACTAAAAAAAATAAAGGCATTAAATATGCACAAATAAAAGACATGTACCTACTTTATGAACCTAACACTAATACATTAAACCTAGATCTGATTGTAAGTATAGATATAAAATACACTGCTCAAAAAAATAAAGGGAACACAAAAATAACACATCCTAGATCTGAATTAATTAAATATTCTTCTGAAATATTTTGTTCTTTACATAGTTGAATGTGCTGACAACAAAATCACACAAAAATTCAAAAATGGAAATCAAATTTTTCAACCCATGGAGGTCTGGATTTGGAGTCACACTCAAAATTAAAGTGGAAAAACAAACTAGAGGCTGATCCAACTTTGATGTAATGTCCTTAAAACAAGTAAAAAATGAGGCTCAGTAGTGTGTGTGGCCTCCATGTGCCTGTATGACCTCCCTACAACGCCTGTGCATGCTCCTGATGAGATGGCGGATAGTCTCCTGAGGGATCTCCTCCCAGACCCGGACTAAAGCATCTTCCAACTCCTGGACAGTCTGTGGTGCAATGTGACGTTGGTGGATGGAGCAAGACATGATGTCCCAGATCTGCTCAATTGGATTCAGGTCTGGGGAACGGGCAGGCCAGTCCATAGCATCAATGCCTTCATCTTGCAGGAACTGCTGACCCACTCCAGCCACATGAGGTCTAGCATTGTCTTGCATTAACAGGAACCCAGGGCCAACCGCAACAGCATATGGTCTCACAAGGGGTATGAGGATCTCATCTCGGTACCTAATGGCAGTCAGGCTGCCTCTGGCGAGCACATGGAGGGCTGTGCGGCCCCCCAAAGAAATGTCACCCCACACCATTACTGACCCACTGCCAAACTGGTCATGCTGAAGGATGTTGCAGGCAGCAGAATGTTCTCCACGGCCTCTCCAGACTGTCACACGTGTGAACCTGCATTCATCTGTGAAGAGCACAGGGCGCCAGTGGCGAATTTGCCAATCTTGGTATTCTCTGACAACTGCCAAACGTCCTGCACGGTGTTGGGCTGTAAGCACAACCCCCACCTGTGGATGTCGGGCCCTCATATAACCCTCATGGAGTCTGTTTCTGACCGTTTGAGCAGACACATGCACATTTGTGGCCTGCTGGAGATCATTTTGTAGGGATCTGGCAGTGCTCCTCCTGTTCCTCCTTGCACAAAGGCGGAGGTAGCGGTCCTGCTGCTGGGTTGTTGCCCTCCTACTGCCTTCTCCACGTCACCTGATGTACTGGCCTGTCTCCTGGTAGCGCCTCCACTACGATGACGGACACAGCAAACCTTCTTGCCACAGCTCGCATTGATGTGCCATCCTGGATGAGCTGCACTACCTGAGCCACTTGTGTGGGTTGTAGACTCTGTCTTATGTTACCATGAGATTGAAAGCACTGCCAGCATTCAAAAGTGACCAAAATATCAGCCAGGAAGCATAGGAACTGAGAAGTGATCTGTGGTCACCACCTGCTGAACCACTCCTTTATTGGGGGTATCTTGCTAATTGCCTATAATTTCCACCTGTTGTCTATCCCATTTGCACAACAGCATGTGAAATTGATTGTCACTCAGTGTTGCTTCCTAAGTGGACAGTTTGATTTCACAGAAGTGTGATTGACTTGGAGTTACATTGTGTTGTTTAAGTGTTCCTTTTATTTGTTTGAGCAGCGTATATATGTTTAAGAAACATTTATTTATGGAAAATAATATCTTTGAGTTCTAGAGGAATCATAAACCACTCAGGTTTCTTCCTGTGTTTTGTTACCAGGGATTAAAATGTCAAGTCCTTTGGGACAAACAAGGCCTTAAAGGGACACTCCAGGCACCCAGACCACTTCTGCCCATTGGAGTGGTCTGGGTGTCAACTACTAGACAGCCACTAGAGGGCACTTCCGGGTTTATAGCATACATTTTATGTGCTTTAGCGTTGCTGGACATCCTCACGTTATGTGAGGACCTCCAGTGTCATTGAAATCCCCATAGGAAAGCATTGAAAGCATTTTTCAATGCTTTCCTATGGGGAGGTCTAATGCGCGTGTGCGGCATTGCTGCACATGCGCATTAGGTCTCTCCTGCCGGTGGCCACGCATGCGCAATAGGTCTCTCCCACCGGCGGCCACACATGCGCAATAGGTCTCCCCCGCCGGATGATGTCGGCAGGAGAGTAGCATGGGCGGACCTTGAACCAGCGCCGAGGTGCATCGGCGCTGCATACAGGTAAGTCACTGAAGGGGTTTTAATCCCTTCAGCAACTTGAGATGAAGGGTTGAAGGGAGAGGGGACCTGCAGTGCCAGGAAAACGGTTTGTTTTACTGACACTGGAGAGTCCCTTTAAAAGTTACTTGCCACTGCAAGCAATAAGAATCAGCGGAACAATCACCAGAGTAAATGTCTACTCGCCAGGGCTGGAAATCTAGCCCTATTATTATATATCAGTACTGATGTATTTAGAATAAGAAAAACAATATAGAATATACGACAATATATAGTAATCACATCATTAATTAACCCCTTAAGGACTGCGGATGTACCTAGTACGTCCGCGGCAAATATGAGCGTTGGAAGCGCTCGAGGCATCCTGCAATACCTCCACAATGATATAAAATACAAGACTCAGTGGATAAAAGCTCAAAACACCTGTGGGGAACCCCTCTACCCACACCTTACAAGTAAACAAGAAAAAAACACATTAGGTGGAGCTTTAAAATACATATACTTTCCTCTGTACAATCTACAAATTCTGCAAGAAAAAACAGAAAGGGAACACAAATAGTGTGGATAAATCTTATGAGTTAGTAAATATACATATTCTATATATAGTACACTCACAAGCGTAGAGCCATAATGATCCCTGACTCTAGTCTGAAGCGTATCTGGATCCTTGGGGAGATCAACACCCCTTTTCTGTGATGGTAATAGATGGGTGTTCAGTATCCCTTTGCTGGAAAATCAGGGTAATTCCATCAAGGTTTCAAAGTAGAAATTTATTGAAGAATTTAAAAGCATGTAAAAATAACAAAGACAAAATGTAAGTCCTTCTGGATAGTCCAGTAACCAAAACGCATTTCGCATAATGCAGGCTTCCTCAGTTGGTTTGCAGATGTAGTCATGCTTCCTTAGCGTCTTTTATATGGCCTTGATTGAATTTCCCGTGCTTTTCTCGATCTTCTGGAACGCAAACGTGCGTTCCATTGCTCCGTCACGTGACGCGTCTTCCTGGAACGCAAGTCTGCGTTCCACTCGTAACATTGCATCCTTTATCTATGACACAATCATTTGGAATGGATCCTGCGTTCCATTGATCCGTTCGAGTCTATTTGAGCCTCATTTTACTTGTCTCTGTTATTTTTACATGCTTTTAAATTTTCTACTTTGGAACCTTTGTGGAATTACACTTATTTTGACTCACCTAGCAGCCAGCAGTGTAGAAGAGCATCGGAAGCCATCAAGCAGGCTTCCGATGCTCTGCCTGTGTGCTGAGTGCATCAAGGGGTCGAGGCACTCAGTAAAGACTTAAATAAAATAACTAAAATTAAAAAAAAAAAAATGAATAAAATAAATGTATTAATCTCCTTCTCCCCCAGCCATGTGGCTTCCAATATGGCGCTGTATCATGGGGCTTCTGGGGGTGTCCATAGCCTGCCTCATCACAGCTTGCCCCTATAATAATATTTATTATTACTATGATCCCCATTTGTCTGGTCAGGTCAATATTGGTAAATATTGACTTTGATCTGTGTGGATCTCCCGCCCTCTTTTCACTTGTGTTTTAGTGAGAGAGAGAGATCTGTGTTTAGGTAGAGATTTAGATAGTTTTAGGTAGGGATTTGTAAAATTGTGAGACCCAAAGGCTCTTTTCAGAGCCATTACCCATACCACTATAAATCACTGGCTCTTGCACATCAGAACTTTTTTTAGGGGTTCATTTTTTTAGGGGTTCATTTTTTTAATGATTTTTTTTGGGGGTGAGTACCAAATACTCTTTTCATAGCTATTAACCCCTATCCTGCCAGTTGTCACTGTATAGATCACTGGCTCTTGCACAGCAGCACTTATTTTGCTGTCTGTGCATTTTTTTAGGGGTTCATTGTTTTACTGATTTATTTTGTGACATCACTAAATAAAGTGATTGTGATCACGTCACAGAGGTTGTATAGCGCTGAGGAGGCATATGCCATCCTTGCATTAGAGTCTGATGTATCTATGTCTGACTCCGACCCTGATTTTGACCCTGCCAGGGGCTCAGATGCATCACTAGATGCAGTATCTGCTGCTAGTGATGTATCTGTGAATGCTAGGCCCCCTGCCAGAAAAGAAAACGTGCTGCTCCAGGAGTGGGTAGCACCTCATCGCCGGAGGCCAGATATCTCACCCTTTACCACAAATTCTAGCATCAATGTGGATGTCGCATGATTTATCCTCCAACAGTTTATGGAGGTGTTTCTGGCAATTATGCAATAGGAAACATTGTCGCCCAAACTCATTTATATGCCCATCAGTTCCGTGCTTCAAAGCCTGACTCTCTTTTTTTGGCAAAGCAGCAATGGGCTCCCATCGATGTGCCAGAATTTTAAAAATTCTCTGCATTATGATGCCCATCAGTATAGTCAAAGAAGCCCTTCATCCACTCCTACTGGAGCAGTAGCCCCATCTGCTCTACCCCCATTTACTCTCAGTGTATGTCAAGGAAGAGAAATTAAATTATTCTACATTTAATGCACTTCAGCAACTACAGCCTGTGCCCCCTATGGAGCATCCCCAGTTTGACAGGCTGTATAAAATCCACCCCCTGATTACCCACTTTGCTGCCAGGTTTGCAGAGGCTTATACACCTGGAAGGAATATATGCCTGGATGAATCTCTGATGAAGTATAAGGGAAGGCTGATATTCAAGCAGTACATACCTTCCAAGCACTCCAGGTATGGTGTAAAGGTGTATAAGCTCTGTGAGAACGAGACTGGATAGCTACCTTGACCCTCCAGGTTGCCCAGAACATATAGGAACCAGTGGCAAGATTGTCTGGGGACCTGATATTCCCATGATAAACAAAGGGTACCACTTGTATATAGACAATTTTTATAAACGTGTCCCTTTGTTCAATTGTTTTGATAAAGTAGCTTGTGGTACAATCAGAAAGAACCACGCAGGTTTCCCAGGACAACTTGCACTCCCCCGGCCACAAAGGGGGGAGCCCTAAGCTCTGCGCCAAGAGGAGCTGTTGGCAGTTAAGTACACAGACAAGAAAGATGAGAGGACTGTGGAGGTCTCTGTGTGTGTGGCAGAGCTGAGCACACAAAGAAGCCAGTGTGCATCAAGGCCTATAACCGTGTGGTTGATCTGGCAGATCAGCTGCTGCGGTCCTACCTAATTATATGGAAGACAAGGGCCTGGTACAAAAGGTTTCAATTTACTTAATGCAGATTGCAACCCACAAAGCTTTCTTGATGTTCAAAAAAGCAAACCCCGGAATGATACTGAGCTCAGCTCCAGATCATTTAGTGGATTTTGTACCAAGATGCACCTGCTCCCTGGGCGGTTTTGTAGCGGTATTGAGAAGCTGGCACCAGGGTCTCTAGGGCTAACTTTTGAAACCCGGATTCACCTTAGAGAGACTCCCACAGTCTGTATGATACAAGTGGATTGGGGGGAGAGGATTGATTCAATTTTTTAAATTTATTTTTTTATTGAGAGACTGGAAAATATGGTCTCTGTGCTATTCTGCATCTTGGCTCCTGTATTATCTATTCCACCTTTTATTCACTCCACCTTTCCTTCACTCCTCCATGGAGATATTAAATCCTATATAATAAATATGTTAGGAAGGAGAAAGGCAAGAAATGGAAACAGGAAGGAAAGAGGGAAGAAAAGGGAGAAGAAAGAGAAAGTGAAGGAGAAGTGAAGCAGAGGAGAAAGAAGGGGAAAAGGAGAGAGAGAGGAGGAAAAAAAAGGAATTATAGAAAATACCCATTCCCCCTTCATTTTCTATAATCTACAGAAAGATCATATTATACACTGCACACAATTTCAGGTCTAAGTGTCGGACCCTATCGAATTCAGTTGACCCCATAGAAAAGTTAGATTCACTGTCCCTAAGCTACTACAATAAGCTGATTATTTCCAGCTGTTATTACTGGTTGGCAGTTTGTATCTAGTACAAGTATGTAATAACCTTCCAAGATACCAACATGGCGCCAAAGACGGAGAAAACTGAGAAGGCTGCTAACTCAGAGAAAAACAAACAAATTAGCACATTCTACTCTCCCACAAAAAAAGCCATAGTTCAAGAAAAACAACAAAAATCTCTACCTCTAAATAATGTGTACTCTCTGTTAACTAGACTTCCACTTTCTCAGAGGATGATTTCCCTTCCTTTCCACCTCCATCCCAGGGAATATCACAGGAAGTTTTAGCACAAATGCTGGATAACCTCTACTTAAAACTCAAAAGAGAGATTGATCTCAGCACAGACGATCTTAGATCAGAAATCATTGCCAGAGAAAATTTCAATCCAGGATACCATGCTTCATAAAATACAAGCAGAACAATAATCCATAAAGTCCTCAGTAGCACAAATGGATTTAAAAATCAAAAACCTGGAGATGAAAATCATAAATTTAGAAGATCAATCTAGACATAACAATATTAGAGTTAAAGGGATCCAGGAGTCAATTACACAATTACACAATTTATATCCCTTTCTAATGAGATTTTAACTATTAATTACACCTCAATCTCTAGTCTCTGACCCCCTCGAGAGATACCACAGATTGCCCAGACCTAAAGGAATAGAGGAGCATCAACCATGTGATGTTATTATCTGTTTTTCAAGGGTCGAGACGAAGAATTCAATAATGCAAGCAGTCAGAAGTAAGTCTCTAGATAGTAAAGAATTTAAACACTTAAAATTATTCCAGGACTTCTCAGTAGCGACTAGACTAGCACAAAGACCATTTGCCCAATGGCTATTAACTCTCAGGAATAACGAGATCAGATATAAATGGCTGTTCCCGACGGCAGTCCAAGTGTACTATAAGGACAGCACATATATTTTCAAAGAAAACTCAGAAATCAGGGACAAAATCCAGTTATTGAACTTATCTACAATCTGAGTCATACATCTGGAAGATTAGTTTTTTTTTTTCCTCTCAAATATAGCTCAGACAAATAACAACAAAGCATTGCTTTGAGCAGCAATGGCTTGTCGTGACTGGCAGAGAGTGTGCGTTGATTGCTTTCAGGCTAACACAGTATCACAGAGCATAATGTTAGTAAGAATTGGTATAGTTAAGTAAGTTTGAAATCTGTTGTGTTCAGGGTGTCTATCGAATGAATATATATTTATGAGGCTCGTAAATTGTCTATATATAGTGCCTATGGAACACCAAAAATGAGAAGAGGAGTCTTCAGCATGGAAGTGGATAAGTAGGGCCTGGTGTTGAGCACCAGCATTTGTGTGGCCCCTTACCAAGACCCTGATGCAGCATAGCGGAAGCCAGAGCAGATGAATTGCTCATATGTATCCAGTACTAGAAGGATACGACTTGAATAGACACCAAACAAGAAAACAAGACAAAACTAGAAGACCTCAGAACTAGAGAAGGAAAGAAAGCAGAACCCAGAACATGTACACAATACATAAGGGAAACAATAACAGAACATGGGCAGGACAGGACAAGACTGTACATGACCACAAGCAGCACAGAACTTCGGGATACGGCTGGAAAGTTAATCTAAAAGGAACACGAAAAATATACACAAAATAGTGAAGTACAATTAACACATGGTTTTCCGCTGAATACAAATGCACTCACAGAATGAAGTAGAATATATCGCTCATAGGGTGCCTCCCCTAGTGGAATGGGGGGTTGGTAATCCCTTAGCTCCTTCTAGGCTTCCTTAATAATGCTCAGGACTCCAAACAGGAAATGGTAGAAAAAAGATGTATTTATTGATAAAAGGTGAATATTCACCATCAATATAAGGTATAATAAAAAGAAGAACGGTATGGTCCTACGCGTTTCGTTCTGCAAAGAACTTCATCAGGGACCGTATATAAAGAATAAAATCAATATACAATTACAGTATATAAAAAAACATCCTATTCCCCCCATCCCTGAGTCCTCTTTAAATAGGGCTAATCCCCATGTTCATTGGTGGTTCTGTGGGTGGTATCCAGTATCTGTTGTTTAATTGGTTCTGGGAAGGAGCTGTTCAGCTGTTTTTCATCCTCCCTGTGTTGCTATAATCAATTTTGGCGCGTTCGAGCGACCGGAACCGGAAGTGGGAAATGAATCGCACTTCCGCGTTCCACTTGCGTTCCACATGCGTTCCACCCGCGGCTGAAATGCGTTCCACCTTCATTGTGTCTCAATGTAAATGTATAATCAGGAAAAGACAATAAAAAACAATGTATTCTATCTGCTAAAGAAAGAAACAATATTAGTAACCTTATTTACTTAATATAATCAATCACCATTAGGTTATTATAATTAAACAGTGTCACACTGTATTTCTTAAAGTGAAAGGTGCGCTCAAAGTGCACAATTTATATAATACATGTAATCCTATTATCAACAAAACATTATATTTCAAGTGTAACATGCATGATTAGACTATATGATATATATCAATATCCATTAATTATTAGTAGATGGTTCGTGCCATAAGAATTTTTAAAAGAATAACATAACATAAAAAAATATATATAGAAATTATAAATTAAAATTAAAAAGAGCTAAATTTTATAGTGTTCCTATAGAAAATCTCCAATATTAAGTGGAGTTACACATATATCTAATATCCCAAGTGGTTGTATTTTTGCCCGTTGATTAATAAATGTATACAGGATAATATTTTTATCAATACCTGTATATCTCCAAAATACAAAAAGACCGTACTCTCAAATATAGTTAAATTCCTGAATATCAAAAAACATTCAACTAGTATATATAGTATATATACAGGACAATTTAGCCATATATTTACTCTTATATAACCCATATGGAGGACGGAAGGTTGTATTTTAGTCAGAATCACCATCATCCATAGAATAATGATGTATAAGGAAATGAATGTATGTATAAAAAAAATCAATTTTGGATTCTAATTCAAAAAACAAACTAAATCGATACCAATATTGAGGCCCCTCGGTTCTAGGGTATTTAACCGATGTATCCAGAAAGTCTCCCTTTGGGATAGTTTCTGGATTCTATCACCCCCTCGCCAGAATGGAAAAACTCTTTCAATGCCCATAAAGATAAAATCCCGAAAAGTAAATAATGGACAATTAGAACAATGGGCCGAAACTGAATGAGTTTGAAGTTTCTTCTTGATATTATTCAGATGTTCAAGTATTCTGACCTTTAGAATCCTCTTTGTACGCCCCACATATTGTTTGCCACAGGGACACTGTAGTAAATAAACCACATGGTCCGAGTGGCAACCAATTTCAGATTTCACCTTGAATGTTTCCCCTGTGACGTTACTATGGAACAACTGTATTTTGGACAATGATGTAATAATACAGGCCTTGTAAATTCCACAGCCTCTAAAAAAACCAATAGTGGAAGAAGAATGGATATTAGGAGGTTTAATAGGTAGCTAGGAGCCAGTAGGTTCTTAAGATTCTTATTCTTTTTATAGATCACCATAGGGCGATCCGATAAAGACTCTCCCAAAACTGGGTCCTGAAGTAAAATGGGCCAGAACTCCTGCAAACTTTTTTTGATTTTATGATGGTCGGTATTGTATTGAGTTATAAAAGATGATTTGAAGTTTTTATTATTTTCATTTGTACTGCCCTTATCTTCTAGTAATGAACTACGTTGTACCGAGCTGATGGAACGGATTTCTTTGTCCAAAGCATTTCTTTTATAACCTCTATCCATAAGCTTTTTCTTAATATATAGTGATTGGGTTTTAAAATCCTGAGGATTAGAGCAATTACGTCTGACACGTGTAAACTGACTTCTAGCTATGCCCCGTAACCACGGTTTATGGTGGCAGCTACGTTGGTGTACGTAGCCGTTACCATCTGTGGGTTTGAAGAAACATTTGGTCTGTATTTGTTCTTGATCACAGAAGAGGACCAGGTCCAAAAAGTGGATTTCATATTTATTCCATACTGGAGTAAAGACCAGATTGTACTGGTTGCAGTTAAGGTATTGAACAAACTCCTTAAAAGCAACCGAAGATCCCTTCCAAATAATAATAACATCATCGATATACCGCCGCCATAGGACCAGGCTCTCCCTCCAGCCATGCCCAGACCACACAAAAAGTTCTTCCCATCTTCTCATGTAGGTGTTGGCATAGCTGGGGGCGAACCTGGTACCCATGGCGGTCCCAGTGGTTTGTAAATAATAATCACCATTAAAGAAAAAATAATTGTGATCCAAAATAAATTGAACTGAAGAAAAAATAAACTCTCTATTACCTGCAGATAATGTATTATCTTTGGACATATAATAACAAGACTGTACATGAACTGGGAATACAAAATAAGACAAGAGATACAAGGCAAAACAAGAGGAGATATAACCAAGTACTATATATGTAAAACATTGGAGATTTAGACATACATAAATGGCCAATATGTATGCAGCCCACCACTGTGCCAAAGTACTCCAAGTGTGGTGGGACCTAACTGCCTAGATATGAATGACTAGATAAGCAACAATAAAACACACACAGTACTTACTTGCAAAGAAAGGGGCAAATGACATGAAACCCCGGCCTGCAGGAACCAACTGAAACAAAAGGATTAATGGAAAAGGAATGGGTGTGTCAACATAAAACAAACATTTAAAGGGATCAAGGAGACTGGGAATTCCAGGAACGGAAGAAAGGAATGAACCCAGAAAACCCAGCATAAAGAACACCAGACACATAATAGAAAAACCAAGAAAAACTAAACAAGTATTGTAAAAAGAGTACTGGATACCAGAAGCCATGGTCAGACATATGAACAGAACAGAGCAGTTTCTGACAATATATAAGAATCAACTACTTCTTGGTTAGGGCCAATGTTCTGGAACAGATCATAAAAGCAGGAAACAAACCTATAACATGGTAAAACCATGCACCAATTTTTTGGGAAATAGAAACAATCCTAAAAAAAAAATAATTGATGATTAAATGAGTCTCTTTTAAGATCAGACTCAAATGCTCAAGACTTGAGTACTCAGGTTAAAGATTTTTTAGAATTTAATGATAATGGTGCGGTTTCTGAATCTACTCTGTGGTGCACCTTTAAATCCTTTATAAGAGGCTGGCTCATAAAATTGGGAACCTATACTAAAAAAGCAGAAAGGGAAAGATCTTAATATGCTGTATATTGAATTGATAAATCAGGAAAGGCTCCATAAGACCAGTTTAGACCCAGGGATTTTGTGTAAAATTATGAAAATTAGAATATTGCAGAAAGAATCCAAGAAAAAATAAATAAAGCAATACTAACACTTAAACAAGGTTGGTATCATGAAAATAATAAAACAGGCAGAAATATTACAAATAAATTAAAAAAAAAACTAAACAAACTTCACATTGTTAAGAAAATTGTAGTTAATATTTCAAAATTCCTTTCTCCAACCCAAATTGGTAAATTGTTCTATTGACCTACATATACTCACACAGTTCTGAATACCACATATTGATGTATACCATATAGTGTGACTATAGTATGCATACTTTAGGGCATAGTCAGAAACCATGTATCAACGAGAGATTAAATGAAACAGCACTGTTATGATGTAAAAATTATTTGGAATATTGCATCTGGCATGTTGACACATGCCTTCTGGATTGCTGAGATAGTTTTGATGCCTGGAGGTTAGAAATAAACATCTACAGTTTATCCACAATCCGAAAAGAGTAGACCAGAGCTATTGTTCATACTACCTGTGTTTACAATTATCATAGGACCTAAAGTGTCACTCTTGAAGGTTCAAAATGCATTCCCATTTGTGCAGTTATATTCAGAAGGTAGAAATTGTGTTTATCACATTCACTAAAAGACTTGTCACCCGGAATTTCTAAAATACATAACAGTTTGTCTTTGTTTTTTATCTGCTAGTACAACAACACAGTATGTGTTCTTTCAGTCTAGAGATGTGAGATGTGACTGATGTACTTTTTCATACAGCTTGAATGTCTACAGAGAGGTTCTAAATGCTCAATATGTTCCAGTGATGATTTTGACTGTGTTGAAACGAATTGACTTTCCTTAGTGGAGTAACATTTAAAATCCAAATGGAACTTTCTATGGTACAGCCATTGTACCTCTAAAATTGTCACCATTTACAACATGCTATTGTATCTCTGAAAGTGTCACCTGTCAAAAAGCCATTGTTATGCATGGCATAAGAAATTGTAGCCACAATACTTTTATATTGTTCAAATATATTTATAGATACTCTCTGAGCAAGTTTGCGCCTAAAACATCGTTTTGAAAGTGTTGAGTCTTGCTGGAGTTAGGACTACCAAATGATGTGTCAAGCAATGTATTCACCCACCATCTGTGTCCTAAATAATCAAGTATTGGAACCAAATATTTAACATTTCTACTCAGCACACAATACTTATTTCATTCCTTTAATGTCCAGTTTTTGTATTAGTTGGACAAGGCAAGTCTTTCCTCATATGGTACTTTTAGCAGTGGTTTATTTCCAACTAACTATGTCAGCTTTACTCAAGTCTCCCCTAAACATCTGATGATGAAAGATGAATACTTGCATTATATAACTGTTCTTGTATTTCAGTGGTAATTCACCTGGTAATTGTGCAGACTTGTCTATAGAATAAACTTGTTCTCTTACTGAAGTCACCCTTCACTCCTCGAAAATTTCCAACTTCATTTGTGTCAGTTACTGTAAATGATTTCACATTCTTGACCACATTCATTACAACTGATTGAATCATAAGATTGTATGCTAGTTTATTCAGAGAACTGCAAAAAAGGATGCCTGTATTATTTAACCAGAGTTAAATGTGTTATGTACACATTCTAGATTTTTTAACTGACTTTTTTAGACTGAAATTTCCTTGTTGGTTGCCTATTTCATTATTATAATTATTAATATACTATTATAGCTTTGATTGAAGTTCACTTTTGATTATCAGTTTATGAAAACACAGATATTGTGTAATGAATACCTGACTGTTTATTGACACATTTATTCAATTTAAAGGACAGATAATCATGAAATGTGTGCATGACCAGAAAGTTAGGCTCAGCAAAACCATCTCCAAAGTAGAACATTGTTCAGAACATCTAAACTTCGGCCATATATTGGTTTGGTACAGCAGAATAATATGTAATCTGATCAGGTGAACCAAAAGGGTGCAAAATGGGAAATAACACTATATATATATATATATATATATATATATATATATATATATATATACATTTGGTTAAATTTGGACAAATTATAGTTCAGACCAAAACAAAACCCCTTCTCTCCAAAAGCTCTGGACACTATGCATACAGTTACTTAGAAAGATATCTTACTCTGGTTAAATAGAGTAACCTAGACGGAAAGACTTTCCAGCAACCTATAAAACCTGTTTAATTTGTTTTTGCCAACACTATTTTTTTCCAGAAAAAAACAAGACTTAAAGAGTAAAAACTTGCCCTTCTGTAGATGTGCCCAATCTCATGATCTCTTTTGTTTTCATTAGTTTGGATGATGGTGGTCTGCAACCCTACACCTCCCATCAATATGAGTCTCATATCTTTTACTTCTCTTCTTTGTTTTATTAATTTATGACTGCCTCTAATTTAATGTATTTCAATTCAGATTCAAAGAAAACACATGTGCTGACAGTAGATTGAAGGTCAACATATTATGTGATAATATAGCAAGTTACTAATGGGAAGTTATTATTTAACACTAAAATATTCCATGCCATAACTGTGTAAAAATCTCAATGTGTTTGAAGCATTTCTAGAAAAGACTCAAATGTTTATATTCCAAACCACCTGTGGAACTTCACTTTATAGCTTATTACTGGATCGGACCAATGACATTTGGGCATGCTTGGAACGGCCATAAGTATAGGAGGGATTATTTCCCCAAACTGGTAAGTATCCAAAAGAGAAGCAGAGAGGTATAATTCTAGGATTAATACAAGTCAATATTTATTAAAAACATAACCATAAATAAAAAGTAACACTAACACATTTCACCTTTGTTGCAGGCTTTCACTTTGAAGACTAGAGATGTCGCGAACGGTTCCCCGCGGTTCGCCACGAGCTGTTCGCGGCGAACTCCGGTCAGCTGACACGTCCCGGCCAATCTCCAGCAGACCCTCTCTCCCAGACCCTCCTACCCTCCTACTTCCTGGACAGCATCCATGTTGAAACATGGATGCTGTCCAGGAAGTAGGAAGGTCTGGGAGGGAGGGTCTGCTGGAGATTGGCCGGGACGTGTCAGCTGACCGGAGTTCGCCGCAAACAGCTCGTGGCGAACCGCGGCGAACCGTTCGCGAGAAGTTCGCGGACGGTTCGCGACATCTCTAATGAAGACTACAATCAAGGTAAAAATCAATAATACTAGTACATGTACACTTATGCATCTAACAGATAAACTCTCTCATGTTGTTGGCATTGTAAGAGTTAACTAATTTGCATATTTTGCCTGGCCTTGATCAGCAAATTATGAAGGTTAAAATATAATGATAGAAAACCAATAAAAAAACAACAACTTTCAGTTAGCTTTTCAGTTATGCTAAAAGTAAAGAAGTGACAGCTCCTTTTTAAAGTCCTATTATAGGGAAAATATAGTCACCCAGACCACTTTATTGATACATTTTTCAGACACTGCAATGTTTTTATTACAGTGTTAAGTCCAACTGTAGTGGCTGTCAGTATAACAGACCCTAGAGGTGCTTCCACTGCACTGACCAAGTACAATTTGATCACATGACCCGGTAGCCCCCATAGGAAAGCAATGACTCTGCTTTCCTATGGGAAAATTTGAATGCTCTATGAGGACATTATTGGAGGAGGTGGTAATGCCAAATTGCCCTTAAGTACCATCTGGGTAGCTAGGGGTCCCCAATCCCTTAGCCATCCCTCCTTCAAATAAAATACTCCTACTTACCTCACTCCCTCACCCTCATAATAGTGAGAGGTGACCATTGATACTAATACTTGTGAGAAAAATCGATAAAAAATCTTGTTTCCTTCAGGCCTAAAAAAGACCCCCCAAAATGTATAATATCCTAGCACTACAAATAAAAAAAAATAAAAAAAAACAGAATCACAAAGACATTTGAGCTCACTTCATTTGAGGTCCACACTCACTTCTCGGGACGATTAAACTAGGTCCCTGTTTATTTTAGACACCACCCACTGACTTTGTGTGTGGTGGACATTATTTTTTTTAAATTTATTAACCTTCATTAAGTAGACACAGGCTTGGGCAGGAAAATAGACAGTGATCTGTTTGCCCCCAATTACCGACTTAGTGCCCATAGGGGTATGGCAGGAACCAGAACACTCATAGTTTTGCATGGCCCACCACCATGGAGGGACCTTTCTAATAAGTGGGCAGCAATGTCTGCCCAGTCTCTATTGTTCAGTTAATAATTATAAGATATGCCCCCACCCATAGCATGGGGGTGAATAAAATAGGTTTAAAATATCCCTTTTAATAATATAGAAGTCACAGTGACCACCACAGGCTTTTAAAAATATATTTAATTTTTTTTAATGTGGCACCCGCTAGCCAGTTACCACATATCTAACTCTTGTGCTGCTGAGGTTCTTTATATTTATTTTTTAAAGCATCTGAGCTTGGATTTTAACAATCTGGGTCCAGATTTCAGTCATCCTTCAGCTTTCAATCTGGATGAAATCTGGACCTTGTTCAGGCTTGTTTAGAGTCTGCTCTACAAAATCTAGACATTGTTAAAAAGTGTGAACACTTGTATGCATTCTAAATGGCTCCATACTGCACCAGATGCTGCTGATCCATTTAGTACAAGGCCATTCAGACTTTAGTGAATTACCCTGTGAGTTTCCATCTTCTAGCACATGGAAACTGTTTCGATTGAGAACAGGGACACCACTACCCAAATCAGTGCTAATTTTGTTGACTAACAACTTTAGTCAAATTTTAGTCAACTAAAATGTTTGCGATTTAGTCGACTAAAACTAAAATATGACTAAAACTAAATTGAAATTTAGTTTTAGTCATAGTTTGCCAAAATGAATACAGCACAGAAGGCTATAGAAGGGGCAAAAGAGACAGACCAGGGCTTGGGAGAGAGACACATATAGGGGCTGGGAGGAAACAGAGAGACACAGAGGGGCTGGGGACAGAGGCTTTATTTAAACCCATTAGATTTTAGTAGTGTTGACTAAAATCTACTGGAGATTTAGTTGACTAAAACTAAAACAATTCAGATGACTAAAATACGACTAAAACTAAATTGAAATTTGCCGCCAAAATTATCACTGACCCAAAGCCTCCCATGCATTTTATTAAAACAAAGCTGTGCATACCTGTTACAGTGAATTTTATAACATGACAGGAGGCTTCATATTTGCTTAAGTCTCTCTTTACTTGAACTCCACAGCAACAAAACACTAGAGAGTAAACAACCAATCAGAAAACAGTAAGGAGACCCAATATAAGTCCCTTCCCAACATTCCATTGCCTCTTTCTTTGCTGCTCCGCATCAGTACAGGTCAGAGTACCACTGCCTCCTGCTATTATTAGTGGAGGGCTTTGGGATTTTATATGCCTTATTGTTATTTATGTTATATATTTGGCTGGGGACTGTGTTCTGTCAGGGATTCTGGTTAACCCCTCTGCTAGGGGTTTATGTAGCCCCCTTTTTTTCCCTCCCTTGTGGCTTTTCCCTTCTCCCTGTCGCCTCCTGTTTTCCCCGTTTCTTCCCCCTGCGGGGATTCTCTATTGGCTCGGGGGCCGCGTGGGGCTGGCCGTTTGCCGCCTCCCCTGACCCTCCCGAACCCTCGGGACCGCAGAGTACGTCTCCAGCGGTCCCGTGTCTTTCTCACTCCCTCCGGTCGCGGGGTGCTCGCCTGTGAGCGCTCTACCCGCTGACCGGAGCTTTTTCCCACGTGGCCGCCAGTCGCGGCTAGAGCACCCACGGACTGCGTGTGTCCACCGAGTGGAGGAGGGAGCACTACGCTCACGCTCCCTCCCCCACCCGTTTCGTGCATTCTCTGTGCGGCATTCTTCAGGGGGTTCACCAGCCGTTTAGACCGTGGTCTGGGAACCCCCCCTCTCTCCTCCTGCAGGAAGGCATCTCTTAAAGGGCTAGAGGTTTTTACCTCAGCCTCCCCTTCCCCCCTTTATATAACCTTGTTTCTGTGCCACTACTTGTGCCCTGACTAGGGTTTATGTAGCTGGTACCCCAGTATTCAGATGTCATACTGTATTAGAGTTGTGGGGGGGGGGGCTTTTCAGTGTATTCTATGCCTGCTTTTTCTTTTTACATTTGGTTCTCCATCTAATGACATTTATGCGCTCTGTGCCCATAAGATTGGCCTGCTTTGTCTGTGCCCATAAGATTGGCCTGCTTTGGCTGTGCCATAAGATTGGCCTGCTTTATCTGTGCCCATAAAATTGGCCTACATTGTCTGTGCCCATAAGATTGGCCTGCTCTGTCTGTGCCCATAAGATTGGCCTGCCTTGCCTGTGCCCATAAGATTGATTGGCCTCATCTGAACCCATACATATTTGGCACCTAGACCCCTATGGCTGCTGGCCTAAGATATTATGCAGAGGTCTTTCTACTGGGGTCATCTATAACACTGGTGTCAGTCTACATTACTCCCGTATATCCGGGTGACATGTGTCTTTTCTACCCCCAGGCTCACACTGAGGTCAAGATGGACGCTCCTACCCAAGAGAGCCTATAGGCTATGATCAACATGGCCGTTGCCGCTTCAGTGGAGAAAGTGCTTTCGCGCGCACTGCCTAAACCGTCCCAGGACAGGGATGTATCGGAGGCTCAGCGCGCGCTGATAGAATCCGACCTCGGCTCTCCGGACAGAGAACAGGCACGCCCCCCCAAACGCTACTGGAAGGGTGAAGGCCCGGAGCCGAGTTTCCAGAAGGGTAAGGCCCCTGCAAAAAGGCCTAAGCGGGCGACTGCCTCGCCTCCTACACACTCCCTGAAGAGGAGGAAGAGTTCACCCTGCCTACACCCCTGTCCATCCTGGACGAATGGTGGGCAGATCAATCCCCCACAGAGGACGAAGGGGGTTGGGGCAAGGAGGATCCGGAGGAATTGGCGTACTGGCAGGAAGCTGATGAAGATACGTCAACCTCTATACCACCCTGAATAAAGCCCAAGCTTCAATGAGGAGAGTGTTCCACACTAACACCTCTCGTGTTTTTGGCAGGGCTGGAAGGCAGCGGGGTCGTGCCTCCAGCCATTTCTGGCCATCAAGCCACCGAGGATCCCGTCCACCATCCTTCTTCCATAGCTAGCACTCTGGATTCTTCAACTCACAGAGGTCGTACCGTGGCAGAGGGAACCGGACACGCGGTAGAGGCAGAATGCCCACAGGTGAGACAAGTTACACCTCATGTTTCCCCCAGTCTGTTGCATGCCAGCAGTCACGTTTTTGTCTCGACAGGTGGCGGGACATCTCTTCGGATGCTTGGATACTCCAAACCGTCCGAGGTTACGTTATAGACTTCCATTCACCTCCGATTCAGGAGGTGGTTCCCTCGGCTCCAGTATCGTCAAAGGCACTGCACGTCCTGATAGACGCTGAAATACAAGTTCTACAAAGGGGCAGTGCAGTGGGCGCCGGATGTCGGGGGCTTCTTCAGTTCGATTTTCCTAGTCAGGAAAAAGACAGGGGATTTCTAACCGGTCATAAATCTGAGGAACCTAAACGCCTTCGTTTCCTACCAATACTTCAAGATTTAGGGCATCCATCTTTTAAGAGACTTACTTCACCCAGTTGATTGGTTCACTCGTCTAGACCTGAAGGACGCATACCTCTCCGTACCGGTGGAACCCGATTGCCGACGATTCTTACGTTTCATCTGGAAAGGGAGGCCATGCCAATTCACATGCCTTCCTTTTGGCCTCAGCTCGGCTCCTTGGTGTTTCACCAAACTGCTGAAACCAATAACAGCATCCAGGGGCATTCGGTGCTTGATTTACCTGGACGATCTGCTTCTCTTCTGCGAGGACTCCTCCAGACTGAAATCTCAGACGCACTTCGCGGTCTCCTTGTTCGAATCCCTGGGGTTTGTGGTCAACCGAGAGAAGTCGGCCCTCACACCAACGCAGGTTGTTCAATTTTTAGGGTTCGAGATAGATGCAACCCAGTGCATCCTACGTCTCCCTCAAGCAAAAATCTCAGCAATTCGGAAAGAGATCCGATGGATTCTCCGTCAGGAGACGATCCCACTCAGGGTCCTGGCACGGGTGGTAGGCCTGTTGTCCGCTTCGATCCAGGCCATTTACCCTGGCCCCCTTCACTACAGGGCCATGCAACGCCTGAAGGCACGTTTCCACCGCAGGAAACCCTCATATGACCAGCTGATCACCATCACACAGGAAGTCAACACAGAACTTCGTTGGTGGCTGTTACATATGTCAGCCTGGAACGGCAAGGCGATTTTTGGTCCGACCCCGGACTTTGTCCTGGAATCAGATGCAAGCCTATGGGGCTGGAGAGTGACCTGCGCGACTCCCTCCACGGGAGGCCCTTGGTCGAGCATGGAAACAGGTTACCATATCAACTGTCTAGAAATGATTGCGGGCTCATTCGCGATACGGAGCCTGGCGGGTCATCTGTCGGATTGCTGCATCCTGCTGAGAATGGACAACGTGTCAGCAGTACAGTATATCAACCGCCTGGGAGGAGCACGCTCACGGGCACTGAAGTGACGAAAGAGATTTACAATTTCTGCCTTCTGCGCAATATCACTCTACAAGCGGAATATCTTCCAGGTGTTTCGAACCTGACGGCAGACTGGTTTTCCAGGCACTGGAGGGATGCCAGTGATTGGCGTCTTCATCAACCGATATTTCTCGAAGTGGCACGATGGAGAGGCCCGTTCTTGGTGGATCTGTTCGCTTCCAGGACGAACTTCCAGATTTCGAATTACTTCAGCTGGCTCCCGGATCCGATGTGCACGGCAGTGGATGCTTTTCTTCAGGATTGGCCGGCACAGGGAGCCTATGCATTTCCACTGTTCACTATGATCTCCAGAATCCTTCTCCAAGTACGACGTCAACGGACATCGCTGGTGTTGCTGACGCCCCTTTGGCAAGGCCAGGATTGGTTCCCAGAACTGCTGGAGCTGTCATATCGAGACCAGCTCCTTCTCCCATCTCCGCAATTTCTCCTGTCGGATTCTCGGGGCAACCCTCGTGCTGGAGGGCCATCTTCACTTGGTGGCTTGGACTCTTTCAGGGGTACCTGGAATGTCGATGAGTTATCGGGAACGGCTAGAAACCTCCTCTCGGACTCATGGGCCCCGGGAATAAGGAGATGTTATCTGTCCGCATGGAACATATGGTGCCGCTGATGCATGGAATGGAGTATCGATCGCTTTACAGCATCTGTATCCAGTGTACTGAATTTCCTTTCCTACCTTTTCGACCAAGGGAGGTCATATCGCTCGATTAACGTTGCCAGATCGGCCATTTCAGCGGCTCCTGTTCCTCTTCAGGGGATGCCCGTTGGTCAAGATCCTTTGGTTTGTAGACTGTTGCGAGGACCTTTCTCTACGACAGTTATCGGCCAAGTTCACACTTCTCTTATGTCTGGTATCGTTTTGTCGGGTCTCCGATGTTCGGGTTTTTGATGTTAACGCATTCACCTTTTCCCCGGATGGAGTGACTTTTGCGGTGTCGAGACGTACCAAATCCAACTCCTCTGCCATTTACTACCCCTTTTTTTGAGAGGCTCCGAAGCTCTGTGTGGTTTTTGCTCTGTCTTGTTATGTGGCTGTTACTACCCCACTTCGAAGTTCCCTATCAAGGCAACTGTTGATATCGTACGTACGACCGCATAAACCGGTGTCTACCATTACCCTGGCTCGTTGGATCAGATGGCTCTTGTCGTTGGCCGGCGTGGACGCCTCTTTTGGCGCTCATTTGGTAAGGGGCATCAGGAGCCCTGGTAGCAGGTGCCTCCCTGGCCGATATTCTACGTTCAGCAGACTGGTCTTGAGAAGACACATTTCGACAGTTTTATTTCAGACCGTCAGAACATGCAGCCTTTGCCCTGCTGGCTGAGCGTTGAAACTGCAAATATGAAGCCTCCTGTCATGTTATAAAATTGTAGATTATGCTAGCTTTAGTGTACCTATAATCTTAATTTTATTAATGACAGGAGGCAAATATTTCCCACCCTTTGTTTTTCCCGACCTTTGTGTGTTGTATTATCTGTCAAACTTAATATTAAAGAATTACATTTATGATCAGCGTTCGTTGTGGTTATTTCTTTTATACGTTTCCAATTTTCTGCCTGGGTCAGGGTCTGTTCGCTATAATTTTACTCTGGGTGGCTGCATGTTTTTATACATACCTTTCATCAACTAATCACGATTTTCGATTCTGTTTATTTCGTTTCAGTGTAAAGGTCCCAGGATGGACTCACATCCAAGTTTCGACTCGGTTGAAGATTCCTAGGAGAGTCGTTGTTTCTATCAAGAGATGGACCTTTTTTATTGTAATGTTATTTTGTTTTTTTCTCGACTGTGTGTTGTTGTCGCAGCTTAAAAGAGGAAATGGAATGTTGGGAAGGGACTTGTATTGGGTCTCCTTACTGTTTTCTGATTGGTTGTTTACTCTCTAGTGTTTTGCTGCTGTGGAGTTCAAGTAAAGAGACACTTAAGCAAATATTCGCCTCCTGTCATTAATAAAATTAAGATTATAGGTACACTAAAGCTAGCATAATCCACAATTATGTGTTAGCAATAAAGTCTGCATTTTCCACTGATATAGAATCAGCTCAAAACTCATTTCCAATATATCATGTAAAACTCTGTTCACATTTTTAATGCGTATGCAAATATTTGCATTTACTTCTGGTGTGATAACAAAGTGAAATACGCATCTGAATAAATAGTGCTCATTTGCATCCAGGATGCAAGGAGATTATAGGAGGTATAGATTATCCTGATATGATTTTTTTTTTATTATTTTTAGTAATTTAAAGTGCCTTAACTATTGAAAGGAAACTCCTGGACATAACCAGAATTTGTGCCTATTAAAAAGGTTAAGGCTAAAAACAGGTTAAAGTACAGTTAAAAAAAAATGATATTCTTTCATTTCTTCCCCCTCCCTTCTCTAACACAGTATAGAAAGTGTTGAAGCACCTAAAGTATGGCTGCTATATATGACCTATGGTACTATTTATATATCAATAAATCATGCAAGCCGTTTCTTCCCTTTATAAGGTAGGCTTAAAGACTGTTACAGAGTTATTTTCTAACCAATTTGGCGGCAAATTTCAGAGAGTAAAAGGAATTTATAGGCCATAACAAAATTAGACAATTTTCCAGCTCTGCTATTTTGGTTAAAATTTGCAAATCCCTACTGAATTTAGGACAGTTGATGAATTAATAAATAACCATGTCAAACCCTGTTAAACTGACATTAGTGTAGTACAAGAATTGTGTATAGTGTATATACTTGCATAGCAGATTATAAAATGGCATTTCCTAAATTTCAAGTTATGGATATATATAATTACATGTATAAATATAGATTTATTTTTTTCAATGCCCTCCTCTTTTTCCCTCTATTGGTTATGTTTTTCTCAATTAATCTGTGAAATCGTTGTCTGAATCGTTTTCCTGAATATTTTGTATTCAGAGTAGCTTAATTGCCAATTGGACAAGTATCGAACTACCCAAACTAAGTTTTACTTTTCCAGGTTATTATGCTGAACCAAATTTTTCTGTTGTGCACAAGTCTAATGAAAAAGATTTTCCCAATCTCAGTTGCTTATCTTTTTTATATACTTTGTTTTGCAGTATATATTTTACTCCTTTTCACCTTATTATTTTTTGTTAATATTATTTTTATTATCAATTTTGGTTTGGGATTATCAACACTTTCTTAGTATTTCCTCCTTTTCTTTATTAATGATTTAGTGAGTACTTTCATGTATATTTTTGGTAGCACCTTAGGAGATATCTTTTCACCATTCGTTAACTGTGCTTCAGCATCCTCTAAGGTAATTTAGTTAGGAAAGTATCGAAATGTTGCGGCTCCCGGCCCGCCGCATGGCGCGGCTGTGCCCGACCGGCATGACCTCGCCGATATTGCGAACTTACCTGCGAGCCGGGAACCACTCCTCCGCGTCTTCTGGGCGTTGCGCCCAAATCAAAGATGGCGCTGACCACGTGGTCGCGCACACCACAAGCTCCGCCCCTCAAATTTATACAGACGTGCGCGTGACATCACGACGTCAACACAAACGCACGTTCTGGGTTCAGAGGTCACCCTCTGACCAATCAGAGCCCAGAGAGGGTTATTTAAATCCCTAATTCACTCCAGTTCCTTGCCCTGTCGTGGTTTCCTGTTCCTGGTTCCTGAGAGTGCGTTTATCTTTGTGAATATTACTTCCTGGTATCCTGATCTTGGCTTTTCCCTGGTTATTCCGAATTCTGGTTCCCCTGACTTGGCTTGTTTAAATGGTATCTGAGTGAGTATTTCTGGCTTCCTTGACCTCGGCTTTCCCTTTGACCATTCTCTATCCCTAAGCGTATTAGTCTGGCCATTCTAAGGTCCGGTTTACGCTCTGTCCTTTTATTTCCTTTCCATTATGTATATGTTTACATAGTTTCTGTGTGTTGGACCACGCTAGCAGCCGTAACATTACGACAGGGCCATGGATCCTGCGGAAATATGCAAACGTATGATTGCCTGTGAGAGTAGGATGGAGGATATGGACCACAGGTTAGATCAATTTGCCCAAGCATTCCACACCTTGCTCCAGAGAACTGCCTATCTGGAGGCACCTCCGGTACCACCTGTGGCTTGGCCACCTGTAGTAGCACCTGTGGCACACAAACCACCATCCATCGTTTTGGAGGTGATTCTAAGGAATTTAGAGGTTTTCTAAACCAAATTGAATACCACTTCGAAGCTTCCCCTGGTTCATTCCCTACAGATAGATCGAAGATTGGCTATCTAATGAACCAATTATCGGGTAAGGCTTTAACATGGGCCAATCCCTTATGGGAAAGTGGTAATCCAGTTGCCCGTGATTACAATGTATTCCTAACAGCATTTAAAGCTACTTTTGAGCCTAAAGGGAGAGAAAAGAACGCTGCCAGAGCCTTAATGAGAACAAAACAAGGCAACCGCTCTGTAGCTGATTACGCCATAGAGTTCAGGACATTGGCGTCTGAAGTTGACTGGACCAATAGCGGTTTGGTGGCTGCTTTTTCCGAAGGTTTAGCGGAAAACATACAAGACGAGACCGCAGCCAGAGATCTTCCAGTTAACCTTAATGACTTTATTGCATACATGATAGACATTGATAACAGGCTCAGAGAGAGAGAGAAAAACAAACAGCGTACTAGACATTCTAACTTATCCATAGCCCCTCGTTTCTCTAACCCAGTGGTAATTAGCCAGGCTCCACCTCCAGAACCTGAACCCATGCAAGTGGGCATTGCTAAACTCACTGAGGCAGAGAGACAACACAGACGCAACGAGGGGTTGTGTTTGTATTGTGGCAAAAGGGGACATCAAAGGTTTTCATGTCCGGTTCGGCCAGAAAACTTGCACACCTAAGACACATTCGGGGACCGTCCTTAGGTGTGATGTATATGTCCCCCAAACTGACTAAGAACCGTTTCCTTATAATTATTATTTATATAGCGCCAACAAATTCTGTGGCGCTGTACAATGGGTGGACTAACAGACACATAATTGAAATCAGACTGTAACGGAGCTCCCCGTACTACGACTGAGTACCTTATGTTGATGGATGCTTCCTTGCTTGCGCCGAGGAACACAAGCACCACCCGGACAACACAAGCACCGCAGACTCCGCAACCGCTGTAGCTTGACTGGAGTCTCGCCGTCTTCCTTCCACCCTGGTCAGCTTCTGTCCTCCAGGACCGTGTGGGAAAGACCTCTTCCTTCCACCCTGTATGAACCTCCAGCATCCAGGACTGTGTGGGGAAGACCTCTCCTCCAAGGAGAGCATGTCAGGAACAAGCTCTTAAAAGAGCTAAGTGATTCAAGCTCAGGAGAGTATGCAGAGCATAGCAATCCCCAGTGTGATTATAACAGCTCCCTCCAATAACGAGACAAGGCTACGTTTAGAGGGATCAAGAATAACTGTCTAAACCTTTATTTTACTTGGGACGAGCCCATATGGTCATCACATTAACAATGCTGTGAAAACTCAATAAAATTACAAACAGCCAAATCATAGCAGGCAAAATACAGTGACTTATTATAACACAATGTCATATTTTTAAAGGGGTGGGGGAGACAATATTTAACAGAAAATATCTCACATGCCTGCAGAATTAGCAATATGCAAATCTACCCGAATATGTAAATGAACCAGTCTTGCTATTCGGGTAGTTCATATTGCTGTTGCTACCAACAGAGGGCACTAGACAAGCTCCATAGCCAAATCCACCTAGTTGGTAGCAAACCTCAGCAGTACAGGAGAGCAAGCAATACATTTCACAGTACACACACACACTACAAACAATTACATTACTAACACCCTGCACCTATAATGGGTACAAGGTGACTAAAACATAAGAGAAATAAAGCAACCTACATAAATAGTCTTTCTGAAGGTAGAATAGGGGCTTTAAAGCCAAATACATCAAAGAGTCATAGTCACCGGGGAGGAGGCTGGCAAGCAGGCCTCTCCAGGACCAAGTGGCGAAGGGCACTTCGTCACACAGACCACTGGACGTACAGGAACAGAGGGGGTTGAGGGCCCGGCTCTATGAGCTTACATGCTAGAGGGAGTGACAGAAAGGGTTCAAGTAGGGGAATTACATAGTTTGTTAGAGAAGGGTTTATTGAGTGCTTGGTAGGTCATTTTTCACAGTTGCAGGAAAGGAGTCATGGGGTGGGGGATGAGAAACCTGCTGACAGTTTAATTGACATGCTTTAATGAAGAAGTGAGTTTTCAAAGATTTTTTAAAGGAGTGGAGGCTGGGTGAAAGTCTGATTGAGGAGGGAAGGGAGTTCCACAGAATAGGCGAGCATCAGGGGTGGGGATCCGGGCAGAGGATATGCGTAGGTCTTGGGCTGAGCGCAGGGGTCTCGACGGGACATACTTGTGTATGAGGGAGGATAGGTATGTTGGAGCAGCATTATCTTGGGATTTGTAAGAAAGCGCCAGAATTTTGAATTGGGCCCTATAGCTAACTGGAAGCCAATGCAGGGACTGACAGAGCGTGGAGGCGTGGGAGGTGCGACTGGACAGGAAAATAAGCCTCGCAGCCACATTCATTATAGATTGCAGCGGTGCAAGCTGGGAATATGTAAGACCGGTGAGAAGGGGATTGCAGTAGTCAAGGCGAGAGAGAACAACAGCATGAACCAGTACCTTAGCCGCATCCGGCATTAGATATGGGCGGATGCGCGCTATGTTCTTAAGTTGGAAGCGACAGGATTTGGCTATCGATTGGACATGGGGAGTAAAAGAGAGATCGGAATCAAAAAGAACCCCTAGGCAGTGAGCCTGCGAGGTAGAGGTGATAGTAGCGCCGTTGACTTGGATGGAGACAGACACAGGAGTAGCAGCACTTGAGGGAGGAAAAATTAAGTTCTGTTTTGGACAGGTTGAGTTTAAGGAAGTGAGCAGCCATCCAGTTGGAAATAGTAGAGAGGCAGTCAGAAACACGAGTCAAGGTGGGCGGAGAGAGATCAAGGGAGGACAGGTAGATTTGCGTGTCATCTGCATATAAATGATATTGGAAGCCAAAGGAACTGATGAGTTTACCAAGAGAGGCAGTATAGATAGAGAACAGTAGGGGGCAGAGGAAAGAACCTTGGGGGACGCCGACAGAGAGGGGTTGGTGAGAAGAGGCAGAGCCAGTGAAAGAAACACTGTAAGAGTGTTGGGAGAGGTAGGAGGAGCACCAGGAGAGAGCAGTATCCCGTAGACCAAAGTTACGGAGAATGTGAAGAAGCTGTTGATGATCAACAGTGTCAAAGGTGGCAGATGATCAAGGAGGATTAGGATAGAGTATTGGCCGCGAGATTTAGCAGCAATTAAATGGTTGGATACTTTGGTCAAAGCAGTTTCGACAGAGTGACCAGCACGGAATCCAGACTGAAGGGGGTCAAGCAGAGAGTTGGATTCGAGAAAGTCTGTCAATCTGGCGTACACAACTCTCTTGAGGATCTTGGAGGCAAATGGCGGTAGCGAGATAAGGCGGTAGTTGGATGGGGAGTTGGGATCAAGGTTGGGCTTTTTCAGAATTGGGGTTATGGTTGCATGTTTGAAAGGTGAGGGAAATGTGCTAGAGGAAAGGGAGAGATTGAAAATGTTAGCAAGAGGAAGAGCAAGAGAGGAAGACAAAGTGCGGATGAGATGCGATGGAATAGGATCGAGGGAGCAGGTGGTAGGGCGGGAGGATAGGAGCAGAGCAGAAACCTCTTGTGCTGTAGCAGGTGCAAATGAGCATAGGATGGCAGGGGCAATGTGGTTGGGTGATGTATTGATAGGGGTAGGAGAGAGATTAGAGATCTCTTTCCTGATTGTAGAGATCTTCTCAGTGAAATGAGAGCTTGCGAGCTTACCTGCTCGTCGACGAGCCGGGAACCACTCCTCCGTGTCTTCTGGGCGTTGCGCCCAAATCAAAGATGGCAATGACCGCGTGGTCGCGCACACCATAAGCTCCGCCCCTCAAATTTATACGTACGTGCGTGTGACGTCACGACGTCAATGCACACGCACGTTCTGGGGTCAGAGGTCACCCTTTGACCAATCAGAGCCCAGAGAGGGATATTTAAATCCCTAATTCACTCCAGTTCCTTGCCCTTTTGTGGTTTCCTGTTCCTGGTTCCCGAGAGTGCGTTTATCTTTGTGAATATTACTTCCATGTATCCTGATCCTGGCTTTTCCCTGGTTATTCCGAATTCTGGTTCCCCTGACTTGTCTTGTTTAAACGGTATCTGAGTATTTCTGGCTTCCTTGACCTCGGCTTTCCCTTTGACCATTCTCTATCTCTAGCATATTAGTCCGGCCATTCTAAGGTCCGGTTTACGCACTGTCCTTTTATTTCCTTTCATTTTTTATGTATATGTTTACATAGTTTCTGCGTGTTGGACCACACTAGCAGCCGTGACACTCAACCTCTCTACTAATTATAAAAAATTGGGTCCATGACCTGTTGTCATGGGACCTATTATATTTCTCCCATCTTCTACTATTTCTAATGAAAAAATTGTATAAACACAAATGCCTCAAATACCAATTTTATATACACCCTTGGTCTTTGAGCATTACCTACAGTTGATGTGGTAGCATTATTATATGAGCAGTGAAAGTAACAACAACAACAACAACAACAACATAAAAAACAAAATTTTATTAAAAGGGTACCTACCCTTAGATTTTGTCAAGCTTAAACAAGATATTTACATAGTTTTTTTTCCCTTTATATTTATTTTTGTCCTTTGTTATTTTTCTATATTTTTATTTTTCAATTTCTAGCTAAAACATTTAATTTTCTGTGTATTGCTTATGATACAAATGTTCCCACAATTATTTTTACCTCCCTTTTCCTAGCACATGTGACCTGTTAACTGTGGATGGCAGTTCCAATGTTCCTTTTCAAACTATTTTTATTGAACAGTATTTAAAAAAACATATTTCACATTAATTTGGTATATTAAAAAATCAACATTTAACAATAGAATTGAGTAGAAATAAGAAGGGAAAGGGGAAAATAATGATCAAAAAGAAACAAACAAAAAAAAGGATGGGGATGGATACTATCCAAATGTATAATAATAAAATAATGGATTTTTATTCCAGTCAAAATATAATACAGAGAGTAATATAACCAATTGTATGTCTAAATATATTGTATATCAGTATGTAACAGGATGTGCGGAATTGTCTACAGGATAAACTCTTTACTTATATAATTTTCCCAGGCGTCCCAATGAAACTGCAAATTCACATTTTGAACTGGCAACACCAGTTCATACCTTTTGTTTTCAAGCAATAAAATCAGTGCTTCCTTAACCCCTTCATGATGAATGACGGACCTGGTCTGTCATGGCGGGGAAGCAGTTAATGCAGAATGACGGACCAGGTCCGTCATGCGGTAAAGTTAACCCCAGATCTCCACAATTGCAGCGATTGCGGGGTTAACTCTCCTCCGATCTGCCTCTGTATTAAAGGCAGACCACCCGATTGCGCTGCCCCTGCAGCAGTGATCGCTCTGACAGGCTGTCAGAGTGAGCACATGTGCTGCAGGGACTCACAATCCTCCTCCCTGCTCTTCCGCGGTCAGTGTCACTGCTAATCTACTCCCTGTTAAAAAATAAAGTTAAAGTGAAATCCCATCCCCCCTTTCCCCTGCTTTAATAAAATTAACCCCTTCCCTGCCAATTGATCACTGACTACAGTGATCAATTGGCAGGGTATACATTTTACTGTGATCTGATTTTAAATATTTTTTAGATATTAAAATTATATATTTAGATAGCTGGGGTGGGTGGAAGTTAGTGGGGAATTGGGGAATTTGGTGTTAGGCTAGCTAGGGGTTAACGCTAAAAAAAGGTTTTTAAAAAGTCTTAAAAAGTAAAAAAAATTATATATTTTTTAAAAAGTTTAAAAACCCCACCCCAATTTACCCAGTCCTAATAAAAATTAACCCCTTCCCTGCCAGTTGATCACTATCTACAGTGATCAACTGGCAGGGAAAATACAGATCACATTATTATACTGTGATCTGATTGTTATTTTTTTTTTAACCCACAGGGGTTCAATTTATTTAATTAATTTCAATATTTTAAAATGATATATTTTGCTAGCTGGGGTGGGTGGGAGTTATGGGAAATTGGGGAATTTACAATTAGTGCTGCTTACTGCTAGTTAGTGGTTACCGGTAAAAAAAAAGTTTATAATGTTAGAGAATGTTATAATTGACGGATCTATCTTTTTTTATCAGGGAATATATTCCCTGCCAGAATGGTTGCAATTTTGCATAGTGCCACCATATATGTGAAAGAGTACGAAGGCCTCCACAACCACTCCAACACCTATCTGAATATTTTGTATTTTATGAAGTCTTGAAGGGGCCAGGTGCCACTGGTATATCATTTTGTAATGATTTTCTGTATGGTTGGAACACTGTGTGATCTCTTTGAGAGATAATGTGAATGCAAGCCATTCCTCCAGGTCCCATTGCAGATCCAAATCTTTTTCCCAGGCTAGAATATAATCTGGTTTTGAATCTTGAACTGAAATACAATAAGAATAACATAAGGAGATAATATATTTTTGATTTGGGTAAAATAAATAAAAAAATTTCAAGGTTCAACATTTTTTATTTTTCAAATTTGTGGTCATGATTAGGGATGTCAAATTGCTCTTGTAGGATCTCAGTAATTGTGGAGTACGGAAGACCCAAATATCGTCCAAATCATATTTAATTTTCAATTTTTCAAATGACATTACCAAATCATTTTTGAAAAAACTATTGATATAGTTGGTGAATTTTGAGCGCCAATCAGTCAAATCTATTTGTGGATAATAATGATTTAGGATAGAAAGTGGCATAGCTCTTGACCAAGACTAGTTTAATAAAATAAACCCCTTCCCTGCCAGTTGGGTTTTAAATGTTTAAACAATCCCAAGCTTTTAATGAGATTTTCGTGGATGAAAACATTGCAGATAATTTAGGTTTTTAAATTAATTATTTAATAGAGTATGGGTGTAATTTTTCTGTTTCCATCTCTAACCATCTTGGTTTATGTGAATCTAAATTAAATTTAATAGCAACTGCTGCATTGGCTGCATAATAGTATTTTTTTTTTTTTAAATCAGGCACCCCCAGGACTCCCCAACCCTTCAAGTTCTTTAGAACCACTAACTTAACTCTGCACATTCTATTCCTCCAGATAAATCCAAGAAGATCCAAATGTATCTTCTTAAAAAAAAAAAAGACAAGGGAACACTCAGGTTTAGATGTTATAAAATATCCGACTTTAGGGAGAATGTTACAATGTTCCTTACATCAATGACTATATTTATTCATTTAAAAAAAATATATAACTAAGCTGTTTCTAAATATATCCAATTGTGAAGGACGCAATGACCTTATAGTATTAGCTTAACAAATGAGAAAATATATAGTTCTTTGCTGATGAGATGCTACCATGAGTTGAGAAACTGTGTTTCCAGATTACAAAAACCAAAAACAGGAAAAATAAGATTATATTATGTTAATTGTGCCCAGATAATTATTTGATTGATTAATGGATGTTTAAATTCAGACAGTGGTATTACTTTTGAATGTAATAAGCAAAATGAATAGTCTCATTATCCTTAATTAGATGCTTTTAATTATGAAGGTCAAATACATCAATGGTTCATGCACAGAGAGAAAGGAAATCCACATTTAGCAAACACACAAAACAAAAAAAAAAGTAAAAATGTAGTGAAAAAGCTATTGAAAATAGAAAATTATAAAAAAGAAAAAAATGCATATCCACTATAGGTTTTGTCAAGGCTTGACAAAGACCTTGAAACTTGGTCAAAACATTGCCCGTTACTACACAGGTGTAATAAATCTCTTTGACATTTATTTTGGTGTTTGTAACTCCTTAATATTAATTTGCAAAAAAAAATTATAGCGCTTTCCTCCCTGTGAGACTCAAAGCACTTTACAAATAAACAAACATAAAGACATAAAAGTTAGGAGTTTCTGAAGGTCAGATGAGCGGACTGAATGTCTGATGGAAGAGGTGGGTTTTTAGCTTTTTTAAAAAAGACTGTAAGGACGGTGCCTCTATGATTGCGCACGGTAAAGAGTTCCAGAAGGTAGGAGGAGCATGGCTGAATGCCATGGAAGCATGGAGTCTGACTTTATTCTTGGCTTAGACAGGAGGGATTTGCTGGCTGACCAAAGTGAACAGGATGGAATGTAGGGTGTCAGGAGCTCTTTCAGGTACTGTGGACCTTGATTGTTTAAGGCTTTGAAGGTCAGAAGGCCAAATTTAAAATATGTTCACTATTTAATCGGAAGCCAATGCAGGGAATGGAGAACAAGTGTTATGTTGCAGGAGCGAGTTTGATTGGTCAGTACATGGATTAATGTTGGCATATCATCCGGTTGAATTACGTGTTGTATCCTGGCTATGATTTTCAGATAAAAGAAGGCAGATTTTATTACGGAGGAAATGTGCTATTTAAATGATAGTCCAGAGTCAATCAGCACTCTGAGGTTTTCGTACCTTTGATAAACTAATGATTTCAGAGCCTCCAAGCTCAGGACCAGTTGGGTGATCATGGGATATTTTTGTTGCCTAGGGTCCCCTCACCAAGAGTAACTCTGTTTTGTCCAGGTTCACTTTAAGTTAACTAGCATTCATCCACTCTATGAGATCTGCTAAGCAATTGTTGATGTGGCATGTTGGATCTGTGGTATCTGGAGCAAAGGATAAGTTGAGTTGTGTGTCATCAACGTAACAGTGATACCTCAAGCCATGTTGCCTAATGATGTCCCCCAGTGGTAGCAAGTAAATTGCGAATAGCATGGGAGACTAGATGGATCCTTGTGGAACTCCGCAGGTCAGTTCTGTTGGTGCCGATGAGTTTGATCCTGATGTTACTCTCTGTGATCTACCAGTGAGGAAAGATTTAAACCAGTTAAGGACTGTGCTTCCTAGACCACAGAAGTGCTGCAAGTGCTCTATTAAAATCCTATGGTCAATGGTGTCAAATGCAGCTAAGAGAACCAAGAGGATTAGGATGGAGTAATCGCCTTTGTCTCTTGCTAGAAGGAAATCATTTATCACTCGGACTAGCGCTGTTTCATTGCTGTGGCAGCATCTAAAGCCTGGCTGAAAAGGATCAAATATGTTCAAGCTTGATAGATGGGCCTCCAGTTGAGTTGTCACTATTTTTTCAATTATTTTCCCCAGACAGCAGACAGTGCATATACGTGTTGGTGCAATGCTTTCTAGGGTGTCTCTCATGGTTTTGTTGTAGAGTCAGACTAAGGAGCTGGGGTCTTCACAGGTGCCCATTAGTTCACTTAGATCTATATGTGATGTTACATCCAAAGGCGTCACCCCTTTTAATGAAAGGGGTTTGACTAGGTTCTGAGGCTGGGGTCTGCCTGATTGTGATACAGTGAATAAGTGAATGGAGTGGTGGTCTGACCAAACAACTGGATTTACAGTTACTGGTGACACTTCTAGTCCAGACTGGAACACTAGATCAAGTGTATGATCTTTTCTGTGGGTGAAAATGACGACTATTTGTGTGAAGCTGAGTGCACTCATCAAGCGGAGGAGATCCTGCCCAAGCAGGGATAGGGTGTCATCAATCCAGGTGTTGAAGTCTCCCAATATAAGCCATCTGGAGTGTTCAATGATTAATCCAGCCAAAAGGTCTGAGAGTTCCTGAAGAAATCTCTTCCCATCTACTGGGGGTCTGTATTTTAACAGTATCCGGAATCCTCTATCTATTGAGAGGCTGGCAGCTATGCATTCAAAAGATTGGGGTTTGTTGGCTTCTATTGGTCTAGGATTTAAGGATGATTTCGCACAGATCATAACTCCACCTCCCTTGCGATCATGTCTCGGGCGGTGGAGCACTGTGTAATTGCCTGGAATAGCTGCCTCTAGAATAGGCCCCGCTTTTTCATCTAGCCATGATCTGTAATGCACGCTAATTTGCATGTTTCTATGAGGTCGGCAATAATAGATGTTTTGTTCCTTATTGATCTGTTTTTCTATAGCATGTAAGATTTTAGAGACCTTGGAAGTTTGCACCCTAATTTGTAGTGGAGTGCTGGCCCTCCTTATTGTTTTGGCCTAGTGTGAGGTGTGAGACTAGCTTACCAATCAGTGGTGTATTTACCGCGAGGCTGGCAATGCATTTTCCTTGGGGGGCATTTTCAGGGGGCAGCAAACCCCCCACCCCCCCCAAATGCCATGGCAAATACTTTGCCAGCATCTTGTCCTTGGGGGCTCAGGATCTGGCTGGGTGGCCCCCCCCGAGGCTGGCATGGGCTGATGCGGGAATCGGGCGGTGAGGGAACACTCTTCTCTGCTCAGCTACCTAGTGCGCGCCGCACTGATGCCGGAGCCAGAATACGATGTCACTTCAGTTCTGGCATCACTAAGAGGCGCGTGAAGGAGCTGAACTGGATGATTAATACTCCCTTGCTGCCTCCACTATGAGCCTGCCTGCCCGCGTGCCTGCCAGACCAGCCAGCAGCGGCCCCACTGGACCGCATGGAAGAAGCAACCAAAATGTAAGCTAATAATAAAAAATAAAAATAAATTGTTAGTGTGTGTGTTTGTTAGTGTGTCTGTTAGTGGGAGTGTTAGAGTGTGTCTATTACTGAGAGTGTGTGTCTGTCGGTGAGTGTTAGTATGTCTGTTAGTGAGTGTGTGTGTGTGTGTCTGTCAAAGAGTGTATGTCAGTGAGTGTGTGTGTCTGTTAGTGAATGTGTATGTCTGTCAGTGTGTGTATGCATATCTTTCAGTCAATCTCTGTCTGTAGCGAATATGTCTATGACACTGAGTGTATATGTGTCTGTCAGTGAGTGTCTATGTGTGTTTGCCAGTGTGTGTCTGACACTGAGTGAGTGTGCATCTGTCAGTGAATGTGTGTGTGTGTATCTGTTAGTTAATGTGTGTGTGTCAGTTAGTGTGTCTGTCGGTGAATGAGAGTGTACGTGTTGGTTTGTCAGTGAATGTGTGTGTGTTTCAGTGAAAGTGTGTGACAATGACTGTGTATCTGTCAGTGAGTGTATGTCAGTGCATGCATCAGTAAAGGCGTGTGTCTGTTAGGCAAAGAGCATGTTGTTTTTTAACAGGAAGTGAAATTTAGAAAGGTGCAGGGGAGAGGAGGGGGTGAGTTTTGTCAGAATACACCACTGTTACCAATATACAGCTTAATTTTCAGAGTGTGTTCAGTGTGTACTATACAAGTGTGCAAGCAATGAAGCACTGTGCAGTGTTTCTTAACACCAAACACAATAACGCTAGAGCAGTAAATACACCAAGTACCAACCCATTTTAGTGCAAAAACTAAATTTTTGCTAAAGTTGTCATTTTTACAAAATACACAATATTTTCATACCCCAATTTTTTGCAATAAGAAAACAGACCCACCATCATCCTCTCTCACTTCATATTTAATTGTAATTCATATATATATATCATGTAAATGTAACATCCACAAATGCCTAGGCCCCAAGGTTTCTCAGCAGAACATTGCCCAGAGCATAAGACAGCCTCCGCCAGCTTGCCTTCTTTCCTTAGTGAATCCTGCTGCCATCCGGGGCCGGACTGGGTAAAAAATTCAGCCTGGACATTTTTCAAACACAGCAGCTCCCTGAGAAGGGGACGGGGACGGGGACAGATAGGGTGTTTTGTCATCACTAATGACAAGCACACCCCCTTTCAAAGTGAGCTTGTTGGTTCTATGCACAGAGTCCTGCTGAAGAGCTCTAGCATGAGAAAAAGGCCATGTATTTGTTCTGCACAGTGCAAGCAAATTTAATAACATGCTTGCACTGTGCTTGCTTTTAACTTGTATCTGGTGTCTCCATAAGTCGGATACCAGGGGACAAAAGGGCCAGGAAAGTGTATTGTGTATGTGTTTGGAGCCTGCTTGTGGGATTGCGTGTGTGTAGAGTGAGCTGATTGTGGTGTGGTATTGTGTAAATAGGTTGATTTTCATTTGTGTGTGGGGGGTAATATGTGTGGCTAGGGGCAGGAGAGAGTGTGTGTATAGGGGGCATAGTGTGTATAGGGGATGTAGCGAGTGTGTGAATATGGGCTGTTGTGTGTGTGTGTGTGTGTGTGTGTTTAGGGGTTGTAGAGAGTGTGTGTTTAGCTAATGTAGTATGTGTTTGCGTACAAGGAATGTAGTGTGTGCATAGGGGATCCAGAGTTTTTTTGTCAGGAATGTAGTGTGTTTAGGTGGTGCAGTGTATGTGTGTGTGTGTGTGTGTGTTGGGGATCTAGTGTGTATAAGAGATTGTGTGTGTGTATAGGATTGAGAGTGTATATAGGGATCTAGTGTGTGTATAGATTAGATGATTAAGAGTTGGGTAAAGGAACTAGCATGTATCTGGAGGGTAATGTGTGTTGTGGTGCAGTGTGAGGGGTGCTGTAGTGTGTGTGTGTGTATATATATTTTCAATTTTGTTTTTATTAACCTTTATAAAAATTACAGACATACAGGCTCATAAACAAATAGCATACCAGTCGTTGGAGAAGCATGATTACAGTCATTCAAATATTGATTACATTGATGGTATCTGCTCTATAACCCAGGAATTGCCATATGAAAAAAAAAAAAAAAAAAAAAATCACACATCTGATATTGAACAGTTAGAGCAACAATATAATTTTAATAAGAATTATCATTTAACAAAATGTGTAAAATGTGAAATACTGAATGTGGGCTGGTGGAGAGATCAAAGGTATCCCTCACTGACCCAAAGGCACTGACATGCTGCCTCTGGCTGGGGAGGGAGGGAGAGGAGGATCCAGTGGAGCTCTACCCTGCAGCTCCGCCGTGTTCCTCTCGCAAGGATTTATTGTATGTGTGAAGGGCGCAGTGTGTAGGGTGTGCTGTGTATATGCGTAAGAGGGGTGCAGTGTGTGTATGGGTGTTCTTATCTGCCATCACATTCTATGTTTCTAATTTTCTTTGTCTGTTAACTCACTGAGGGTTATTTTTTATATTATTGTCACGATTACTGTGTGACCCAACACGCAGAACTAAATTAACTCAAACAATGTATACCGGACCTTAGAATGGCCGGACCTAACGTAAAAGAGAATGGTCAAAGAACAAGCCAAGGTTGGGGAATTAGAATGAAACCATCTGAATAACTAGCCAAGGGTCAGGATACCAGAAGAAGGGAAAGTCAAAAACAATAGCCAAAGTCAATAAGCATAAAAGTATACCAAGAATGTGCTCTGACAACCAACAAGGGGAAACCATGACAGGGTACTGAGAATAGGCATTACAGGGTTTAAATATGCCTCTCAGTGCTGTGATTGGTTAGTACATGGCCATTGACCATAAAACGTGTGCGTCGATAACGTGACGTCACACGCACACCGGCACCATCTTTAATGTGGGCAGATTGCCCTTTTCATAGTAAGAATGGGACCGCAGTGGCCGGTGTACCTTAGAACGCCGCACCAGCTGGGACCCGTCTTCTTGGAGGGCCAGGCGGCACTCCGCTGCGATCCAGATAAGTAAATTTTCATTTTTGGAGCGACCGCCCTGCTCATGTGCGGCCACGCCGATCAGGGACTTTTTATCTGAAGTATCGGCATGGCCGCACTGATCAGGTACGACTGTGTAGATACAGACCCCCTGCACTGTGACAATTTAGATATATATATATATATATATATATGTGTGTGTGTGTGCTGGTGCTGTGTGTGAGGGTGCTGTGTGCTCATGAGGGTGCTGTGTATGTAAGTGTGCTGTTAGTGTCTGATGGTGCTTTGTGTGAGTGAGGGTGCTGTGTGTGTAAGTGTGCTGCTAGTGTGAGGGCGCTGTGTGTACGAGTGTGCTGTGTGTGAGGGTACTGTGTGTGTGTGTGTGAGGGTGCTGTGTGTGTGTGAGGGTGCTGTGTGTGTCTGAAGGTTCTGAGGGTGCTGTGTATGTCTGAGGGTGCTGTGTGTCTGAGTGATCTGTGTATGTGAGTGCTGTGTGTGTGAATGTGTCTTGAGGGATTGTGTCTGGGCGCAAGATGTAAATATAATAAATATGTAGTTTGTTTTTAAATTAAAAGAAACTAAACTTTATATACCCTCCCTTCTTACCTTTAGCCTTGCAGGGGGGCTGTACTGCAGTCCCTGTGGTCCTAGTGGTGACTGAACTCTACCCTGCAGTTCCTGGGGTAGAGTTCACTCTCGCAAGATCGGAGCATTGCCGTGGTAACCGCGGCAACGCTCTGAGCTCGCGAAAGGAACACGGCGGAGCTGCAGGGTAGAGCTCCACTGGATCCTCCTCTCCCTCCCTCCCCAGCCAGAGGCAGCATGTCAGTGCCTTTGGGTCAGTGAGGGATACCTTTGATCTCTCCACCAGCCCACATTCAGTATTTCACATTTTACACATTTTGTTAAATGATAATTCTTATTAAAATTATATTGTTGCTCTAACTGTTCAATATCAGATGTGTGATTTTTTTTTTTTTTTTTCATATGGCAATTCCTGGGTTATAGAACAGATACCATCAATGTAATCAATATTTGAATGACTGTAATCATGCTTCTCCAACGACTGGTATGCTATTTGTTTATGAGCCTGTATGTCTGTAATTTTTATAAAGGTTAATAAAAACAAAATTGAAAAAGAAAAATTATGAACACTATGTATCTATAGTGGGACTTATCTTGATCTTTTTTCATGGAAATATGGTAAAAGAGATAAGGAAAGCATTGGAAACATGCACACAGTAACAAGGAAAAAAGTTAGGAAATCAATGGAAAAGTGGGCATAAAGTTACTAGAAAAGTACTAATGAAAGCTGAGGAAAGTAAAGAATATTTGTGATCAATTATGTAATTAGGGAATGGACATTGCCTCTTTGTCTCTAATTTTCACCATAATAGCTGTTGGAAGAGCAAATATCTGTTTAGAATGGTTATGCCAAAATCAAATGCTTCAAATCTGGACCCAGATGCTTCCAATCCAGGCCCAGATTTTAAAGAAATCCATACTATTTGCCCACTATGTGTTTGACAACTTACATGTAGTCTGCTGGATGCCAGTCACCTTCTGCACTGAACTATGCTGCCAGTGTAGAGCTTAGCTAATTGACAGAGTGCTCAGTTGACTCTTTCAGTCAATAAGCTGAAGCTCCATGGCAGAGCTAAGTTGGCAAACTGTTCAAAATGGTTTGACTGCGTACCCCAAAAGGGAGCAGGGCACTTCTGTCACCATAACCACTACAGCAGACTGTAGTGGTTAAGGTACTTGTAATATTCAATTAATGAAATCAGGAGGAAACGTGTCAAGCGTCATAGTTAATGATCGAGGATGATGTCAGGTGCAAGAATGTCTTACTACAGCAGGATACCCTAATTACACGTTTTATGTACATTTATTATGTACATGATTTACATGAATTCAAGCATGTTTTGTAACATATGCAATGTAATCATTGTACTATACAGTTTAACCTTATGAGCATTGATTTGCCACATATGATGTTAAAACTGCATGTTTCTATAGACACCCAGTGATTGCATAACCCCACACTTTAGTAAACAAGGAGACTATCAGTTTCCATAGAAACGTCACCGTGATTGGATAAAAGTTGGCAGCAGAATATTAAGTCTCTCACCTTTTGGTCATTGCGGTTGACATCAGCTATCAGCACCGGGGATACAATTATTACTAGAACAGATATCTGAGGCCTGCTCACTGTGCTGAACTCTCATCAAAACTTAGGCATTCTAGACACACATGCAATACTGAACTTCCATTACTCGAGTACAACCAAAACACTTTGTGCAGGTCATTGTCCATCATCCTTTCCTAATTCATACCGAGATGGATGTTTGCATTGCAATTTGCTCGGTTTGTAAGAGTGTACATATCGGAAATATTGTTATAGAGATAACATACTTATTTTTTCTCACTGGGAGGAGAATTGTGATACATTATATAAAAATATTAGCTGTGCTACTTTTTGCATTTGGCAGTAATTGACATTACTTTTCTCTCTTTTAGGCTATTTTCTGGTGAGTGCCTGCATTTATTTTGCAACAACAACACACACTACAGATGAACTGCAGAAGCACTGGGACCTAAATTGCACATATAAAGCACTGCTTATTTTCTCCCATGCATTATGATGGAATGTATTGATTAGAAAAAAAAAGAAACTAGCCAAACCTTTTAAAAAAAAGGTATAAACCTTAATCATTCATGTTTTATGAGTTGTTCTGAATAAGTTTAACCCTTAGGGACACAACTTCTGAAATAAAAGGGAATCATAACGGAATATTTCCGTCATGTGTCCTTAAGGGGTTAAAGGAAAAGTGAAAATTTCAAGCACATTTCTGATGAAGGACTCACAGTGCGCATGGCCGTCTATACACATGTCGATGTTGCATTAGATAATTTTCTGAATTGAAACATTTGCATAAGCACAAACATAATTGTGTGTTTGAGTTTTATAACGTATAAGGTGTTTTGTACTTATGGCAATACTTTTATATCTCCATTGTCAAATGTGTTTATGACTCACTTTTCTACCAATATACACATTGTTATATTGTATTTCATATGTGTTGAAAATATGCACCATGGAGACATCGTTTGTATACAAATAGTTAAAGCCCTGGTCTAAAATCTGGTCAAGGAGTGCAGGCAGCAAACATCCAGGTGGGTAATCTCTTACACTCACCCAACCCAATTTGAGGGAGTGGAATTGTGCCAAAGGAAAAGTACTTAAAAGTCTCTTTTGCTTACACTTGTATCAATATTGAAAATATTTCAAATAAAAAAAAATAATGAAAAGGTACTGTATAGAGTTGTATGCACTGACATCAGTATGGATACCTGATCTAATACGCTACCTCAATGTGTAAATTATCTGGATTATGAAAAATTATGGCAACAGAATCAAACTTTGAATTAAATACCTGGCTTACAAATAAAAAATGTTTAATCTCTTTCAACCAAATTTACTACAATGAATATATTTATACTTTTATTTGGTATTTTTTTTTAAATGAATACATTTGGACATTTGAATAGTGTCTTATGTGCAATTTCGAAGTAACTAGCTCCTAATTAGTTTAGATCCTTCAATTTCCTAAATATATATATATATATATATATATATATATATATATATATATATATATGCTGCTTTTATATTTACAGTGACTTGCTGACTCATTGCTTACTAATAATGTCACATTTTTGTTGAACCACATATCATTTATGCATGTTATTTGCAAACAAACCCATTTTATACATAGCTGCACTGGGTAAATTGAAAACTTCTACGAAATTAAATGTCAGCAAAAGCTGCTATGATAATGTTCAGTGTTTCTTTACTGTTTGCATAAGTATCCCATATCTTAAATCAGTACTTTGTATATGCACCTTTTATAGTTTAGCTTAGTGTTGTAGAAGCTCTTCTCTATAGCATGCTGACGTTTGCCCATTCTTCATTGATAAATGTCTCAATTTTCCCATAATTTTGTTCACCAAAGAATTCCAATCTTCTCTACTCATCATACATATTTTTATTCAATGCAACAAATTACCAATTCAAAAACACTAATTCTATTCTTGTTCAATAATTCCAATATGGTTTAATCTTCTTATTCATTTTGTAGTTCTGCTGATATGTGAATTTGCTGCCTACTTCAAGAACCATAGAGACTCAAATTGGTTTTCCTGAAAAAAGAAATGTCCTGTGCACTGACCACAGCTTCCCAATTACTGACATATCTCCATAATATGTTGAAGCCCTTGCTATGTGACTACACACTGAATTATAATGGCCAATTGATTATTTATGTTATTGTTTATTCATTCTAATGCTTGATTTTTCAACTCATCAGAATGATGATTTTAAATAATGTTTTTTTTGTTTGTTTGTTTTTCATGCAAGCAGCAAATGCAAGGCAGGTTTGATAAGGTTCTTGTTAATGTTAATCTGCGATTACCTAAAATAGCACTAAACAAAACGGACAATTTGCTACCCAGTGGTGAATGTCAAAGAAAGTCTAATGAGTGATTTCCTGTGTGCAGTGTCCATCCTGTTTTGTCACATGAAATAGCAGTCATGTAACTATGAAAATCACTGATTGCTGGCTTAAGAGTGACTCACATCTATGTTCTGATTATGTTGTTTAATTTTAAAAAGCATTGTAACCTGGTTCATTTTATATGGCATCATGGTCCTGAACATGTTAAATGAGAACTGCAAACAAAAAGCATAGACTTTCCCAGTACCCATGGTCCCACTTACCATGATTCACATTGTTAGTAAACTGCCACCTTTAAATTTGGTTTTCTAATGACTGTCAAGCTTAAAATATGAATGTAACTTTTGTTGATCCTATGTTACTTTGTTTTAAAGGTGACCAAAGCTGGTCGGGAAGATATACATATGTTTATGTAGTTTGTTATTTAAAGGACCACTATAGTGCCAGGAAAACATACTCGTTTTCCTGGCACTATAGTGCCATGAGGGTGCTCCCACTCTCAGGGTCCCCGTCCCGCCGGGCTCTGGGGGAGGAAGGCGTTAAACTTACCTCTTTCTCCAGTGCCGGGCGGGGATCTCTCCTCCTCCTCTCCGCCTCCTCTCCTCCTCTTCGGCTGAATGTGCATGCACGGCAGGAGCTGCGTGCGAATTCAGCCAGTCCATAGGAAAGCATTCACAATGCTTTCCTATGGACTCTGGCGTCTTCTCACTATGAAATTCACAGTGAGAAGCGCAGAAGCGCCTCTAGCGGCTGTCAATGAGAGGCTGGATTAACCCATAGGTAAACATAGCAGTTTCTCTGAAACTGCTATGTTTATAGAAGAAGGGTAAAACCTAGCTGGACCTGGCACCCAGACCACTTCATTAAGCGGAAGTGGTCTGGGTGCCTATAGTGGTCCTTTAATAATACTCATATGTTAATAATTTTTATGTAGATTATATAACATACATATGTTTATACAAACTGTTTTTCAAATGAGGATATTTCCTCAATGTTTGTTACCTTTTTTCCGAAATTTTTTTTTTTTTTTTTAATCAATAAAAAATTATATATTGAAAAAAAAAATGTGGTCTTAGGATAGCATTGAGGGCGGATTTACCTGGGTACCTTAGTTACAGTTCAGTTTCTCTAACATGCCCTTGCTTAAGCATGGAAACTTAAGAGGGAAGTAAGGGGAACAAAACTAGTGTGGACTGGCTGAAAATTAAATTAGTTAAGGTAAAGCTGACTTTGCGCATTATGCAAATATTCTTGCTGTTTCAGTCTCTCTCTAACACTGTGGCATGTTCACTTTCTTCTACACTCACTACATCCAACTTTTCTCTGTCCCAGATTGTATAACAGGAGCTTCTCATTGAAGGCAAGTGCTTGAATGCAGGTACCTCTAAACTTAAGTTCCACTTAATCACTAAGCTTCCAACCTAAAATTTCCAATTGATGGACACTCTAAGAACCATAACCACTAAAGCTCACTGTAGTAAATATAATGCAGGGAGTACTGTTGTTGCCCCCACTCCATTCTAAGAAATCAAAAGGTTTTACAATGATTTGACTTATTACCAGGGGTACTGATTACAGTGCATGGAGTGCAGGGCCGGCCTTAGGCCTTTAGGAGCCTTGTGCGAAAAATCTTCACAGCGCCCCCACCCCTCATCCATGTATGATGTAATGCTTGTGTTGTCTGTGTATGTGATAGATGTGATGACTGTGTGTGATATGTATGTTATGTGTTGGCTGTGTGTGATATTTGTAATGGGTGTATTAATAGTGTGTGATATGCGTGTATTGGTTGTATGAGATATTTGTGCTGGGTTTATTGGCTGTGTGTGATGGTTATTTAATTCAGATACAAACAGTTATGTGCACACAGTCCCACAGTCAGATGCACACAGTTATACATATACACTGTCAAACCCACCACATGCACATAGTCGCAGGCTTATAGTCACATACACAGGATCAGGCAGAAACACACAGGTACAGGCAGTAACACACTCACACACAATTACAGGCAGACAGCCACACAGACACACATACAGTCTTACACACACATACTTATATGCAGACAGTCACACACACGCAGACATCCACACACACAGGCAGTCACACACATACACACACAGGTAGACAGACACACACACACAGAGGCAGACGGCCATACACACACAGGAAGACATCCGCACACACAGAGGCAGGCAGTCACACACACACAGACACACACAGGCAGACAGTCACACACACAGACACAGACACACACAGGCAGACAGTCATACGCACACACAGACACACACACAGGCAGGCAATCACACACACACAGACAGTCATACACACAGACACACACACACACAGGCAGACAGTCACACACACACACAGAAACACACAGGCAGACAGCATACACACCCACACACCCACAGACAGTAACACACACAGGCAGACAGTCACACACACACAGGCAGACAGTCATACACACACACAGACACAGACACACACACAGGCAGACAGTCACACACACAGGCAGGAAGGCAGTCACACACACACACGCAGGCAGGCAGTCAGTCATACACACACAGGCAGACAGTCATACACATACAGACAGTCACACTCACACTGACAATCACAAGTAGTTACCTCTGTTCATTGTGGAGGCAGTGCAGCTCCTGGAGACTGTTTGTTGGGGAAGCAGGGACTCCTTCCTGCTTCCCTTGCAGCAGTTATCCGGTACTTTAGCTCCGCCTCCACCACACGAGAAGCTCCGCCCCGCCCCGCCGCACAAGAAGCTCCGTCCCCACCGCAAATTTTTTTTAAATCCTGCCTGCCATGTGTGAGCTGTGTCGGCCGCACGGCGCCCCCTGCTCCATGGCGCCCTGTGCGACTGCAGAGCTCGCACACCCCTAAGGCCAGCCCTGATGGAGTGTTTCTTTAAACTATGAGCATTGGATCCAGCACTGTTCACCATGCTCTAATAACTATTTGACAATTACATAAAGTAATTTTTACAATAAGAAGGCAGTGTTGTTCTTTTCAACACTACATTCTGCTGCGATATTCATTGGTTCTTTACTGGTTGCATAAGTATCCCACTTTTAAATCAGTTCTTTTTACATTCATTTGTATTATATATGTTTAAAAATATATTCTTCTTATCATCCATTTTCAAAAGGATACTGACATTTGCCTAATCCTCACTGAGAGTTGTCTTGCATTGCCATTATTTTGTTCACCATATAATTCCAATCTTTAAGTCTCATTCTAAATTTTTTATTTGAACAAAAAAAAAAGACTGACCATTTTGGGAGCACTAATTCAATTCTTTCTCAATAATTCCAATATTGTTTAATCTTTCTGCTTGATTTTATATTTCTGCTGATATGTGAATTTCCAGTCAACTTCAAGAGCCATGGTTGACTCAAATTGGTTTTCCTGGAAAAAAAATCAAATTACCAGTACATTGCAGAATCCATACAGAGCACTAACCTCACTTTCTCAATGCCTATAATATCTTTATAACCTAATGAGAATGCAATGAGCTTAAAACATACTCTGGCCACAATTGAGAGAGTGGGGTAAAAACACAAGAGTTTATAAATTGAGTGAGATTCATGATGGATAACAGAAAACAGGGGCATACTGAGCTCCTGGGCCAATCTGTCATGGACTGAGAGTGGAATTTTCTTGGATGCATGTTCATTGCTGAGAAGTAATATACCTACTATTGATTTTACTGAACTCTCCAACTGGCCATTTACAATTAAGGGGCAGTATGAGCCACTAGGCCTCTGTTAAAAAAAACAAAAAACTTCCTTCTGTCACCCCAACCCCCCAGCTAAAACTGTTATATGCTCTGCCCCAGACTCTGCTCAGTCTACAACTCTGGTTGATAGCTGAGGCAGTGTAGAGGGGACAGGGACATGATACATGTCATATCCACACACTGCTTTATCTGCCACACACAGGGCAGGTATGCTCTAGAGCACCTGTGTTGAGGATGGGCAGAGAGAGCTATTGTTCTATGAACAGCTCAGCTATGCTACAATATGACAGGTAAGATGGAAGTTTTAAAATATATATTAATTAATGTGAGTGGATGATTAAGAGGGAATTGGAAGAATTGAGGATGTGGGGCTTTTAAAGGTCACACTTTAAGACGAATGGCATTCACATGCACTAACACTCCACAGGAATGTGCAACCCCACATTCACACAGAGATATTCTATACAAATACATTCACATACAGCTACACTGCCTAAATATACCCCCACATTTATGAATACATGACACAAACATCCTCCCACTCACACACAGCAATATAACTCATTAGTACTGGATTATGTTCATGCCTGTGTTCAAAACACACATGTGCACTCTACAAAACTGCACCCCTGTATTCACACACACACTTCAAATATGTTCACAGACACAAAACTAAATATACCTCTTTATTAACATACAAATGTACCTCATATTCTCATACATTTGCATTACTCACTAGCATATAGGCATTATTATTTTTATTATTATTTATGAAGTGAGTGCTGTACAATGGGTGGGCTAACAGACATGTATTTGTAACCAGACGAGTTGGACACACAGGAACAGAGGGATTAAGGTCCCTCCTCAATGAGCTTACATGCTAGAGGGAGTGGAGTATAGTGATACAAAAGGTAAGGGTAGAAAAGTAGGTTGCTAGGATATTATTCACTGAGGTCTTAGTGTTTTGTTTTGATGGCAGCTGCAGGAAAGGAATCATGGTGCTTGGAGAGAAAGCTGTTCACAGTTTAATTGATATGCTGTCCTAAAGAAGTAAGTTTTCAAAGATTTTTTGAAGGAGTGGAGACTGGGTGAAAGTCTAACAGAGAGGGAAATTGTGTTCCATAGGAATGGTGTAGCCCTAGAGAAGTCTTTAAGGCGGGCATCAGAGGTAGGAGTACGAACAGAAGTTAGACGTAAGTCTCTGGCAGAAAGTAGGAGCCTAGACGGGACATACTTGTGTATTAGTGTGGATATGTAGGTCGGAGCAGCAGTGTGTAGAGATTTGTAAGCAAGTATCATGATCTTAAACAGAGCCCTATATCTTACGGGTAGCCAATGTAGGGACTGACAGAGGGGGAAGCATAGGAGGTGTGTGTGGACAGGAAGATGAGCCTCAGTGCCGCATTCATTATGAACTGTAATGGGGAAAGTTGGGAACACGTAAGTCCACTGAGTAGTCAAGGCAAGAAAGGAAAGCGGCCTGGACAAGCTGTCAGGATTACAAGCAGATCCAGCACGCAGAACTGTGTCACACCTAGGACTAAGGATAACGTATAACCAGACCTTAGAATGGCCGGACTTAACGTATCCAAGAATAGTCAAAATACCTGCCGAGGTCAGGAACACCGAATCAGACACAACGATGAGGGAAAGCCAAAAGTCAAGGATACCAGAATTCAGGGAAGTCAAAATGAAGCCACAGTCAAATACCAAAAGATCAGGAACGCCTTCTCGGATTACCATTAGGATGAAACCCTGACAGGGCAATGAGCAAAAGGGCAATGAGCAAAAGGAGAATTGGGTTTAAATACCCCTCCTGTGGATCCGTTTGGCTGTAACCGGCATTTGACCCCAAAAGCAATTACCAGGTTTCCATGTGCATGATTGCTGCTCGGCACAACTTTTCCTGTCAGGATGGTAAATGCCATTAACCAAATTTTTATGTGCGGATAAATACGTGACACAAGTACCTTAGCCGTATCAGGTGTTAAATTGGGTCGGATACATGCTGTGTTTTTGAGCTGGAAGCGACAGGATTTGGCATGTACATCATGTTTCATTAGTTTGTTCACCTGAAAATTCCCAATGCTACTTTTTGATATTTTATTAGGTGAATATTATATATATATATATATATATATATATATATTATTAAAGGAACACTTTTTACTTAATTTAGTGGTCCTGGTCCTCCAGAGCCTGTCCCTACAGTCTGATAATTGTAAACACTTCCTTGTTTCCATGTCTGAGAAAATATGGTGCTTACATTTTTCCCTAAGGCCACCTCTAGTGCCTATTGCTCAGACAATCACTAGAGGCACTTCCTGGTGTGGTCTCGTGGACCAGCATTTGGTGTCTTCATGCACTGCACAATGATACTGAGCACTCTCCATATAGATACATTAAGTGGTAATTGCCAGGCCATTGGGGAAAAAAAATATTGGCTGAGTAAGTTGGATCAGTAAGAATTATCTCACTCAGGGGAGGAGCTGAGCTGCATAGAATTCAACAAACAGCTGGTAATAAAATTAAAGTAATAAGCTACTGGGAAAAAAGAGGGGTGGGAAGACTGCAGTAGATAGGAAAATAAGTTTGGATGTCTAATGGCAGAGTGTAACTTTAAAAGTCTGGATGGCAAGATGGGAAGATAGTGGAGGGATGCGTGAGTATGATAAGAAGGTGAGGTGAGAGTGAAACGAAGCTAGAGAAAGTAGGAGAGATGGCTGGGAGTAGTAAGAAGATACAGGGAACAGAGAGAGCTGGAGATATATGCAAGAGTGATCTAGAGAGAGAGTAGAGAGAGCTTGATAAAAGGATGGTAGTCTTACACATATTAAAAATAAACTGTTGCCCGCCATTGCATACCTGACACTGCTTTCTACTTGGGACTCATCTAGTGGGGCTTCTTGAAAGTGATATGATGTCACAAGCCCCTGCTTGCTAGAAAAATACTGTATGAAGAGAGCAGTGTCAGCAGGCATGCCCTGTATACCATCAACAGTAGACAGCAGTGTTTTACAATTGGCCTTATTACGTGTGCTGCCTAAAACAGTAAAAAGTACAGATGGTGCCGGTTTAAATCAATCTGTACTATGCTGGAGAAGAAAGAATACATGCAGGACCAGTGGGAGGTCTTTCATTTACCCTGCTGAGTTGTACAGCAGCTGGCACTCATGATGTATAAGGATGTACCACATGTACACCCCAAGGCTCACTAATAGAACACTGCATTCAAGCACTTACACAATATGCAAATAATAATAATAATAATAATAATAATAATGTACAAAAAAGCACATTCAATTATATGTATAGTGTATGTGCAAGTGACCTATCTCTGACTGCCCACTGTGAGAAATGGCACATAAAAATAATATATGAAATCTTTGCAGAGAAGGAAAAAAACTGCAGAATATTTTTAAAATAGGGCATAGAACAAAGGCTGAGAGGTTTATTCAGTATACATCAAGTGTTAACAAATTCAATTTGAATAGCAGAATTAGGTAAAAAATTGCTTATTTGGAAAAATTATCCAACTTATCTATTCTGTCCTAAATTAGTCAATAAACCTTGTTAATTCAAAACTCTTTTGAATTTTTTAAATATGTTTTTATTTATTTAATAGTTTACATTGTGATCTTAACTTTTTTCCTTTGATGTAGATTGTAGATGTACCTTGTTTTGTTATTGTTCTTTTCATTATTTTCATGACATTTGAAATCCACATACAAGATTGTTCTCTAGAAGCTTTGTGCCACAAATTCTAAAAAAAAAAAAAAAAAAAATGCATATTAATAATTTATTTATTGTTTCAATAAAAGCCATCTAGGCCAGCAAACAATTAAATATGTCTCTTGATTCATTATGGTTTGTAAAAATTCCATAATGCAAATGTTTGAACGAAAGGATAGAAATTGATAACGGCACAACCCATTAAAATGCTGACACCGTTGGTCTAACATGCATGGCTAATCTATCATACTCGGAAATTGCAAGTATGAAAAAAATGCAAATAGCACAGTTTAAGTGGAAATGTATTAGCACACGTTTAGCATAGATAGCATTTGTTAACCTATGAAAGACATAATGGTTGATTCTGTCACATTGTTTCAAGCCATGTTTAACACAATGTTCTAACCTTATTGGAAAAGTATCTCAGCAAATTATTTTCCATACCTTGTGAAAATTCAAGCGTGTGCCGTTTTCTAATGAGATTCTGTTATTCATCATCAAAATGAAAACAGAGGGGGGATAAACAGGCATTAAGTGTGACACATCAATCTTAATAACACTTTGTAATTCATCTTTTGGCCACCCAAGTAAAATGCAGTTATCTTATATTTTTCTGCATGCACAAACTAAGCTCCACTGAGGTACTTTGTATTTATTTATTACTGGAAAACCTTTAATGAGGAAAAATGTATAGTTATCTAGCTTTTAAAAATATTGCAAGGAAAAGGGTTATTTTCAGATAAGTTTAAAACAAATTACTAGACATTAGCAGTTTTTCACTGCAAGTAAATACATACCTACAAATTATATACGGATATAATTCACTGAATATAACTTACAGAATCATTTATGCATTGATTCACTAAACTATGTAAGTAGTCATGCTGCGGCTAAAATTATTACCCTTGGAAGTCAGTATAGAGATCTATGATAATCACTGATGTATCGCAGGCTGTCTTATGAAAATAATTGGTTTAACAGCTGATCTATTACTAGTGTAAGTGCAAGTTATACCCAACACTAAAAAAAACAGAAGACTGTAAATAATAGATTCAAACAGCCATGAAAATAAAAAAAATAAAAAACATACATCCTGGTGTCTGTGACTACAGCAGGTAATGGCAGATACGCCAAGAAATTAAAAGGGACTCCAGACAACAATACTACTTTAAAGCATTTCATAGGCGTAGGCCTCGTTAATATGCTGTATTTTTTGCATGCTCAAATTATTATTGCTTTTGCACAGAAAAAATACATGTTTTGAAGAATGCTACATCACAAGCCTGCCTCTTTACCCACACCATCTCAGCCCAGAAAAAGATTTCCTTATCAAAGGTATCCACACAGTTTTGTCACTGACAGTACAGAATGAACAAAACAGCCTGCATTAGAAGCAAGGGACACCCAATGAAGCATATGGTAAGGATTTTGCAACTTGTTTGTCGTTTACCTGACTGTCTGCAGCCAGGTTGTGAATGAAAAGCAGGTTACTCAGTGCTATTGGGGCTGAGACGTTGTGTATATGTTTAATAAGAAATTCATTCTGGCACAAGGGGGAGTGGCTGGCCTATGGTTTATATTTCTGCTAAACATTTATTCTTCTTACAAAAACTATAAAGATTTGAGCATGGAAAAAAATACAGCATAATAACGAGGCCAAAATCTATTAAATGCTTTAAAGTTTTATTGGTATCTAGAGTGTCCCCTTAACTCTTTCTGTGTGATGTGCTTTCCACATATCTCTCTTCCACCCCATGTATGGTTGGGGTAGAAGAGAGCTATACTAGATAGAGGATGAACAAGTCACCCCTCACACTTCCTTCCCCCAATTATGTCAAGGGTTAATCACATAAGGGGGTGAGACATTTTAAAGCCTGGATTATTTTACCACAGGTAAAATAATTGAGGCTTTAAAATGGCCAAAAAAAGTTCAAAACTAAACAAATTTGTAACGGACCGTTTCAGCACACAAGGGGTTAAAACCGTTAAGGCGATCGTCCCCTTTCAGAGATGCAGGCACAGCTACTGTAGAACACCAAACTCACGAACCGCATGTAAGGGAATGCTTCAAACTCCCGAACTGCATACAAAGTAGCACTCCAAACTCCCGAACTGGAACCTCACTGTCCGTACTTCAGTTCCAGCTCTAGCCCTGCTGAAGCAGGCCAGACGCTCCTCTGGCACTGCGAGCAGGAGGGAAGGGGGAGTGGCTGCTCTGGTCTGCTCAGCAGACACACAGCCACTCTGCCCTCTTGTGGCTGGGAGAGCAAGGATCAGGAAATATTTTTCCTGTCTTGCTGGTTGAAGCCACAGCTGAAAGCGGCCCCAGGGCAGGCAGGCTGCAAATATAGTCACTGTGGGCCGCATGTTTGACCTGCTTGGTGTACATAAAAAGTCTTAAATCTTTGAGTTCAGGTCCTGAAAAATGGGGGCAAAAAAAAAAGTGTTGGGTTTATAATTTTCTTCAGTGTATATTAACGGTGCTTGGACAAAACCTCTGAGGCTCTCCCCTGCAGGCTAATGCAGGGCTGGCACTGTCCAAGCGTCAGCCCTGCAATGTGCCTTCAGGGATCAGAGGGGAGATCAGAGATCCGCAGGCACTATGCGGGCAACCGGCAAGGGAGGGAGGGAAAGAGGACCTGGGAGCTCAGCCTGCAGCTCCTCCGGGTCCTTCTCTAGCGAGCAACCAGTAAAGGTAAGAAGGGAGGGGTGATATAAATCTATTTATATTTATTTTAAAAAAAAAGCCTCCCTACCCTCCTCACCACACATTCACATATTGTCCCCCCTACACACATTGCCCCCCATACACACACTGCCCCCACATACTATGCCTCACACACACACACATTTCCCCCATACACACAATGCCCCCACATACACTGCCCCACACACACACACACATACACTGCCCCCCATACACACACTGCCCCCACATACACTGCCCCACATACACACATACCATACCCCCACATACACTGCCCCACACACACACACATACACTGAACCCACATACACACACACAGCTCCCATACACACATTGCCCCACACACACCATACACATTCACACACTGCGCCCCACACACACATACACTGTCCCACACACACATACACTGCTCACCCATACACACACTGTCCCACACACACACAGACAGCCCCACAAACACACATTGCCCCACACACACATACACTGCCCAATACACATATTGCCCCACCTTACACACAATGCCCCACACACCCTACACATTCACACACTACACACCCCACAAACACACACTGAACCTTTCATGCACACTGCACCCCTCACACATTGTACCACTCACACACACCACTGTTCCTATGCCTTACTATAGCCCCATATCCCAGCAGACCCAAGGTAAGTTGTCAAACTGTTTGACTACTTACTCTGGGAGAGGGTCCTGGCACTCCTGGCACCATAACCACTACACAGAGCTGCAGTGGTTATTGTGCATGGATTATTTCTTTAAATAATCTACAAGTGCCCCTCCCGAGATCAGGCTCTGGATTCACTACTGGATCAGAAGGGGGAAAAAAGAAATCATAGGTCATGTGACATTAACAGTAAATACATCATTGTTCCTAATGGAATTAACACTATAGTATCAACTGTATTGTGTGATGTTAGTTTCTCATATTTTATGATTTTACTTTTTTATCCTATTTATTGATGCAGTGTTTTACAAGGGCTTGAGGATACATTGTGCTGTAGTTTTAATTTTAGAAAATGGAAATAATTGAGCATATTTTTTATTTTTATTTAGACAGATGCATTTTTATCCTTTTATTGGCTGTGTACACTTAACACATATACCACTTAACACACATAGTAATATATCATTTTTGCATAGTAATTATCTAACAGAAATCTACTGGGATTGATTTGAAGAAGGAAGCCCATTTTATCTGCACAGTATAATCCAAAATTATGTAACATAAAGGTTTCATGTATGAGTGTATTACCATATTACCAGACAGATATAATTACTGGAATACTGAAGAAATTAAGCTTTCTTTATACGTAGACATTTTTCTTTCATTTATCTCAAATGCTGCAGAATCCCTGATGGTTATCTTTGTCAAAATATCACCTAATAAAGTTCTCAATCATCATAAATTAATTAAACCTCTAAGATACAGTCACCAGGGTGAACAAGCTGCATTGATTTCCACATTATACAGAAAAATGCAAAGAGAAGCACTTAGATTAAAGTTTACATTCTTAACAGCCCATCATTTTCTATAATGCAATGAGCGAAAGAGGTCATATCATGTTAATGTGGATGGGCCATTAAATATCACTAAGTCTAAGACAGAGTCTTCATTATGATTTGATTTTCATTGGAACAATGAGGACAGTTGAGAATTGTTCTGCTATTTCTGGCAAATGGACACATCTTTTCACTAGTTGTGATTTACAGTAAAATCTAACCTCTTTCTTATGTTTTACTGTTGGGATTCAATGAGGTTAATTAAACGACACGTATTCATACTTATATAATTAAGAAACAATTGAATATAAATATATAAATAGCCAATGCAAGGATGTTGAACTTGAAGAGAAAACCTTAATCAATAACATTAAATGCACTTTTAAACAAAAGCCACAAATTGTATAAATTCATAAATTGCTATGAACTTTTTGGCCAATTTAAAGCCTGGATTATTTTACCGTCTCAATGAATTTAAATTAAGTTGCTATTTAGTTGATAAGTGTGCTGGATCTTGTGTATTGTATAAATTGGCCCCCAGCAGCACCCAATTTATGCATGTTCAGGTGAGTGCAGCCCTCTGGTTTCATGTATTTGTGTGAGGGGCAAATATGGCGGTATAGGAAGCGTACCGAGAGTAGCGTAGTAAAGGGGGAATTAGGTCGGTTGAGGTGTGCCGGAACCGACGTCGCAGCAGGCCTATAATAAAAGAGGGCCCAAACATGAGGTGTAATGAAAAGTATAGATAGAGGGAGTGGAGGGTGGGGACATGCAAATTGCTAAAATCACGTACGGGACGGAGGAAGGTGAGTAGGGGGGTTTAAGCATGGTAACATGCCCCTCCCACAACTGCAGGCCAAGCTTTTGCATTTTTGTGAGGGGCAAATAAGGCCATATAGGAAGCGTACCAAGAGTAGCATAGTAAAACAGGAATTAGGTCGGTTGAGGTGTGCTGGAACCGACGTCGCAGCAGGCCTGTAATAAAAGAGGGCAACAATTGATACATGCCAGAAACGTAGAACAATCAACAACTGATAAGGAAACCTTAATTGCTTAGCTATATGGTAAGCAGACCGCGAAACGCAGGAACAGCAGCGACTATGGGAGAGGCCGAAGGCAGAGCCATGTGCAATGCATAGGGGAGATCTTACCTGCAGCTCCTTCGGGTTCTCCTCTCGCGAGCCTGAAGCGTTGCCGTGGTAACCAAAAACCTTTAACCGGGAACTCTAGCCTGAGCTGTCTCCCCCTCCCAAGCCACAGGTACTTTTTTTTTTTCTTTTTCATGATATAGATGTCATGTATATTTAGTAATTGTATTCTTCATTTATAATACATGTTAACATACTTTGTGTTCAGCTATATGTAATTGATCCCTTATGTATATTCTACACATTTGTTTAACCCATTAAGAATAGCGCCAATTATGCACATTCTGATCAAAACAAAATCAAAACAAAACCTGGAATTTGACTTTATGTCCATTCAACTATAATTCTCCCCCTCCCAAGCCACAGGTACTTTTTTTTTTTCTTTTTCATGATATAGATGTCATGTATATTTAGTAATTGTATTCTTCATTTATAATACATGTTAACATACTTTGTGTTCAGCTATATGTAATTGATCCCTTATGTATATTCTACACATTTGTTTAACCCATTAAGAATAGCGCCAATTATGCACATTCTGATCAAAACAAAATCAAAACAAAACCTGGAATTTGACTTTATGTCCATTCAACTATAATTTTCCCCCCACCCACTCTTATTATATATAATTTTGTTCAGACGAAACAGGGCTTTTATTTCATATCAAATATTTTTTTTTAAATATCATAAATAACAGACACAAAAAACATGGCCAGAAAAACAAAATAGTATACATGTATGAACTAACATGGTAACCATATTCATGGTCAAAAAAGACAAACAGCAACAAATAAATTCCTGCGGGGGGATGAGTAGGAAATGCCCATTTAAGATTAGAGAAAGGATTGAGGCACAAATTATGCATCTATTCGTCAGGGGCCAGAGTCCCAAATCAGATATGCCTATTTCCATTTTAATTTGGAAAATGAGCTGTTCTCTAACTACAAGCCAGGTAGGAGCTGAGACCATCTTCCAGCTTCTGGCGATCAACATCTTGGCAGCAGCCAAAATGTGAATAATAATAGTTGAGGATGTACCAACATTTTTTGGATATTTAAATGTAGTAAAAAGAGACTAGGATCAAATTCAATTGTTTTTGAGAGTACAGTTTGGATTTTATTATGTATCATGTTCCAAAATAATTGAATAGGAGGACAATCCAACCATATGTGCAAAAAATCTCCTTGTTACGGGAGCTTTACAGATTGTTACGGAATTACCCATTTGTTTCACCGTATACCCTGTTTTGGTATTTAGACTGTGTAAACCCATTCCACGAACCGTCAGGACTACGCATTCATACATACGAACGACGGACCACCCGGCTCTTGGCGTGTTCTGCCACTTAACCTTTGTCACCCCTGAAATAACCGAACGACCAACCACCCCACGAGAGGAGTGTGCTGTTCGCGAGATCTGAGCACTATTCCCCTGTCTGTTGCACTCAGATCTGGGCTACCTAACGAATGGTTGAATGGAAGATGTGGGTATTGAAATATTAAAGTTATATATTTTTATACTGTTTTGTCTGTTAAAATAAAACGTGGAATTTTGGGCGCTTGGAGATAATTAAATTGTCATAACCGTTGGATTCATTATCTCCAAGCTGGGCGGTAACGGGGCTGTCCCTGGACCTGGGGTCTTGCATAAATTGCCATGCCTGTGTGCCATTAAACTTAGTTTGTTTTGACCCTCAAATTGCAGCTTCGACTCCTTTTGTGGGGAAAAGGGTGTCCTAGCTGTACCATAGCTAGTGGGATTGCTTTATAATCACATGATTCTCGTGGTATGCTGATCGGAACGGATCTTCTCTCTCTCCACACTTGGGAACCAAGACATCCAAGCGGTCCAGCCTTCAGCTAGCTTGGAGGTAACCGTAACACTCCTCTATGAGCTAAGCATGTCCAACATCTATCTGAAGCCGTTGGATAAATCCTAGACAACCTGCTCGGAACTAGGTACCATTTATTTAACAATTTGTAATGAATTTCAGTTTAAACAGTGGAGTTTTTTTATGGACACTAGTTAAAGATTTTGTCTACTCCTCACAGCTAATCTGAATCTTTAAATCTTGCTCCCACATTTTTATTACAGGTAGGACAGGTTTGTCGGGCTCACATCCAATCAGCCTGCCACCAACTTATTAATTTACATGTTTTTATTCAGTTTCTGTAGTTTAGTCTGTTTGGTGGATCTATCTGTGACTAGATAATCTTGGAGCTACCTTTTATTCTGATGTAATTGAAAATCTCTCTATTGTGTTGACCGAAATCCTCCTTTAATAAAGTAAAATCTCTAACTCTATTGTTCTCAAGCAATTTCTCAATTTTGTTAAGACTGGCATTTATCCAACCAGATAGGTTTAAGTCTTCAACATTATACATAGTTTGTTTTATAGGAAGACATTGGAAAATGTTATATTGGATAAAATCTCGTGTGCATGAGATTGTTAAAAACCAAACTTTTTGAAGAAATCTCTGTGAGATATTGCTTCGTTTTCTTTATCCTTTGTCCACCAAAATATTGGCCCCAGTTCTGTACTGACACCACCCAATTTGGCCAGACACATTTTCAAACATATACTTCATCCTTAGCGTTATCAAATTGGGTGTAAATGATATTGGCTAACGTACATGTTTTTCAGTGGTCTTTTAGCTGGGGTACCTCTAACCAGCCTTGATTTACTTTAAGTGCTAAACAACTTGCACTAATACGGGGGTGTTGGCCTAGCCAAATTAATTTGTTAAAAGAGGACTGAGCTAAATCAAGCGAGCTGTCTAAACAACACATGGGAACCATACGGAAAAGATAAATCTATTTCAGAAGTATATCAAACTTAATGATGTTGATTCTTCCCCACCAAGATACTTCCATAAATTTCCACCCTTTTAGTTTTTTATTAGTATAGCTCAACAAGGCAAGAAATTAACCTCCAATATGTTAACCGGGCCACTCATAATCTCCCCACCTAAATATTTAAATGATGTACTAGAGCATTCTAAACCAAAAAGGTCAAATAGTACCTTCGTAGTGTCACAAGATAAATTCACCGGCAGAGCAACAGGTTTATTTAAATTTAATTTATACCCAGAAAGCATTGAGAACTCATTAATAATCATTATAAATCTGTCCATAGAAGAAATCGGCTCACATAACTTCATCATCAGCATGCATTGTGACTTTAATGTCTTCTGTCAGAACCGGGAAACCTTTAATCTGATTATCTACCCTAATTGCCACAGCTAGAGGTTCAATTATCATAAAGTATAGGCGAGAGTGGGCTGCCCTGCCTAGTTCCATTCTTCAGGGAAAACAACTCCAATGAAAATCCAGCACCTAATACTCTTGCCATGGGGAAAGTATATAATGCCATAATAGAGTTAACTATATTCCCACAGAGTCCAAATGCTGCAAGGACCTGGGACATATAATCCCACCTGACTCTGTCAAATGCCTTTTTGGCATCCAATGACAGAGTCAGGAGGGAAACCCCATCTCACTGCGCCATATCCAATATATAGATAATTCTTCTGACATTATGGACGGAAGATCTACTCTTAATAAAACCGGTCTGGTCTTTATGGATAATTGAAGGAATAATATTATTTAGTCCATGTCCTAAAAGAGCAGCATACAATTTCAAATCTACATTTAAAAGGGAGATAGCCTATAATTTCTGGGCTCATATTCTGCTTTAATATGGGAATAATATGGACTTTTAACATTTCCCCTCGGTATATCTCCTGTTAAACTGATCTGATTAAATACCTTAGTAAGGATCCCTTTAATATTGTTTGCTAATGACAAATAAAAAAAATTACTAAATCCGTCTGGTCCAGGTGATTTATTCGCTTTGAGATTTCTTATGGCTGTATCAACTTCATTTAGAGTAATATCTTCATTAAGTTTGGTCAGTTGCTCTGCAGAAATTGTAGGTAACTTATGTTTTTATAAAAATTTTAATAAATGAACAGGGGACTGTCTCTCTGGTAAGTTATACAAGGCCAAGTAGAAATCATTAACCCCTTACGGACACATGACGTGTGTGACATGTCATGATTCCCTTTTATTCCAGAAGTTTGGTCCTTAAGGGGTTAAAGGCGTCACCATTTTTTTCAGGATTTAGGAGAGTGTTACTGCCATGAATTTCATTAGTCATTAGTCTAATACTATCCTTACCTTTTCTGTCACTTTATCCCACTCCCTCTAGCATGTAAGCTCATTGAGCAGTGCCCTCAATCCCTCTGTTCCTGTGTATCCAACTTGTCTGGTTACAACTACATGTTTGTTTGTCCACCCACTGTAAAGCGCTGAGGAATTTGTTGGCGCTATATAAATAATAACATAATAACATAATAATGAATAATCTTAGAAACTATTTTGTTTGCTCTATCATTTTTTTTTAATCTGTTGCAGAGTAGTTTATCAGCTTTGTTCCCTTTATAATACCATGTTCTCTTAAGGCATTCAAGAGTATAGTTTGCTAATTAAAATATTATTAATCTGGTTCCTAATGGCAATCAATCTGTCACTCCTTTCCTTTGAGGGACTACTCCTGTTTTTTCTCTTTAAACAGTCTAAGTTTATATACAATTCAAACAGATTCATATTATTTCATTGTTTTTCTTGACTGCCCACTTGCCCATTTTGGTTAGGTGACCTCTAATAGTACATTTAAAGGCACACCATATCATTGGCAATGGTATATCAGGGGAGACATTTTCTGTAAAAAAGAGTTCTGTAGCTTCCTTAATTAGATCCAAACTGTGTATTGTTCAAAATATGTTAATTTAATCTCCAATTGGATCTTGTTTTTACAGATTTATCATTAAGCACCATAATAATTATGTTGTGGTCCGACCAGGGAATATTGAAAATCAAGGCTTTTT
>OW240916.1:209622531-209660558 GCA_933207985.1 Pelobates cultripes | reverse complement strand
GCAGTGGCAGACAACTGACTGCTATTCAATCTATAACAGTGAAAAAAGTTTTTTGTTTTTAAATCCAAGCTATTGTGACACCAGATGTAATTGTGGCACTGACTGGGGAAATGGGCACAGTATGCACTGTGAGCCTGACACAGAAGCTGGCAGCAGTGGCAGACAACTAAGTGCAATTACATTACATAGAAAAAAATAAATAAAAAAAAGCATACCCTTATCCCTAACCTAGCTATGCTTTTCCTTATCTTATGAACAGCAGCTACACTTTCCCTCCTCTTACTAAGCATGCAGCTTGAGAATGAATCTAAAATGGATGCCTTCCAGGAGGTGGGAGGGTCTGCTAGGGAGGGTGTGCTGCTAATTGGTTGGAATGTGTCTGCTGACTGTGAGGTACAGGGTCAAAGTTTACTCAATGATGACGAATAGGGGGCGGGTCGAACCGCGCATATGTTCGCCCCGCCGTGGCGAACGCGAACATGCTATATTTGCCAGAACCGCTCATTGGCTTAACCGCTCGTACATCACTATATATTAGTGACACTAATCTATACTGTACTCATTAAAGGGACACTATAGCTTAAATGAAGTGGTTCTGGTGTCTATAGCTGGTCCCTCTCGCAGGCTTTTTAATGTAAACACACACTGTGTGCAGTAATCGGCTGCTAGTTCATATGGGTGGGGCATTGTGATGTCACATGGGGGGGCAGCAAATTTTTATTTTGTCTAGGGAAGGCAAAAATCCTTGCACCGGCTCTGATCCTGGGCAGGTGCACCAGTCTACTGGTGACCCACAGGAGGGGAGTGCACTGATTGCACTGCACTCTCCTCCTGTCCAGCCCCATCTTTACCGCAGTGCAAGTGCCCTCTGCCCCTAATTTACAGTGGCTCACACTCACAACAAGCAGTGCCTGGAGCCGTGAAGGAGCTGGTATGGCAAAGAGCTGCTGATTAGCATAACATCAATATCCGTTATAAAACCAGGAAAAGGTGGGCATGGATGGTGAACTGATTTGGTGGTGCAATGGGCCACTTGACTGGTTTTGCCCCCCAGGCCTAAGGCTGCCAGCCCTCCCCTGCCCCTAGGGGACCAAATGAGAGACTGTGATAAGGGACAGACAAGCAGACAAATAGGACACACAGTCACAGTATATTCCCACAATGCATCCTGGCTTCCTCCCCTCTGCCCTGGGAGATAATTGAGAAGTAATTCAATTATCTCCCAAGACAAAGGCAAAGCTTTTCTGCAGGCGAAACAAAGTCTTTTAACATGGGGCCATAGTCCAAAGGCAGCAGGCGAGCAACCAGGCTTCTCCAATGCAATGTGGCAAGATTGGTCTCGTCACACCACTAATCAGAGTGCTCTGAGCCTAATTGCAGGCCAGGACAAGGCTTTATAAGCCTTCCCCCTCTTTGCAGAGCTCAGTCTGCGCAGAGCCCTCCATGGGTGAAGATAGATTATTATATATTTTTTTTTTTCAAAGTGTGTCGGTCATTATGGCTTTTTATTTGGCCTTTTTTGGGGCTGAAAAAAGAAGATTTTAGAAGAAAGAAAACATCAGATGGTAAGTTTTATTATTTTTATTTTTACAGGTACTTAGTTAAAGGTCCCCCCTCATTATTTTTAGGGTGAGGGGTGTAGGTAGGGGTTAGTTTTTTTGGGGAGTGGGGTGACTTGGCGTTTGGGGACCCCTAGTGACCTGGGGGGGGTTATTTTTTTATTTAGGGCCCCCACCCTTATTAGTATTTAGGGCCCCCACCCACCGTTCAGGGGTGGGGGCCAGGGGGAGGACATTAGGTCCCCCCTTATTAGTATTTAGGGCCGCCACCCACCGCTCAGGGTTGAGGGCCAGGGGGGAGGACATTAGGTCCCCCCCTTATTCTAATTTATGGCCCCCACCCACCGCTCAGGGGTGGGGGCCAGGGGGGAGGACATTAGGTCCTCCCCCCTTATTCTAATTTAGGGCCCCCACCCACCACTTATGTGTGGGGGCCGGGTGTGAGGACAATAGGTCTACCCAATCATTTTATTTTAGGGCCCCCATCCGCTGTTCATTAGGTACCCCCTATTCTAATTTAGGGCCCCCACCCACCGCTCATGGGTGGGGGCCAGGGGGGAGGACATTAGGTCCCCCCCCTTATTATAATTTAGTCCCCAACCCACCACTCAGGGGTGGGGACCAGGGGGAAGGACATTAGGTCCCCCCCTTATTCTAATTGAGGGCCCCCACCCACCGCTCAGGGATGGGGGCTGGGAGGGAGGAAAATAGGTTCCCTCCCCTATTATTTTACCTTAGGGCCCCCACCCGCCGCTCAAGCTCACAGCAATTTGTAAGGTAGGAGTAGAGGGGCTTGGGGAGGGGGGGCAGTGTATTAATTTGAGGGAGGGGGCTCTGTATTAATTTATGGGATGGGGCCAGTGTATTAATTTGAAGGAGGGAGGGGGCACTGTATTAATTTGCGGGAGTGAGGAGGCTAGTGTATGAATTTGACGGAGTGAGGAAGGGGGCACTGTATTATTTTGGGGGAAGTGGGGGGCACTATATTAATTTGGGGGAGGGAGGTGGCCAGTGTATTAAATTGAGGGAGGGAGGGCAGTGCATTAATTTGAAGGAGGAGTCACTGTATTAATTTGAGGGTGGGAAGGGGCACTATTAATTTGGGGGAGGGAGGGGGCCAGTGTATTAATTTGATGGAGGGAGGGAGCCAGTGTTTTAAATTGGGGGTAGGGCAGTGCAGAGTGTTGGTGGTGGTGGGGGCAGTGTATTAATTTAAGAGAGGGAACAGGCAGTGTATTAACCAGGGGGCAGGAGGGGGCCAGTATATTAAATTGGGGAGTTGTGGCAGTGTATTAATAGGAGGGAGGGTGCAGTGTATTAATTTGGGGAAGTCAGGGGGGTCATTGTATGAAATTGGGGAAGCGGGGCAGTGTATTTATTTGAGGGAAGGAGGGGGCCACTGTATTAGATTAAGAGGCAATGTATTAGATGGGTTGAAGGGGGCAGTGTATGGTGGAGTGGATGAGTGGAGAGAGGAGGGGCAGTGTGTTGGATTTGGGGACAATGTATTAGAGTGGGAGGAGGGGCAGTGTGTTAGATTGGGTCTGCATGGAGGCGCTGAATGATCCCCATGGAGATGCTGTTTGGACGCGCAGCTTTTTGCCACACATGCACAACAGCCTCCCAATGCTTTCCTATAGGAACACATTCAATTGGCTGAGTTCATCAAGTTTGATGATCTCAGCCAAAGTGAAGAACACACTCATAGAACTTCAAAATAAACAAGATAACATCATTTGTTTTTTACAGCTGTGCAACAGCATACATTCACCATTTCAGTCCCAATACCAAACATTTCTTAATATGTCAAGGTAGTTGGACTGAAACTTTGTTTATATGCAAATGCATTCCTTAAAATAAATTTGCTCTTTTGTTTATTTTAAAGCCCTACGAGCGCGGGGACGTCCGGTGTCAGTTAGGCAACTTTTTTTATACTGTACTTTTCTAAATAAACCTAAGTTTCTATGGAAACTGAAGTTTGGGTTTTTTTTGCGGCCCACATAAACGTAAACCTTGTTTATTTGGCCCATCTTAGCTTTTGCGTTTGACATGCTTGATGTACAAGATTTGTTAAACATCAGCTTCCAGGCTAAATAGATAACTGTGTAACAACTTAACTTGCTCTGGCTCCAAATCCTTCAGTAATAGCAGAAACATATAATATTTACCTTTTTTTAGTTGTAATTTGCAGATTGGTTATGTTGTCTTTTCTGACCATATGAAGCCCATGAATGAGTATTACCTCCATGATGGCATACTACTTGAACAAGTAGACAACCAAGGGTATTCAAAATGGGGTAGTCTTTCTTAGTAGCCACTTAGTCACAAACCCTGGCCAAATTTAGTGTTTCTATTTGTTTTTTTAAAAATTTTACACAAAAACTGCACTTCAACTGATTAAATCATCGTCATGATATGTTTTACTGTTTTAAAACATGCAAAGTCTCCGGAGTAAACAGTATCCCCGTATGTATAGGTTTTATGGTGTTTTGGAAAGTTATAGGGTTTAATATAGGGCTTACAAATTAATTTCTCTAGACTATCTGTCTGGGTTATCAGGCAGGTCCCTCAAATTGTAATTAATAAAATCACATAGATATGTAAAAAGATTACATAAATATGCACATAGAATATAAATATAAATATGTATATATATATATATATATATATTATTTTTTTCATTCTAAGCATATTTTGATACAAATGTATCAAAAACATATTAATATCAAAATACAGTTATAATATATATATACATACATCATTTTTTTAAAATTAAGAATAAACATTTTCAGATCAATGTTAGCAGGTATTCATTTCTTTAAACTCACTCTGAAGTATTGGTGGCATTTTATGTTATTCACTAAACATTGATTGGTGATGTATGAAACAAAAGAAAATGTAGGACAAAACAATATAATAAAAATAATAATATAATTTCCAAATCTCAAATGAAGAATTTAGCTATTTTTGCCTATATTTTGCTAGTTATCTATCAACTCCAAGCATATTTCTATTTAACTAATAAACCCCTTACTATCTTCATATTTATAGAGCTATGACTTTTACATCCCTTTGCAACATCAGTTTAATGTAACCTAATTATCCTGCTTCTAAAATGTTTATTGGTGAGATGTAAAATGGTAGTTTTTACAGATATGAGTCACTCAATCAGAGGCCCCTTCGGTGTTTGATGCAATGTAACTATTCGTATCTTTCTTTGCCAGTGGGTTTAATACCACAGATAATGTATATAATGTACCTTAAATCAGTATCTAAAATTGTGAAATACTCGAAATAACAGCTGTCTATTAAACTGTTATATTTGGTGGGTGCATTGAGCTAAATAGGTTATTGCTCATCGGATGTTCAGTGTTTCTGTACTGATATTCAGGAAACTTTGCATCAATTAATTGGTGTCGTTTTTTGTAATTAACATTTATTTAACCCCTTAAGGACCGGACTGTTTTTGCGATGTTGTACATTTGCGACCAGGCCTCTTTTTACACTTTTGTGGTGTTTGTGTTTAGCTGTAACTTCCCGCTCTCTCATTTACTGTTCCCATGCAAATTATATATTTTTTTTAGGACAAAAGGGGCTTTTTTTTAACATACCATTATTTATATAATCTCATGTCTATCTTAATTTAAAAACAAATGCATTTTAAGAAAATACATTTTTTTTCCTTTTACTTGAAAAATCTTTTATTCATCTACAAAAGCTAATAAAAAAACTGCTAAATAGATGCAAAATGTTGTCCTGAGTTTAAAAATACCCAGTGTTTACATGCTTTTTTTTTCAAGTTATAGGGCTATAAGTACAAGTAGGATATTGCGGTTTCAAAACATACATTTTTAAAATTTATCAATAGTGACATTGTAACACTATTATCTGTCATAAATCTCTAAATAACACCCCACATGTACATTTTTTTTAAAGTAGATAACCCAGGGTATTCAATATAGTGTATGTCCAGTCTTTTTTAGTAGCCACCTAGTCACAAACACTGGCCAAAGTTAGCATTCATATTTGGTTGTGTATGAAAAAAGTAAAAAACGAAATTGAACGCTAATTTTGGCCAGTGTTTGTGACTAAGTGGCTACTAAAAAAGACTGGACATACCCCATTTGCAATACCTTGGGTTGTCTTCTTTTGCAAATGGTATGCCATCATGGGGGTAATTCTCATTCCTGGGCTACCATACGCTCTCAAAGGCAGTGTAACCAACCTGGCAATTTTCAATGTAAAAATATTTGACCCATATATTTGACCCTGTAACTTTCATAAATGCTATAAAACCTGTGCATGAGGGTTACTGTTATACTCGTGAGACTTTGCTGAACACAAATATTAGTGTTTCAAAACAGAAAAACGTATCACAACAATTATATCATCAGTAAAAGTGCTGTTTGTGTGTGAGAAATGCAAAAAATGTCACTTTCACTGACAATATTATCGCTATGATATGTTTTACTGTTTTGAATCACTAATTTTTGTGTTCAGCAAAGTCTCCCGAGTAAAACAGTACCCCCCATGTACAGGTTTTAGGGCGTCATAGAAAGTTACAGGGTAAAATACAGTGCTAGCAAATTAAATTCTCTGGGCTTTCGGCCTGGGTTGTCATGCAGGTCCCTCAAATTGCAATCAATAAAATTAATTAATTATGTAAAAATATTACATAAATACGCACGTAGAATTTAAATATATCTTCATACTTATATATTTGAAGTCTATGTGTATATTTATATAATTATTTATGTAATTTTCTATATGGACATATATTTTTATTTATTTATATATACATAGATATATATACAATTTCATTCTGAGTGTATATATATATATATATATATATATATATATTAATATCAAAATACAGTTAGAATACAATTTCATATAGATATATATATATTTTTTAATTTTTATTATTATTTTTACATTTTTTTATTTAATTTAATTTACTTATTTGTATTTTATAATAATATATATATATATATATATATATATATATATATAAATATGCACATATATAATTCTATTATTTTATTAACATGTACCTTTAATTTTTTTTTTTGATTTTACACTAGCAGGGAGACTGCCTGTCAGCACAGGTAGTCCCCCTGCAGGCAGACACATGGACATCTATTGTGACCATGTGACCGCTCTGTTGAGCGATCAGATGGCCCCAGGGGTTCTAATCTGCCATGGGGAGACTGTCTGGGCTGCCGGCAGTCTCCCCACACCAGGAGTACCGCCGATCGCCGCCGGTGGAACGACGGCGATCGGGTAAGTACATCTGACCGTTGTGACGGTTCAGGTGTCCTGAACTGTCACCGGTCCTTAAGGGGTTAAATGTTCATTGCATGGTGTAATGGAACCTTTAATTTTTGATGTGACAGAATAAAGAACGTGTACGAGAAAAAAAAAAGCAGCATGGTATTAAAAGTTACATCCACCCGATAGTATTATACCCTCAGGGGCCTGGCCATGCAATTAAAAAGGCCATGGCGCTGACATGGCACCAATGGATACAATATCCTCTGATGATTTCAGCACTGGGAGGAAGTGACAGCCAGTCAATTCCTCCCAGATATCACTGAGCCACGTGGGAGGGAGCAGGAGAGGACAGGAACAGAGTGGTTGAGAATCCAACTCCCAACAGCCAGCCGAATGGACCACAGAGAAGCCATCCTCATACACATAAAAGGTAGGAGGGTGGCTTAAAATGTAAATTTTGTATGTGTGAGTGAATCTGTGTATTTATTTGTATGTCTGTGTATTTGTGTGTCTATGTATGTGTCTTTGTGTCTGTGTATGTACCTGTGTGTCTCTGTGTGCATCTGTGTCAGTGTATCTATGTGTGTATCTGTCTATATGTGTGTAACTGTGTGTCTGTGTGTGTTGGCTGTGTCTGTATGTGTCTGTGTGTGTATATGTGTGTCTGTATGTGAATCTGTGTGATTGTGTGTTGCATTTATCTGTGTGTATCTGTGTCTGTGTGTGTATCTCTCAGTGTATATGTGTATGTAACGGCACCCCCTGGCATAAAAGGGATTAATAGCCATTTAGTAGATATCCCCCTTCCAGATATACAGGCAGCTACTGTAGATACCAATCCACCGAACCGGAGAAGCATACAAATGCTCTCAAACATACGAATGCTGTAAACAGCCAAATAGGAAAAAACATACGAATAGGTTTACACTCCTAGTAGTTGAACTGGAACAGCATACAATAAATCCCCCCCAAGAACGAGACAAGGCTCTGTGTTGACGGTCAAGCAGGAACAGACAGAGCTGTGGGTTTATTGTTCTTATATACACATTCTTACACATTAGTACCACCCACAGGGTTTTGGAAAACAACCAATCAACACGTACAATACACTCAGACACTCCCACACAAAATCCTCCCCTCGGCCTGTGATACAATTACCTTACACAATGGGTAATGTAATTATCACAGGCAGAGAAATACAGTTTTTCCACATTATTCATAACTTAGTATGCATCACATTCACATATAACTTACATTTTCAGAATCAGCAAGCATACTCCAAATACCAACATACGTCAAAATCATACACATTGGTCCAGTGGTTCAAAAGATAGACCGTAGTCCTTTGTAACCACATAAAGCATGGCTTTTCTGCCCAAAACCAGTTCCACAGAGTCTTCTATCCTGGAGATAATTGGGAAGTAGTCCAATTATCTCCAAGGACAGAGGCAAAACTCCATTAACCACATGGCAGTAAAAGACTTCTACACCTGTTATACTGAGTCATCAAATTGATGAAAAATCAATTCAATTTTTGGATGTCACCATCTATAAAAAAGAAAATAAACTGGAATTTACTTTATACTGTAAAAATACGGATCGTAATACTCTCCTATCTGCCTCCAGTTTTCATCCACAACAACTTAAGAAATCACTCCCGGTCTCCCAATTCTTAAGGACATTAAGATATAATACAGAAACCGAAAAACGAAGGGTTCAATTGGAAGAGATGTGGGATAGATTTCGTATGCGAGGTTATCATCCACAAACTCTTCAAATAGCACAAACTAAAGCTTTGAATATATGGAATCAAGAAAGATTGAATGATAATATTAAGAAGGTACCAAAAGAACCAAAAATTTATCTTCCCATGACTTTCCATACAGGAACATCGAAAATAAGACAATCTATCCAAAAACATTGGGACATATTACGTTCAGATAAATCACTACCTCATACATTCATAAGTCCCCCTGTTATTAGTTACAGAATAAATAAAAACTTAAAGGACCTTCTGGTGAAGAGTGACCCAGAAATTTGTTACCGTAAACCGAGGAGTATTTTCAAGAAAGGTTGCTATAAATGTAGCGGATGTGTGACATGTAGTCACATGGTCAGTGGCACGACCTTTGTTCATCCTCACAGCGGTCAGAGAATTAAAATATCTCATTATATCACTTGTACTACTGACCATGTGATATACATGATCACATGTCCCTGTGGACTTTCGTACGTTGGTAAAACCGACTTGACGTTGAGAGACCGCATAAGGGGACATCGGTCGACTATAACAACAGCATTCAGAGATCAGTATAGTGATAAGCCAGTCGCTAAACACTTCCTACATATGCAACATAGACTTCCTTTGTTACGTTTCACGGCTATTGATCATGTCCCCCCAATGTCCAGAGGGGGTGACAGATCGAAGAAATTACTTCAACGTGAGGCACAATGGATCCATCGACTGGACACAGTGACACCAAGAGGACTCAATGAAAATATTGTGCTCTCTATGTTTCTTTAGTAATAATGTTTCTTGAATAATCACACGGTCTCCTTTTTCTTTAAGTGTATTTTTGATCCTTATTTGTTTTTGGAGCCTTTACTCTAATGGCTTTATTTCTTTTTGTTTAGCCTGTTAGTTCTTTGATGCTATAGACTGCTTCAACTAAATGCCTGCTAAATTTGACATGGTTGGTGAAATGTTTTTAACATAATATTTTTTGTTTTGGATCACTTTTCTAGATATATGGTGACACTTCACACAGTATATTTGATCTTATGATCTTTTCTCACTTTCTTATATTAGGCTGCATTTTTGCAGATTTATGCACTTTGCACTTTAATTGGATTTTATATATATACCAATAGATTGATATTAGACATTTCACTTGCACATCTATGAGACCTATACCGATCTTATCATTAATTGTTTTCTCATCGGTATCTTAGCAACATTACACGATCACGTATGTATGGGTCATGTGATCGCGGGTTTCATTTCCGGTTTCACTTCCGGGTGTGCACGGAGGGATTCAGGGGGTTCTTCGCAGATTGGTGAGTACTTCTTTTTATTTCTTATATAAATGGCTTGTAAGCACAGGTACATTGACCTTGAGAAAGACCCGAATGGGTCGAAACGTCGGCAAACTTTGATGTTATACCTGCTGGAATAAATTATTTATTTTTTCAAGTCCTGAGAGTGCATCTCTTTATCCTCTATATATTTTGTTTACATGGGATTGCACCTAGGCGATATTGAGCTATACATTTGAAAGGATGAGTGCCAAGATAAATTTTTTTTTATATATTTGGTGTATGTTGCATCAGCTTGAGCACCCCCTCCTTGGAATATTCACTTAATTGTGAACTACTCTCTTTCTCAAGACTTTCCTCCCATACCATGGAAGATTTTTTGGCTAGAGCTGGAGCACTTTTGGAGTCAGCTGAAACTCTCTCTATATCTGAGGACCAAGCTAATGCTATTTTATGGCCACAAACATCTAGGGATCTTTTACACACTAATACTGTTCAAGATCTATATAATGATTTGTTAAAATTAAAGAAACGAGAAACGGATTTGGACCTCCATGGTGTATTTATCTCAGACTATCATAGAGCAAAAAGGATACCAAGAGGATTTAGGGTTAGAAATGCACCTACAATTGGTAGACAAAACCCGGAATTCTGCAAAAAGTGGATGCAGATATCTAATAAATGTTCTCTGGACTGGATGGTGATTGTGGTGGAGGAAGTAGGGAAAGAGTTAATTTTTGTAAAGCAAACAATCCAAAATCTGGAAACTACAAATATTATAACATTACAAGCATCAACAGCCACTACTCAAATGATCAAACTTCAGGATGAAATTAACAAATACAAACATGATTTGATTCGGTTTAAGAAACAAAAATTGGAGAAGGTGAATAACGATTATAAATATCACCAGGTGTATAGGTGGTTAGGGGGTGCTCAAGAAAACTATGGATCAAGGTTTAGATCCAGGACAAAAATACGTAAACCTCTATTTAACACCATCGATGCCAGTTCAGGTGATTCCACCTCAGACCCAGATTCCAGAGAAGATTTAAGAAGACAGACTCCAGATCCTTTTTTAGGCAGAGGTATACAACAAAACGAACCTCCAGATACAATAAGAGTCAATACCAGAGGCGCCAAAAGAGCCGACCAATACGACGAGGGAAAAGAAATTGGAAAAAATACAAACCCCATGGGCAAACCACCCAGGATGAGGAAATAACGGTTTTTAATTTGTCTAATAAAGTACTCAACTCTGATCACTATTCACTTCTAAATAAAGGACTCTCTTTTGTTCCAGTCGCAAAGCCTGATTTGTTTCAGATGGAGGTTGAATTATATAAGATTCAAAGAATATTATATAGTAACGAGATCAAGAAACCTCTAACAAAAAAACCTACCCATGTTTTCCCAACGAAAAACAAAAGAGATATTCGGACTGCTAATTCATCCATTAAAGCATTTATCCAGACGGTTAAAATGGATATAGAAAAAATTGTAAAAAATCCACCTCTGTCTCATCAGAATTTAAGTCCGGGAGAAAAAGCAGCATTGAAGGATCTCAGTCAAGACCCCAATATAGTAATCCGTGGGGCTGATAAAGGGGGAGCAACGGTGATACAATCATACGACCAATACCGGAAAGAAATACTGAGACAACTCAGTGATACTTCGGTGTATACAAAGCTCACGTTTGATCCAACGGTTAAATTCCAAAAAAGAATAAAAAATCATGTTGAATTGGGATTACAATTGGAGTATTTGGATACTCATATAGCCCAGTACCTTACAGTTGAGCACCCCAGACATCCGGTACTGTATACGTTACCCAAGATTCACAAAGACCCACTACAACCACCAGGAAGACCCATAGTCTCGGCTAGGGATGGCATAATTGAACCGATTGCCAAATACATTGATATCTTCATTAAAGATAGCATTATGGCTTTGCCTACATGCTTACGAGACACACGGGACTTTATGTCCAGAATCCAACAAACACCACACGTGGAGTCAACATCCTTATTAGTTACGATGGATGTCCAGAGCCTGTACACCATCATACCCCACAGGGAGGGTGTACAGGCTTTGAGGGAGATCCTGATTAAATCTACCATAAATGAAGGACCGCCAATTGAATTCTTGTTGGAATTTCTAATGATTGCACTTACATGTAACTATTTTAAATTTGAAAACCAATTCTATGTGCAAGTATCCGGTACTGCGATGGGGGCGGCAATGGCACCATCATATGCTAATGCCTTCATGTACATTTTTGAATGTGATCATATTTTGGAAAAATTTGGACAACATATTCAACATTATTATCGGTTTGTAGATGACCTGTTCATGATTTGGACAGGTACCAGGATAGATCTGGAACAAATGATCCATGAGATAAATCAATCTTCTACACCTGTTATACTGAGTCATCAAATTGATGAAAAATCAATTCAATTTTTGGATGTCACCATCTATAAAAAAGAAAATAAACTGGAATTTACTTTATACCGTAAAAATACGGATCGTAATACTCTCCTATCTGCCTCCAGTTTTCATCCACAACAACTTAAGAAATCACTCCCGGTCTCCCAATTCTTAAGGACATTAAGATATAATACAGAAACCGAAAAACGAAGGGTTCAATTGGAAGAGATGTGGGATAGATTTCGTATGCGAGGTTATCATCCACAAACTCTTCAAATAGCACAAACTAAAGCTTTGAATATATGGAATCAAGAAAGATTGAATGATAATATTAAGAAGGTACCAAAAGAACCAAAAATTTATCTTCCCATGACTTTCCATACAGGAACATCGAAAATAAGACAAACTATCCAAAAACATTGGGACATATTACGTTCAGATAAATCACTACCTCATACATTCATAAGTCCCCCTGTTATTAGTTACAGAAGAAATAAAAACTTAAAGAACCTTCTGGTGAAGAGTGACCCAGAAATTTGTTACCGTAAACCGAGGAGTATTCTCAAGAAAGGTTGCTATAAATGTAGCGGATGTGTGACATGTAGTCACATGGTCAGTGGCACGACCTTTGTTCATCCTCACAGCGGTCAGAGAATTAAAATATCTCATTATATCACTTGTACTACTGACCATGTGATATACATGATCACATGTCCCTGTGGACTTTCGTACGTTGGTAAAACCGACTTGACGTTGAGAGACCGCATAAGGGGACATCGGTCGACTATAACAACAGCATTCAGAGATCAGTATAGTGATAAGCCAGTCGCTAAACACTTCCTACATATGCAACATAGACTTCCTTTGTTACGTTTCACGGCTATTGATCATGTCCCCCCAATGTCCAGAGGGGGTGACAGATCGAAGAAATTACTTCAACGTGAGGCACAATGGATCCATCGGCTGGACACAGTGACACCAAGAGGACTCAATGAAAATATTGTGCTCTCTATGTTTCTTTAGTAATAATGTTTCTTGAATAATCACACGGTCTCCTTTTTCTTTAAGTGTATTTTTGATCCTTATTTGTTTTTGGAGCCTTTACTCTAATGGCTTTATTTCTTTTTGTTTAGCCTGTTAGTTCTTTGATGCTATAGACTGCTTCAACTAAATGCCTTCTAAATTTGACATGGTTGGTGAAATGTTTTTAACATAATATTTTTTGTTTTGGATCACTTTTCTAGATATATGGTGACACTTCACACAGTATATTTGATCTTATGATCTTTGCTCACTTTCTTATATTAGGCTGCATTTATGCAGATTTATGCACTTTGCACTTTAATTGGATTTTATATATATACCAATAGATTGATATTAGACATTTCACTTGCACATCTATGAGACATATACCGATCTTATCATTAATTGTTTTCTCATCGGTATCTTAGCAACATTACACGATCACGTATGTATGGGTCATGTGATCGCGGGTTTCATTTCCGGTTTCACTTCCGGGTGTGCACGGAGGGATTCAGGGGGTTCTTCACAGATTGGTGAGTACTTATTTTTATTTCTTATATAAATGGCTTGTAAGCACAGGTACATTGACCTTGAGAAAGACCCGAATGGGTCGAAACGTCGGCAAACTTTGATGTTATACCTGCTGGAATAAATTAATTATTTTTTCAAGTCCTGAGAGTGCATCTCTTTATCCTCTATATATATATATATATATATATATATATATATATATATATATATATATATTAATATCAAAATACAGTTAGAATACAATTTCATATAGATATATATATATTTTTTAATTTTTATTATTTTTACATTTTTTTATTTAATTTAATTTACTTATTTGTATTTTATAATAATAATATATATATATATATATATATATATATATGCACATATATAATTCTATTATTTTATTAACATGTACCTTTAATTTTTTTTTTTGATTTTACACTAGCAGGGAGACTGCCTGTCAGCACAGGTAGTCCCCCTGCAGGCAGACACATGGACATCTATTGTGACCATGTGACCGCTCTGTTGAGCGATCAGATGGCCCCAGGGGTTCTAATCTGCCATGGGGAGACTGTCTGGGCTGCCGGCAGTCTCCCCACACCAGGAGTACCGCCGATCGCCGCCGGTGGAACGACGGCGATCGGGTAAGTACATCTGACCGTTGTGACGGTTCAGGTGTCCTGAACTGTCACCGGTCCTTAAGGGGTTAAATGTTCATTGCATGGTGTGATGGAACCTTTAATTTTTGATGTGACAGAATAAAGAACGTGTACGAGAAAAAAAAAAGCAGCATGGTATTAAAAGTTACATCCACCCGATAGTATTATACCCTCAGGGGCCTGGCCATGCAATTAAAAAGGCCATGGCGCTGACATGGCACCAATGGATACAATATCCTCTGATGATTTCAGCACTGGGAGGAAGTGACAGCCAGTCAATTCCTCCCAGATATCACTGAGCCACGTGGGAGGGAGCAGGAGAGGACAGGAACAGAGTGGTTGAGAATCCAACTCCCAACAGCCAGCCGAATGGACCACAGAGAAGCCATCCTCATACACATAAAAGGTAGGAGGGTGGCTTAAAATGTAAATTTTGTATGTGTGAGTGTATCTGTGTATTTATTTGTATGTCTGTGTATTTGTGTGTCTATGTATGTGTCTTTGTGTCTGTGTATGTACCTGTGTGTCTCTGTGTGCATCTGTGTCAGTGTATCTATGTGTGTATCTGTCTATATGTGTGTAACTGTGTGTCTGTGTGTGTTGGCTGTGTCTGTATGTGTCTGTGTGTGTATATGTATGTCTGTATGTGAATCTGTGTGATTGTGTGTTGCATTTATCTGTGTGTATCTGTGTCTGTGTGTGTATCTCTCAGTGTATATGTGTATGTAACGGCACCCCCTGGCATAAAAGGGATTAATAGCCATTTAGTAGATATCCCCCTTCCAGATATACAGGCAGCTACTGTAGATACCAATCCACCGAACCGGAGAAGCATACAAATGCTCTCAAACATACGAATGCTGTAAACAGCCAAATAGGAAAAAACATACGAATAGGTTTACACTCCTAGCAGTTGAACTGGAACAGCATACAATAAATCCCCCCCAAGAACGAGACAAGGCTCTGTGTTGACGGTCAAGCAGGAACAGACAGAGCTGTGGGTTTATTGTTCTTATATACACATTCTTACACATTAGTACCACCCACAGGGTTTTGGAAAACAACCAATCAACACGTACAATACACTCAGACACTCCCACACAAAATCCTCCCCTCGGCCTGTGATACAATTACCTTACACAATGGGTAATGTAATTATCACAGGCAGAGAAATACAGTTTTTCCACATTATTCATAACTTAGTATGCATCACATTCACATATAACTTACATTTTCAGAATCAGCAAGCATACTCCAAATACCAACATACGTCAAAATCATACACATTGGTCCAGTGGTTCAAAAGATAGACCGTAGTCCTTTGTAACCACATAAAGCATGGCTTTTCTGCCCAAAACCAGTTCCACAGAGTCTTCTATCCTGGAGATAATTGGGAAGTAGTCCAATTATCTCCAAGGACAGAGGCAAAACTCCATTAACCACATGGCAGTAAAAGACAGTAAAAGACATAAAATTGTATAAAGTTACAACTGTTGCACAAAACATATACATTCTACCTATCCCCAGATAGCTTAGATCTGAGCGCACATTATTACCGGATGGCGCTCAGATCACATACATACAGTTCAATCGCCATGGAGCCAAAGTCTTTCCCATAGTCTTTCGTTACACGAATAGGCTCCATGGCATGGCTATCTGGGGTAATGCTGTTCATACGGTTAAACTACCGAATGAACAGGTATCCGGTTAAATGACCGAATGTAGAAGCAAGAAGGCTTTTTAACATGGGGCCATAGTCCAAGGGCAACAGGCGAGCAACCAGGCTTCTCCAATGCTTCGTGGCGAGGTTGGTTTCACCACAGTGTATGTATCTGTGTGTCTGTATGTGGTGTCTGTGTGTATATCTGTGTGTCTGTATGTGTCTGTTTATCTGTATATTTGAGTATCTGCATGTGTGTCTGTATGTGTGTTTTTGTATCTCTCTGTGTATGTATGTGTGTATGTGTATCTGTATGTCTATCAGCCTGTGTGTCTGTGGTATATGCATGTGTGTATCTGTTTGTCTGTATATTTTTCTGTGTGTCTGTATGTGGATCTTCTTATCAATCTCTGTATGTGTGCGTCTGTTTGTCCAAATGTGTAGATCTGTGTCTGTATGTGTATCTATCTTTGTCTATATGTGTATCTAAGTTTCTGTGTATCTGAATGTGTGTATGTATGTGAGAGTGTATGTGTCTGTATTGGCATGTGTGTCTGTGTATCTGAATGTGTTATTCTGTATATATGGGGTGCAGGGGCAGGGTTCAGGGGTCCCAGGCAAATTCTTACTCAGGGTCCAATCAATATTAAAGATGGCCCTGCTAGTGTGTTCTTTTAATTATTTTGGCACCGATTATGGCATTGTTATGGATAAAGGTCAGCTAAGGAGGAAGTTAGGGAGGTAGAGTAAAAAAAATGTGACAGTAGGTGTAACGGCTACCCAGCTAGAGTGAGGGTATCAGCCGTTGGGGACATCCTTTTCTTCCCGGCAAGTCGCTATGTAGTGATGGAGCTGCTTATTCCCCTCTGCTGGATCCGAAGTAGAAGTCAGGTACAGCTCTGAAAAGAGCTTAGTGATTATGCTGCAAAATTCCCCTTTCAAGAACGAGACAAGGCTACATTTTGAAGGGTCAAGAAGAACTAAAGCTTTAATGACAGACACTCTCTTTTATGTGATTCTGCCCATGCAAGGGAGACACCCACATAATTAACAGTACAGCCAATAAACACAATATACATCCTGTACATCTCCTTCCCTTAGATAACACCATAACATAATTAAAAATGAACATGTTTTTCCCCAAAATGTGGATGTACCCCAAATCCTTGGGGTACAGGCATAAATTCGGTGTAACATAAATAAGATAGCTTATTTCTGGGGGACTAATATATCCGAAAATCAGCTCATTCAGTTCAGCCGTTTGGGAGATATGGGACTTGAAAGTTTTGACCGACCGCACGGGCAAAGTAGCCGAAAACAGTTCCATGAATCCTGGCCCTGCAGTCGGTCTTAGTTCGTACACAAAAAGCCCCAAACGGCTGGCCATCCGTACGTAATCTTGTGTTCGCTGAAATCCCCATAAGTTGTTAAGCCCTGTCGTTCGGTAGCTGTAGCACGATTTCCCGGAGGTATAGAAGTCTCAGCGGTGTTCGCCTATCCGAGTGTCCGATTTTAGTTCCAGACACTCGACGGCAAAACACTGCTGTTCGGGAGTTAAAATGGCCGCGAACACGTGGAAGTCCCGAAATGGCGGCCATTCATTCATATAGCGTTCGTGCGTTTATTTGCACAAAAATCCCCATACAGCAGGGAGGTAAATGAGTCTCAATTTAGAGTCAGGGTGGCCTGTTAGTTAGTATCAAGCATTCGTATGGGGAATGCTTGTAATGTTCCGAACTGAATATTAATCCACAGTCTTCATATGTTAGTGAAACTGTCCTCTTTGTTACAGTAGGTATGAAGTAGTCCAAGAGAGACCAGTAAGGGGATGCTCAGTGGGTACATCATTTGTAATGTAATTTGCAGTATTGAGACTTTCCTTGGAAAGCATTGTAATTTGCATGTTTCAAAACTCAAAATGGAGGGTCAAGTCATATTTTTCTGGAAATTATTATAATTTCTTGTTTTGAAGGGCTTTTATTTTCACAAGCAGGTGATAAAAATATATGGGCAAAAAAGAAATACTTTTATGCTAAATATGAAAGTATTATTTACAGTATTTCAGGTTATGTAAAATCAAATTACTTATCAGAGCTGATATCTTTATAATATCTTTATAAAACATAAAAAATAGATAATATAATATACCGTTATTATAATGTAATATAATATATAATATAGCATTATGATATATGCACATTCATGTGCGTGCCATCTTTAAATTCTGTGCATATATAGGTATAGGTTGAGGACAGTGTTAAGTAAAGGCTATTGGCAAAATATATAAATAAATGGGGATTATACTGCTGATAAAAAATATATAAAGGTAATAATTTTGATTAACAAACTTTTGTATACTCTCTGCATATGAAAATATGAGGCTGTCTTCTTGAATTAAATGTGCAATAAATTGGTGAGGTGTCAATCAAGATAGAGGACTTTTCTGCTTTATTCAATTTTTTTTATACAGTCTCCTCTTCCACTTTTTTTTTACAAGTGCAGCTAATTTTCATTTTGTTTTGTTTCATACTTTGTACATCTTGGGGTATATGTATCAAGTCTCTCTCCGCTTGTCTTGTGCAATTCTTAACTCATATCCATAACTGCTCTCTTCCTTCTGGCATTAGCCTCAAACATGCTACTGTTGTACCCATCCAAAAAAAAAGCCATCTCTTGACCCGTCTTCCGCTTCCAAATGTAAGTCCCATATGCCTGCTCCCTTTTTCCTCAAAGCTTCTAGAAAGATTTGTCTTTACCCATTTGGTTTGCTTCCTTGATTCCAACTCTCTCCTCAACCCTATTCAATCTGGCTTCTGCCCCCTCCAATCTACTGAAATCACTCTGATTAAACTTACAAATGATCTTATTGCAGCTTAATCCAAAGGCCACTACTCTATACTAATTCTTCTTGACCTCTCTGCTGCCTTTGACACCGTTGACCACGTCTTCCTTCTCCAAACTCTTCAATCCCTCAGTCTCTGTGACACTATCCTCTCGTGGTTCTCCTCCTGTTCATTTAGTGTCTCCTTTTTTCAGTGACACCTCCTCCCCTCACTCTGTTTAGGTTGGAGTCCCAGAAACCTCTGTTCTTGGTCCCCTTTTGTTGCCTCGGCAAACATATTTATTTGTTTTGATTGTGCTACCACCTGTACACCAATGACACACAAATATATCTCTCCTTACCTGATCTCTCCCCCGCTGTCCTACAATGTTTCACCGCTTGCCTTTCTTCCATCTCTGACTGGATGTCCTCCCACTTTCTGAAACTCAATCTCTCTAAACCTGAGCTTCTTAGTTTTACTGCTCATAATACTGATCCACAGCTCTTTCTCTCCATGCAGGCTGATGGTACCTGCATCAACCCATCTATGCAAGCTTGCTGTCTTGGTGTTATCTTTGATTCTGGCCTTGCCTTTGCTTCTCATGTTGTTAGAACCTGTCGATTCCACCTCAAAAACATTACCCGCGTCCGCCCCTTTCTTATGCTGCCAAGGAGTTTGATCACGCTCAAGTAATTTCTCATACTGATTACTATAATTCCCTACTAACTGGTCTCCCCAGAAGACACACTGCCCCACTACAGTTACTAACTGTGGCGAAACTAAGCTCGCCACTGGGCACTGGAGAAGACTAATTGCCAGCCTCTTGACATGTGACTATGGCCCCTGGGGAACTTTGCCAGTTAAAAACACTATTTGGACTTATTGGTGTTTAAAAGACTGTTCTGGCCCTTTAATTGGAACTGGCACAATTCTACACCTTTGATTCCCTGGGAGAATGTGCCTTCTCCTGTCCCATTGTTCTCCAGCAGGGCGTTGTCCCAGGGACACTGCCAGACCAGTTTATACTGGCTGCTTTGTCCCTCCTCAATCTCTATAGCAGACATTGCTAAACTTAAACCCCATGGCGATTTGACTGTGGTCGTGGGATCTGAGCGCTGTTTGGATATATTGAGCACTCAGATCCAAGCTATCAAGCTGTTCAGTATGATAGGAATTATGTATTTTTGTGTATTTTTGCTGTTGTTGTGAATAGAGATATTTTCTGTACCTGGAGATAATTGGCTTACCACACCCAAGCCATGCTTGCAGTTGGTCAAAAAGGACTCCAGCTAACGTTTTAACAACTGAAAGGAATTGTATAATTTCTGAGTATGTTTGTACTTAGAGTATGCTGATTCTGAAAAGTAAGTTTTGTGTGAATGTGATGTATACTTTTAGAGTTATGAATATTGGGTAAAACTGTTTATTTTCCTGGCTGTGATAATTACTTTAGGCCATTGTGTTCAGTAATTATATCACAGGCAGAGGGGAGGATTTTGCTGTAATGAATGGGAGTGTCAGACATTGTTGTATTGTTTTGATTGGTTTGTGTGCTTTGTATGCCTGTGTACCATCAGATCCATGTGGTGTGCCTCTGGCCTGGGGAACTGTATAAATTGTGAGTGCTTGCTTCCATTAAACAGATTCCTGCTTGACCCTCAATACAGAGCCTCGTCTCGTACTTGGGGGGATTATTCGTATGAATTTCCTGTTCGGCTGTTTGGAGTGTAAACCTTTCTTATGGTTTTTCCTGTTTGGCAGTTTGGAGTGTAAACCTTTCGTATGGTTTTTCCTGTTCGGCAGATTGGTGTATTCAGTAGCTGCCTTTGCATCTAGAAAGGGAATATCTCCTAAACGGCTTCAACCCTTTTTATACCTGGGGTGCCGTTACAATTGCCACTCGAATCAATGCTGCCACCATGCTGATTTTTCCCTCCTGTTGCTCCTCTCACACCTCACCCCTATATCAATCCTTTCACTGGATTCCTGTATCTCACAATTTAAAATGCTAAACCTTACCTATAAAGCTCTAAAACTTTACCTATAAAGCTCTAAACAACTCTAGTCCCTATTTCTTCACTGTTTCATAAGTAGGCCCCTTCATGGTCTCTCCGCTCTACCTGTGACCTTCTCATGTCTGCTACTTGCACCCTTTCTGTTAATTTGCGCTTGCTGGACTTCTCTTGGGCATCTCCTTTCCTTTGGAACAGTCTGTCTACCCCATCAGGCTCTTCCCTAGTCTTCAATCATTTAAGAAGTCCCTCAAACCCATTGTGGCAAAGATGCCTCTGCCATGAGTTCCTGGAAGAGCCTGCTGGCTAGCGTCCTGCCCAAGGACAATGGGCCCTGTAAATAACATCTAAAAAACTTGGTTCATGTGTGTGACGGTAGTCACCATCACTGGTGATGGAAGACAGACACTATGGGTGGGCTCCCAAATTCCTTATGTGTTTTGTCACATTGTGCCTATTTTTTGTGCAGGGTATGTTGAATGTATTGCTGGTCTGTGCATCTCCCCCTCCCCCTTTTTCCTGTCCTATTGTTTCCCCAGCAGGGCGTTGTCCCAGGGACACTGCCAGACCAGTTTAATCTAGCTGCTCTGTCCCTCCCATCAGCCCTTGCTATTGTCTGACCCCACCCTTCCTTGTACTATAGTAATCTATGTAACCTATTGTATGTAAATGAGGATGTTGGGGGCTAAAACTATGTGTGCTGTATTCATAAAGGAGTTGCTGTTTAACCTTTACCATGTGTCGTCTGGTGTTTGGTCCAGGGTAGAAAAGGACCTAAGTGATCCCAGTCAAGCCTCGGCATCTGGGTCTGAAGTGTTTCAGGGTCCCTGATAGCTGCAAGGAAGCAGACTTGGCGGAGGTACTCGGTCGTACTGGAGTACTGGAGCTCCGTTACAATGTGGTTTCCCAGGATTGTTCGGGAACTGAACAAACCCACAAACTGCCAACCACCTCTGGTCTTGTTAACCCCTATTGACCTCTCCTGACACCTCCATCTGCGTTTTCACACTACGGATTCTAAGTGTTCGGCTGCGTGGTCGCTGTTCGTATGCACGAACATGTGGGAACTGAGTTGTCGGCCATCTTGTTTGCAGTGGTGTTTGGTTGTTGAGTGCATGGAACTAAAATCAGACACTCTAACTCGCGAACACCGCTGAACTTTGACAAATGCCTGCTTCATTGAAATTCATGTCAGGAGAGTGCTTTTTGGTAGGATTGTTCATATGAACGAGGCGAACAATCACTACCTAGAAGCCAGATGATTGGTTTGGTATTTTGTTCGGTTTTAGACTCCTGAAATTGACCAACCGCTACCACTTTTCTTATGGAACTATTTTGAGCAGAAACCAAGTATGTGGTCGGTCAAAAGTTGACTTCCATGGAAAATCCAAACCACCAAACTGATCTAAGTGATTTTTGGATATGATGGTCACTCAGATCAGGGCTATTTAGGGATGTGACTCTTGAAGGGTTTTAATGGATTTTGGGGGTACTTTTAGGGGTGTTGTAAAATTCTGTGTTTTTCTGTACCTGGAGAAAATTGAGTTTGTACAGTTCCTGAATCAATTATCTCTCAGGCACAGGGGAGGAGTTTACTGTGTGTATAAATTGTGAGAGCTTGCCTGCATTAAACAGATCTACTCCCAGCATTAAGTCTCGGCTAATGTGTGGGGGGAATGCTATACTGGCTATAATTATTACTATACAGCTATACTCTCTGTAGGAGAGCTTTGACCACTGGAAGCTGGTCCTGTCTCAGAAGAGGGCATACTAGACTGGAAGGATGCCATGCTATGTCTGCAGAGTAACTCAGGAGGATGGAGCGAGTTAGCATCCCCATACAAGGAAGAGTTCAACTGGAGACTACAGAGCACCTTGACCCGAGAGGATGGTCCTGTCTTAGAAGAGGGCATACTGGACTAGAATGATGCCATTTGGAAGAAGCTCTGGTACGAGGCCTTGGAAGATGTTCAGGTTTGGTGGAGAGAGAGCCTCCCAAGCCAGGGGGAATGTTATACTGGCTATAATTACTACTATACAGCTATACTTTCTGTAGAAGAGTTTGACCACTGGAAGCTGAATCCAGGACCCTAGTCCAGGGTTGGAAGAGACAGCGAGACCCCAGCCAAGCGGCAGCTAAGGGGCTAAAGTGGTTATGGTGTCCCAACAATAGCTAGGAAACGTGTTTGGCGGAGGTACCCAGTTGGGGTACCAGGTGGTCTGCCACACCCATCTTTGCAGAAAACCTTATGACCCCCCCAGTGTAACTTCTATCTTACAAACCTGTCTCTCCTAAAGGGCCACATTCCACTCTTATCTCCAGTTCTGCTACTTTCCCACTTGGTTTGTTTGCTGTCCCCTTGATGCCCTATTATGTTTTTATACCCCCATGTACTCTACACTGTAAGCTCGTCTGAGCAGGGTCCTCATTAACCTATTGTTCCTGTAACATTTCATAATTGCGTAATTTACTGTTAAATCATCCCCTTTTATAATATTTAAAATTGCTGTGGAATAGGTTGTAACTATATAAATACCAATAATAATAATGTATAACTACCCCTACCTCCTCTAGACTGTAAGCTCGTTTGAGCAGGGTCCTCATTAACCTATTGTTCCTGTAACATTTTATAATTGTCTAATTTATTGTTAATCCCTTAAGGACCAAACTTCTGGAATAAAAGGGAATCATGACATGTCACACATGTCATGTGTCTTTAAGGGGTTAAATCATCCCCTTTTATAAAATTGTAAAGTGCTGCAAAATAGGTTGTCACTTTATAAAAAGCAATAATAATGTATAACTACCTGTAGCCTACAGCTCCAGCATATTTTATTGATAAAAGTCGCTATGAGAATTTTTGGTCTATATCTAATGATTGCTGATTTTCATAAATAGCAACAATATAGACATCATCTGTCACAGTATTCCCTTGCTCAAGAAACAGAATAAAAATATGTCAGCAGTAAATATTGTGTACATATTACATAAAATGTTTAAATTTCCTGAGATAATATGGTAGTGTTTACCAATGAGTTAGTCATACATACCAAGTTTCCCTCTTTAGAAGGGACAGTCCATACTTTTGACCCAAATCATTCTGTTCCTCTTTTCTAATGTCCCTCTTTTCTACGAGCTCCATATTGTTGGTTTGTCTGAATGTATAACAGAGCTCTACAGCAATAATACTCAAAGCAATGTGTCTTAAAACTACAATAAAGTTGAAATCTGAGTGAATAAGATACATTGTTCTTGTTCTAAATTACATTTTAGTTTCATAACTAAACTTCATAACATTAGTTTTACTTGCAAAAACATAATAATCAGAGATATAATTTTAAGATAACAGCTTATTGATCCTTGGAAAGAACTGACTGTTATTCTGGGGTAAAGAGGACATTTTTTCACAATTTGTTGAAAAATTGGAAAAAGCTTCAAATTTTTTTTTTTATTTGCCTTCTTCTGGATCAACTGCAAAAATAGGTATGAGAACAGATGAGCATGATGGACGCATGTCTCTTTTCATTAACTTTGTATAAATTGTTATTAGCAAGTCACCTACAATCTTGCAGAACAGACCAATTCCTTGCCAAACACATACTCACACCCCTAAAATTAAAATGTCCCTCTTTGTAAACTTGAAATATTGGGAATTATGGGTTAGATTCTTCTCTAACAGCAAAAAGGACATTAAACAGAACATTGAAATTAATATAAATAGTACTGTCCCTCCATTTGGGGAATTTTTTTTATCATCCTTCACATATGTTAGAATGGAGCCTCTTGCAGGCTGATATTTCATATTATACTTACCAGAATATTTTTTGCATGGTTAGCCAGGATGCAGCCTCTTTTCATTGAAGACCCAGCAAACAACACATTGAGAGAGACATTCTTTGTGTGCCCCTTTTTTTGACCAGTGTTGATAATACATTCTCTACCTGTGGTGATACAAATGACATACAGAATGCATAAGGAATGCATTGAGTTTTAACAGTTATGACTTCATACCACTTGATATCTTCATTTAGAAACATGACCCATTGTATTGTTAAGGGAGCTTTTTTTGGAGGGATTGGGGGGGGGCGGGGTAACTTAATAATAATTTCAAGTATTTCATCATCGTTTGATTGTTCAAACATTTTGCTATTTATTTGAAACAGATTTCTAAGTTTAATATTTGCATAGTCATCTGGGTCAGGGGCCATCTTACTTTTAATGATAAAATGTCACTCTTTTTTTAATTTTAGCAACACAGCTATTTTTAGGACTAATTGTGGGTCTCCACTAATTTAATTAAAGGGACACTATTGTCACCCAGACCACTTCAGCTTAATGAAGTGGTCTGGGGTTTTAACACTTCAGATGTAAACATAGCAGTTTCAGAGATGTTTACATTGCAAGGTTAATCCAACCTTTTGTAGCTGTCTTCCTGACAGCTGCTAGAGGCGCTTCTGCATCCAGTGTGCAGGACGTCCATAGGAAAGCATTGAGAAATGCTTTCCTAAGGACTGTTTGAATGCATGCACGGCTCTTGCCGTGCATTCTACTCCACTTGGGAGCTAACGTCGGCGGGGGAGGAGAGGTCACCAGCGCAGATGGAGCCCGACGCTCGATTAAGGTAAGTAACTGAAGGGGTTTTAACCCCTTCAGCTCCAAGGGAGGGGGAACCCTGAGGGTGGGGGTGGGTCCAAAGGATGATATAGTGTCAGGAAAACGAGTTTGTTTTCCTGACACTATAGTGATCATTTAAAGTTAATTTGCTCAGAAAATTGATAGCTGTATCCTCGTTAGTTTTGAGGGAGACTCTTGCATAAAACACAGATTTTTATAAACCTCTAAAAAATAATTTACATTTCCAGTTCAAGAACTTATTTTATTAAAGTGTTATTGAATATATTGATGTTTTGGGAGCATTTCACTTGCTCTATTATTGTATTTCTGGCATTTTCTTTTATAATTTTCAAAAAACGCTTCTGTGTTGTAATAACTTCACATTTTAGAATGTTACACATATTGCCTGTTTTTTTCATTGCAGAAACTAGCTATATACTGACAGCCCTACAGTTTCCAAAGTACACGTTAAATTTATATAATCTGTGTTATGACTGCCATAATTTATTGCAAGGTTGCACATATTTTGATTTCATAAAACTGTCATTAAGAATCCATGTACCTTGTATTCCTGGGTATTGAGTTTTGTTACAGAATTTAAAAAAAAGGCTCGACCAAGCAATTTGGCCTATTATGCCTGTTTGTAGTCTGGAAGACAACACCACCTTGTCAAAAACAAATTTATTCTAGAACAGAAAGTAAAATTATGTTCCTCTGGGTGCTTTGTTCTCCATGTGTCATAAAATCTGTGTTTTGCCAGTAGATTTTGAAATACCTTAGCTGATTTCATTGGTTTTTTTTACTGCAGCTTTTACATTTCTTGACATAACTCTGTCCACTGTGATGTCTACTACTGTGAAATAACCGCCTACTTTGATACAGCCTTGGAAATGTATTAAATCTTGTCAAATAACTTACTTGAAAATATAGTTTAATTTCTATATGAAACCCATATTGTGAATAAGGTTATTGCAATGTGATTTAAATGACATACCAGCATAATACAGCATCAATTTTCTACCTGGACATGCTCATGTTGTAATGAATTATTGGTCAGGATAATAAGTTCTTTTGCCTCCCTTAGAAATAATGTAGTCACAGGCTCGACTTTTTATTTCTTGACTAATATTTGAAGGTTTTCTTTTTTACAAAAATCTTGGTAAATCCAGTGTCAACATTCTATGTTGTGACTACAATTGAATATATTTTTTGCTACTTAGAAAATAACACTAAAACATGGATATGTTAAGTCTTCATGTGCCGATAATTAAAAGCACACCAGCAATACTCTGGCTACAATATAACTTAGATTTTATCCTCATATTCGTGCAGTGTTTTTTGTTTGTTTTTTCATATTCAAATTAGTTTTGCTTTTTAAAAAAAGAAAAAGAAAAGGATGTTGCAGCATTCTACAGCATAACTCTATACATTTAGCCATACTCCCACTTTCAAAAAGCATCTTCCTTACTAGATGTTTAGTTTGATTGTTCCTTCCCAGATTGTTAATCTGTTAATTTGAGTGGTACATTCCCATATGAATGTATAATCCAACTCACCTTCATGTCTAATCCAAATCACATGACCGAAGGATGCACTAAACATTAAAAGTAACACCAAAAAAATGGTGGCTCAAACTGTATTCAAAAAAGAAATTGACCTTTTGTTGAAAAATTGCTGAAACATATTCAAAAACATATCCAACACAAAAACATATAAAGCCTACATTGTCGAGGGAGAATTAAATTAAATGCTTAGTGTCGAGGGAGAATTTAATTAAATGCTCATCAGTCAGTGTGGTTTAATATAAGAACAGTGACTGAGTCACACCACACAAAAACAAAAGTTTTAGACTTTAAAAAAAACAGACTTTTCTAAAATTAGAATATGTGTAAAGGAGTCATTATCAGTTTGGAGCAATTTAAAGGGAGTCCAAGAGAAATGGGATTATTTAAAAGTTGCACTGCTGAAGGCAACATAAAATTGCATTAGGCTTGTCAGTAAAAGCAAAAAAAGAAACCACTGTGGTACTCCGCAGATGTGGCCAAAATAGTAAAAAAACAAAAAGTTAGCATTTAGTAATTATAAAAAAAACAGAGTGAAGAAGACAGAATGCTCTATAAGATTAAGCAGAAAGAGGCTAAGCAAGTTATAATAGCTTCCAAATCTCACACAGAAGAGAAAATAGCACAGTCAGTAAAAAAAGGGGACAAAACATTTTTAGATACATAAATGAAAAAAGGAAAGTAAAACAAGGATTAGTTAAATTAAAAACAAAAGAAGGAAGGTATATAGAAGAGGATAAAGGTCTAGCTGACTGGCTCAATGAATATTTTTGTTCGGTATTTACAGATGAAAATGAAGGAAAGGGACCTCAGTTAAGAAAAAGGATAAATGAGTCATTTATTACACGTGAGTTTACAGAGGAAGAGGTTCTATTTCAACTGTCAAAAGTAAAGACAAATAAGTCAATGGGACCTGATGGAATACACCCAAAGCTATTAAAAGAGCTTAGTGGTGTGCTAGCAAAACCATTAACAGATTTATTTAACCAATCATTGTTAACAGGAGTAGTCCATGTTAAAGGATAGGATTGTTGAACATCTAAAAACACATGGATTTCAAGATCAGAGACAACATGGGTTTACTTCAGGGAGATCATGCCAAACTAATTTTATTGATTTTTTTGATTGGGTAACTAAAATAATAGATCAGGGTGATGGAGTAGACATTGCTTACCTAGATTTCAGTAAGGCTTTTGACACTGTTGCACATAGAAGGCTTATCAATAAATTGCAATCTTTAAGTTTGGATTCCAATATTGTTGAATGGGCAAGGCAGTGGCTGAGTGACAGGCAACAGAGGGTTCTACTTCCATCCAGTCTAAATAGGTGACCTCATGGTGGTCATGAATATATTTGTATAATGCTACCATATCCACTCTGAAGTGCTGTTTTTGTTAACTAAGCATATTTACATCTGTTAACCTGTCTTCATAACTAAGCTTTTCCATTCCTTTTATTAATTTTGTAGCCCGCCTCTGCACTCTTTCTAGTGCCATAATATTCTTCTGTAGAAAAGGTTCCCAAATTCCACAGCATATTTAAGTGTGGTCTTACCATTGATTTATAAAGAGGCGAAATTATATTTTCTTTGTGAGAATTATGCATGTCAGTACTTTATTGACCATATCAACTGCTGATTGGTATTGCACATTGTTTCCTAGTTTGTTGTCTAAAACAATTCCCAATTCATTCTCACGTGTTGTTATCTCTACTTCACTACCATTTAGGGTATAAGTTGCTTGTACATTCTTTACCCAGAAGTGTATAACTTTACATTTATCTACATTAAATAGCATTTGTCATTTGAGTGCCCAGCCCACTAATCTATCTAAGTTTATCTTCAGCAAAGTAAAATCCTGCTCACATTATATTTCCTTGCTTAGTCTTGTGTCATCTGCAACCACTGAAACATGACTTTTAATGCTTATTTTAAGATCATTCATCAATATGCTGAATAGAAGTGGTCCCAGAAAAGAACCCTGAGGGAAATCACTTACCACTTTTGTCCAGCTTAAAATTTGCCATTAATGACACGGGTCTGGAGTGTCCCTTTCATGTGGTGGCTGGCTAGCAAGCATGGCCAGCTGGCATGTGATTATCTTACACATTATAGAGGAGATGTTTGCCTGAGTCATTGTTTGGCTATCCAAACTATTTTTGCCAAACCAAACATACACATCACTGAATGTCGAAGATACCAAAAAAAAAGACCTTGCATTCTATAAGTTTTGTTCGGAAGAACTACAATTTTTCTCCCTGCACAAGTCTACGGATTGACTAAATGATTTAACAAGGAACATCAATCAGATTTGTGTACAGCAAAAAAAAATTGTCTCAGTCAAACAATTTTAATTTCAGAATCACAATCTGAAACTAACATGCTTAGCCATTGCATATCTTACTTGGTTCATGATTTTGGTGCATTTTGGCTCAGTGCTCAGGATTTTGTTCAAGTATCCAATAAAAATTCAGACAAATTCCAGTTCAGACCACAACAAATATCCAAGTCTAATTTTTATTAAAGTATATACAATATAGTATATACACCGTGGAGCTTTCATTTTTTGAGTGCATGCCAAAATTAATTCTTTAAATTCATCATTTTACTTTTTGTTCATTTCCATATTACTATACTCCCAAGATGTTCCAAAAACTTTGTTAAATGCTGCCAGATTCTGGGTAATATATATGATCCCTGTAGAAAATGACTATAAAGAACAAATACATAATTTATTTAACTGCTTAAGGACCAAATATTATTGTTGGCAATCTTCCTATGCTGGCCACTGTAAGCATTATATCAGCATGGAATGCCCTGCTTGGTTAGCTTGGCCTCGGTAGAGATCTAATGAGAGGGTCATTACATTCTGGCTTAGGAGCCAAAAGAACAGATTGTTATGATAGCACAGACTATCATTGGCCCTTAAAGAGTTAATAGAATTAATTGCAAAAGGAATATTTAATAATGGTATCTATCGAAACCCCACATTCCTGCTTTTTACTGCTTGTGATCCCATTATACAGTGTAATTAGCTAAATTAATGTTATTGTAGTATCGTATTGAGTTTTACAGCTGTAGCAGTTTAATTGCTAAACAATAAATTGTAATTTGTAACCTGAAAAAAAAAAAAAAACATTTGAGTTGTAGGTATTATTCTTACTAAATGTTACAAATCATATGTCAACTCAACATAACAGACTAGCAAATCACCTTTCAGATGGAAAAAGAGATTAACTTTAACTGTGTATATTATTATTATTTTATTATTTATATAGTGCCATCACATTCCATAGCGCTGTACAATGGGTGGACTAACAGACATGTAATTTTAACCAGACAATTGGACGTACAGGAACAGAGAGGTGGAGGGCCCCTCTCAATGAGCTTACATTCTAGACGGAGTGGGGTATAGTGACACAAAGGACAAAAGTAAGGGTATGAAGTAGGTTGTTAGAAAAGTATTCACTGAGGGCTTAGTAGGTAATTTTGACAGTTGCAGGAGAGGAGTCATGGGGGGTGTGGGATAAAAACCTGCTAACAGCTTAATTGATATAAACTAATATATTAAAATTACAAATAGGTAAAAAAGTGATTACAACGCAAGTTTATTCTAAGCACAACGGCCCTGGACATCTATCTGCAAAACAGTATCTGCCTTTATCACTGATGATGTAGCCTTAGTTTTTTTCTTATAAAAGAGGTACAATGAGAGGTCAGCCAAGAAAAAAATCGAATTTGTTCAAAATAAAATTCTACAGATAGTTGCCAACCAAATATGTACTATAGTTATATAAGTATTGATCCATCAATCAGATCTAATGATGAGACTACTAAGTGAAAAAGACAAATGTTCCTCTTCAGCTATTACTTTAATTTCCAAGGCCAAATGAGTAAAGCTATTATACAGAATATGGATTGTTTGGTGACACAGGTCTCTATTACAATTACTACTGCATTCTCTATGGCACTTTGTCATGAAGCGGCAGGCTTTTAACTGGCTGTTTTGCATGTGTGCCTACAAGATGTTTGCAGCTGTGCACGGTCTGTTAATGTGATTTTTTTTTTGTCTAAAAGGATCAGTAAACCATCTCATGACTCATATATCAGAGTGCAGGCAAAATTCATGGAGAGTAAAGTGCTGTATGATTTTACGAAGGAACCTTCATTAATCTACTGTAAGGAAACTGTTTTCTTAAAAAGAATTTAAGGCTGAACCTCATCCCATTCACAGATCTGTTGATAAATAGACAAATGTGGGAGGGGTGTGCAATTAGTTATAATTCAGTTTTTTAAAAATCTACAAAAGAACCATGTTGAAAGCTGGAAATGTATCACTCAATTGATTTCTAGACCCACAAGGAAAATAATAAATACAAAATGAATAAAATAATATCATCACAAAATTGTTTCGAGAGTTGAGCCACATTTATCCTTTAAGGGTTACTCTAACCCTTATGGGAGGGACTTTCCATTATAAAATGCCCTATTGGGCACTATGGAGAAGCCCCTCCCCCCCATCCAAACCTGTAAAATAAAAGGGATTTACTTACCTGGAAACCAACCCTGGGCGGAGCTCCCAGCACTGACTTCTACACCCCCTCCAATGTCACAGGGACTACTCGCAGGGCCAATTACAGGTGTCTCATAGAGAAGCCTGTGATTGGTGGGTTTTGCTGGCTCAGAGCTCAGAGTGCACAAGCATACAGAACGCAGGCACAGGTGCAAAGGAAGAGGAGGAAAGGAGTATAGAGGGCTAATTTAACTTAGTGACCAGGCCATTTTTAAATTTTCTTAATGTTAAGGACCAGGTCTGTTTTTACATTTCTGCGGTGTTTGTGTTTAGCTGTAATTTTTCTCTTACTCAATTACTGTACCCACACATATTATATACCATTTTTCTTGCCATTAAATGGTCTTTCTAAAGATACCATTATTTTCATCAGATAATATAATATATATTTACTATAAAACAAATTATTAAATATGATGAAAATATGTAAAAAACACACTTTTTCTAACGTTGACCCCCAAAATCTGTTACGCATCTACAACCGCCCAAAAACACCCATGCTAAATAGTTTCTAACTTTTGTCCTGAGTTTAGAAATACCCAATGTTAGCATGTTCTTAGCTTTTTTCAAGTTATAGGGCTATAAGTACAAGTAGGACATTGCTGTTTCAAAATCTATTATAATAATATTTTTAAAATGTATCAATAGTGACATTGTAAAACTGTTATCTGTCATAAATCTCTGAATCACACCTTACATATACATATTTTTTAAATAAGACAACCCAGGGTATTCAATATCCGGTATGTCCAGTCTTTTTAGTAGCCACTTATTCACAAACACTGGCCAAAGTTAGCGTTCATATTTGTTTGTGTGTGAAAAATGCAAAAAACAAATTTGAACGCTAATTTTGGCCAGTGTTTGTGACTAAGTGGCTTCTAAAAAATACTGGACATACCCCCTTTGTAGTACCTTGGGTTGTCTATGTTTTTTAAATGGAATGCCATCATGGGGGTAATTCTCATTCCTGGGCTACCATATGGTCTCAAAGGTAACATTACCAATCTGGCAAATTTCAATGTGCAAAAAAGGAAATGCAAATCTTATATTTGACTCTGTAATTTTTTGAAAACACCATAAAACCTGTACGTGGTGGATTTGGTTTTACTTGCGAGACTCCGCAGAACACAAATATTAGTGTTCAAAACAGTAAAACGTATCGGAACAATTATATCATCAGTCAAAGTGCTGTTTGTGTGTAAAACAGTCCCCCCCATGTACAGGTATTATGGTGTCCTGGAAAGTTACAGGGTTAAATATAGGGCTTGCAAATCAAATTCTCTGGATTTTCTGCCTGGGTTGTCAGACAGGTCCCTCAAATTTTAATTAATAAAATGACTTAATTATGTAAAAATATTATATAAATATATTTGTAGAATTCAAATATATATATATATATATATATATATATATTATTATTTTTATAGAGTTTATATATATATATATGTATATATATATATATATATATATATATAGATAGATAGATACATATATGTATTTATAACGTCATTCTAAATGTATTTTGATTTAAATATATATGCATATTAATATCAAAATACAGTTATAACAAATTTAAACCGCTATATCCATTTTTAAAATTTCATTTTTTATTTAAATTTTTTATTTATTTGTTTATTATTTTTATTGTATACATATATATATTCATTCTAAGTGTATTTTTAAATTTATATTTAATTATATTAAAATACACTTACAATAATGGATTGTGTATGTGTATGTTTATATAAAAGTATTTAGATTATATATATATGTATATATATATATATATATATATATGTATATATATATATATATTTTTAAAGATCATATATGTATATTATCTAAGTACTTTTATTAACTTTATAATAACTTTTATAAATTTTTGAATAACTTTTATTTACTCTTTAAACTTTTGTGCAGGCATAAGGGGGGCAGCCTGAGAGATCAGGCACTTTTCCTGCCATGTGATTGCAAGGACTCCGTGTTCACATGGCCGGTGGGGGCTGGATCAACCACAGGAGGACTGCCTAGGATGCCAGGCAAGTCCCCATATCACGATCGCCAGCAGGAAATCGCCAGCGATCAGGTAAGTGCAGATTTGGGATCGGACATACCAAGTACGTCCGTGGTCGTTAATAACCCTTTCTTTGTCGGACATATCTGGTACATCCAAGGTCGGGAAGGGTTTAAAAACAAAATGATGAGGACAATGGAGGAAGGCGGGAAGGGGCTCAATGTGGGTGGAAAGGGGGGGGGGTGGGATTGTAATCTTCCCCTTGTAGGCGCTATGCCTGTAAGGGGAAGATTTTTACGTCTGTCAGCAGCATGCAGTGCACGTTGACGAGAGATGCATTTTATGCACAGAATTTACATTAGGATCCTGGAATTTCTGGATCCTGGAGTTCTGGGCTGCCAATGTAATATGTGCTGCGGTGCAACTAGCCCCTATCACACAATAACACATATCTCAGTATGAGCAGTGCTTCAAGCAGAAACACTGCACATCCAGACTACTTCACCATGACCACTTCAAATCAAGTGGTTATGGTGGTTGTAGTAGCTCAATTCAAAGTTAATTCCTAAATAATTATAAAACTGTATGAAGAATAAACCCATTCACTTATTTGATAAAATTAAATCCTACATAACGAGATACCCAGGACCTCCAAATAACCAAGAGGTCACCATAATTAACAACCTACTTTTCTTCACATCAAGATGTGAGGAATCCCCGATATTGCATGAGTAAGCATAAAAATCAAATGCTGAATACACTCCAAATGATCATAGCTATGGGATTGGCTGGAACTGAAGGCCCATATTAACAGTTGCCATGAGGACCTAGTTTTTTTTTATTTTTTTTTAAATCTAACATAATAACCAGAATTTAACATTCCATCATAATTCCTAACAAAACAGGATGGGTTGGTTGTCTGCAGTGAAAAATTATGGAGCACTGAAATATCTTAAAATGGCTCACTCAATCATAATTCATTAATTAATTGAATATGCAGTCATTAAAAGTCCCCAAATTAAAGCAGAGGATTAAGAGTCCACAATGACTTAGAAACATTAATAGTTTCAGAATCATCCTTCATTCTCCACATAAGAATGATCAATTTGAAAGCAAATTCTTGGTTCTTGGCATTTTATGTTTAATTCTGCTCTCTATTAAATCACACCTGTTGTTGTGCCCAACCATTACTGAATTACTTTCCTGAATTATTTTTCTGTATAGAGTTGTATTTATTTTTTTCAAGCTGCATGTAGCAGTGCAGATTTTCTTTTACTATTATTATTTTTTTAAATAAATAATAAGTAATGATAATTTTAGTACTGAAACCTAGTAAAGATGAAGAAATGAATAAAGACTACAAGTGGATGGATTATTTAGATAATAAAGAGGTTAGCATGATAAAGGGAGGTGATGGAGGATATGTTTTTGTTAAAAAAAGGAAGGAGGAACTGAAATTGAGACATAGATTGGGTTGAGTAATGTAGGTGAGGGAATGAAAGGGGGAGGAAAAAAGGAAATAAAGGGACATGAAAAGAATGGACAGGAGACTTTTGATTGAATTAGGACGCTGAAAGAGTGATAGCATCCTGGAGGAAGCAGCAGAGGGGTATAAAAAATGTGTTGGAAAAACTCAAAAGATAATGTAAAAGTGAACTTCTAAATGTTGTCTGCAAAAAGTTCTAAAACAATGAGAAAGTTCACAAAATAGGTTTTGTATAACAGTAGAGAAAAGTGAGTCAAAATAACAAGGCTTGCTGTGACAGAACCATTGGAAGAGGTATGGTTTGGTTGGATACATTTTGAAGACAGTGCAAGAATGGTTAGAGAGTAGTGATGTACCGAACGGTTCGCCGGCGAACGGTTCCTGGCGAACATAGCATGTTCGCGTTCGCCACGGCGTGCGAACATATGCGCGGTTCGACCCGCCCCCTATTCGTCATCATTGAGTAACTTTGACCCTGTACCTCACAGTCAGCAGACACATTCCAGCCAATTAGCAGCACAGCCTCCCTAGCAGACCCTCCCACCTACTGGACAGCATCCATTTTAGATTCATTCTCAAGCTGCATGCTTAGTAAGAGGAGGGAAAGTGTAGCTGCTGTTCATAAGATAGGGAAAAGCATAGCTAGGTTAGGGATAAGGGTATGCTTTTTTTGGATTTTTTTTTTCTATCTAATGTAAATGCACTTAGTTGTCTGCCACTGCTGCCAGCTTCTGTGTCAGGCTCACAGTGCCCATTTCCCCAGTCAGTGCCACCAATTACATCTGGTGTCACAATAGCTTGAATTTAAAACAAAAAACTTTTTTCACTGTTATAGATTGAATAGCAGTCAGTTGTCTGCCACTGCTGCCAGCTTCTGTGTCAGGCTCACAGTGCATACTGTGCCCATTTCCCCAGTCAGTGCCACCAATTACATCTGGTGTCACAATAGCTTGGATTTAAAAACAAAAAACTTTTTTCACTGTTATAGATTGAATAGCAGTCAGTGTCCTTAAAGCGGGTGTGTACGCTAACAGTGGATACGCTGACAAGTGCCACTAATTAGATCTGGTGTCACAATAGTTTGGATTTAAAAAAAAAATAATCTTTTTCACTGTTATAGATTGAATAGCAGTCAGTGTCCTTAAAGCGGGTGTGTTACGCTAACAGTGGATACGCTGACAAGTGCCACTAATTAGATCTGGTGTCACAATAGTTTGGATTTAAAAAAAAAAACTTTTTTCACTGTTATAGATTGAATAGCAGTCAGTGTCCTTAAAGCGGGTGTGTTACGCTAACAGTGGATACGCTGACAAGTGCCACTAATTAGATCCTGTGTCACAATAGCTTGGATTTAAAAACAAAAAACTTTTTTTACTGTTATAGATTGAATAGCAGTCAGTGTCCTTAAAGCGGGTGTGTTACGCTAACAGTGGATACGCTGACAAGTGCCACTAATTAGATCTGGTGTCACAATAGTTTGGATTTAAAAAAATAATCTTTTTTCACTGTTATAGATTGAATAGCAGTCAGTGTCCTTAAAGCGGGTGTGTTACGCTAACAGTGGATACGCTGACAAGTGCCACTGAGTAGATCCTGTGTCACAATAGCTTGGATTTAAAAAAAATAATAATCTTTTTTCACTGTTATAGATTGAATAGCAGTCAGTGTCCTTAAAGCGGGTGTGTTACGCTAACAGTGGATACGCTGACAAGTGCCACTAATTAGATCCTGTGTCACAATAGTTTGGATTTAAAAATAATAATCTTTTTTCACTGTTATAGATTGAATAGCAGTCAGTATCCTTAAAGCGGGTGTGTTACGCTAACAGTGGATACGCTGACAAGTGCCACCAATTAGATCTGGTGTCACAAAGCTTGGATTTAAAAAACAAAAATCTTTTTTTACTGTTATAGATTGAATAGCAGTCAGTGTCCTTAAAGCGGGTGTGTTACGCTAACAGTGGATACGCTGACAAGTGCCACTAATTAGATCTGGTGTCACAATAGTTTGGATTTAAAAAAAAAATAATCTTTTTTCACTGTTATAGATTGAATGGCAGTCAGTGTCCTTAAAGCGGTTGTGTTACGCTAACAGTGGATACGGTGCCCAGTGCCACCACTCATATCTGGTGTCACAATAGCTTGCATTTAAAAACAAAAAACTTTTTTCACTGTTATAGATTGAATAGCAGTCAGTGTCCTTAAAGCGAGGGTGTCAGGCTCACAGTGGATACTGTGCCCAGTGCCACCACTCACTCACTGGTGTCACAATAGCTTGCATTTAAAACCAAAAAACTTTTTTCACTGGTGTAGATTGAATAGCAGTCAGTGTCCTTAAAGCGAGGGTGTGTTCGCTAACAGTGGATAAGCTGACAAGTGCCACTAATTAGATCCTGTGTCACAATAGCTTGGATTTAAAACAAAAACTTTTTTACTGTTATAGATTGAATATTAGCAGTCCGGTGTCCTTAAAGCGGGTGTGTTAAGCTAACAGTGGATGCGTGACAAGTGCCACTGAGTAGATCTGGTGTCACAATAGCTTGGATTCAAAAAAAAACACTTTTTTCACTGTTATAGATTGAATAGCAGTCAGTGTCCTTAAAGCGGGTGTGTTACGCTAACAGTGGATACGGTGACCAGTGCCACCAATTAGATCTGGTGTCACAATGGTTGGATTTAAAAAAAAAAAACACTTTTTTCACTGTTATAGATTGAATAGCAGTCAGTGTCCTTAAAGCGGGTGTGTTACGCTAACAGTGGATACGCTGACAAAAACCACTAATTAGATC
>OW240916.1:209567952-209617543 GCA_933207985.1 Pelobates cultripes | reverse complement strand
AGTCAAAGTGGCACCTGCCACCCTGCAAACAGAGGATGTGGCAGCAACGCCACCATGACTGCCACCATCCCCAAGCATCTCCACACTGTCCCATGGAAGCATTCAGCTATCCATCTCCCAAACACGGGAAAGAAAGAGGAAGTACCCCCCTAGCCACCCGCGATCCCTGGCACTGAATGCCAGCATTTCAAAATTCATGGCCTTTGAAATGCTGTCATTGCGTCTGGTGGAGACGGACAGTTTTAAAAACCTGATGGCGGTGGCTGTCCCACAGTACCTGGTTCCCAGCTGCCACTACTTTTCCAGGCGAGCCATCCCTTCCCTGCACAACCAATTGACAGACAAAATCAGGTGTGCACTGCGCAATTCCATCAGTGGCATGGTCCACATAACCTAACATTCGTGGACCAGTAAGCACGGGCAGGGACGCTATATCTCCCTAACTGCACACTGGGCAAATGTAGTGGTGGCTGGGCCTGAGGCGGATAGCAGTTTGGCGCATGTCCTTCCACCACCGAGGATTGCAGGGCATTTCTCTTTGCCTCTTGTTGCCTCCTCCTCCTCCTACTCCACTTCCTCCTCTACCACCACCTCATCCGGCAGCGTAACACCTTCACCACCAACTTCAGCACAGCCAGGGGGAAATGACAGCAGGCTGTTTTAAAACTCATATGTTTGGGGGAAAAAACCCATAACGCGCAGGAGCTGTGGACGGGCATGGAACAACAGACCGATGAGTGGTTGTTGCCACTGAGCCTCAAGCCCGGCTTGGTGGTGTGCGATAATGGGTGAAATCTCGTAGCAGCTCTGGGCCTAGCCGGTTTGCTGCACATCCCTTGCCTGGTGCATGTGCTGAATTTGGTGGTGCAGAAATTCCTGAAAAACTACCCAGATATATCAGAGCTGCCGCAGAAAGTCCGGGTCATCTATGCGCTCTTTCGGCGTTCTCACCCTGCTGCTGCTCGCCTGTCTGTGCTGTAGCGTAACTTCGGCCTTCCCGCTCACCACCTCATATGCGACGTGCCCACAAGGTGGAACTTCATCTTGCACATGTTGGAGAGACTGTGCGAGCAGTTGCAGGCGATTGTGGAGTTTCAGATGCAGCACGCACGGGTCAGTCACTCTGCGGAACAGCACCACTTCACCACCAATGAGTGGGCCTCCATGCGAGACCTGTGTGCCATTTTGCACTGTTTCGAGTACTCCACCAACATGGCCAGCGCCGATGACACCGTTCTCAGCCTTATTATCCTGCTTCTATGTCTCTTTGAAAAAACGCTGTGGGCGATGATGGAAGAGGAGGAGGAAGAGGTGTCACTTGCACGGTTATCAGGCCAGTCGTTCACAAGTGGCTTGGAGGCTGGGTTCCTGCACCAGCATAGGCCAGGTACACAATTGTCCAGCCAGGGCACAGTTCTGGAGGATGAGGATGATGAGGATGAGGAGGAATCGTGTTCACAGCAGGATGGCACCCAACGCAGCTCGTGGGCATCACTGGAGCGTGGCTGGGGGCATACGGAGGACACAGACTATACACCTTCCACCGAGGACAGCTTGTCCTTGCCTCTGGGCAGCCTGGCATACATGAACGACTACATGCTGCAGTGCCTGAGCAACTACTGCCGAGTTGCCCACATTCTAACTTGTTCTGATTACTGAGTGGCCACCCTGCTGGATCCCCATTACAAGGACAACGTGCCGTCTTTAATTCCCTCACTGGAGCATGATCGGAAGATGCGCGACTACAAGCGCACACTGGTAGACGCGCTGCTGAGGGCATTCCCAACTGACACCGGGGGCTCAGTGGAAGCACAAGGCAAAGGCAGAGGAGGAGGAAGAGGTCGCCAAACCAGCTGGGGCACCGCCAGCACCTCACAAGGCAGGGTTAGCATGGCCGAAATGTGGAAAAGCTTTGTCAGCACGTCACAACAACCAGCACCACCATCTGATATGGAACGTCTTAGCAGGAGGCAGCATTTCAGCAACATGGTGGAACAGTACGTGTGCACACGCCTACACGTACTGACTAATGGGTCTGCCCCATTCAACTTCTGGGTCTCCAAATTGGGCACATGGCCTGAGCTTGCCATTTATACCTTGAAGGTGCTGGCCCGCCCTGCAGCCAGTGTATTGTCTGAACGTGTGTTTAGCACGGCAGGGGCCGTTATCACAGACAAGCGCAGCTGCCTTTCCACAGCCAACGTGTACAAGCTCACGTTTATTAAAATGAACCAGGCATGGATCCCACCAGACTTGTTTGTACCTTGTGCAGAATAGTCATTGTTGTACTCAAGTGCACTAGCTCCTCCTCCTCCACCGCTTCCACCTACACCGCCACGATGTATACCCAGGTATATCAGACCTGCTGCAGAAAGTGTGGGCCGTCTGTGCGCGCTTTTGGCGTTCTCACCCTGCTGCTGCTCGCCTGTCTGTGCTGCAGCATAACTTCGGCTTTCCTGCTCACCGCCTCATGAGACTGTGCGAGCAGCAGCAGGCGATAGTGGAGTTTCAGCTGCAGCACGCACGGGTCAGTTGCTCTGCAGAACAGAGTTTTCTTTTTTTATTTGTCACAATATTTTGGGGGCTACCCCAATTAAAAAAAAAAAAACAGTGTTGGTTACCTCCTCCTCCTCCACCACCGCTTCCACCTACACTGCCACGGTCACCGCCTCCTCAACCTATGGGTCACTTAGTATAAACTATGTACACAATAGCATAGGCTTGTGAAGGCCTTTTCTCCATGCATCAGGAGTTGAGCATTTCTCCATGCATCAGGCCTGCAAGAAATGCACCGCAGGCTGCAAATGTTTCTTTTTTTATATGTCCCAAATCCCAATATTTTGGGGGCTACCCCAATAAAAAAAATTTTTTTTAAAAAATACTAATAAAAAACAGTGTTGGCTACCTCATCTTCCTCCTCCACCGCCTCTTCCACCTACACTGCCACGGTCACCGCCTCCTCAACCTATGGGTCACTTAGTATAAGCTATGTACACAATAGCAGAGGCTTGTGAAGGCCTTTTCTCCATGCATCAGGAGTTGAGCATTTCTTCATGCATCAGGACTGCAAGAAATGCACCGCAAGCCGCAAATGTTTCTTTTTTTTTATATGTCCCAATATTTTGAGGGCTACCCCAATAAAAAATAAATAAAAAAAGTGTTGGCTACCTCCTCCGCCTCCACCGCCGCTTCCACCTACACCGCCATGGGTCACCGCCTCCTCAACCTATGGGTCACATAGTATAAACTATGTACACAATAGCAGAGGCTTGTGAAAGCCTTTTCTCCATGCATCATTTGTTGAGCTCAGTTTGAACAATGAAAGAGAATATCCTGCACTCCAACACTCTCTCAAATTGATAATTCTGGTGATCCTCCTGACAGCCATGCTTTAGATTTTGATTTATGTTCTTCCAAAGCTTAAATCAAAGATTCCATCTAGTGCTATTTTATGGCTCAGCTATATTTTTAATGTTTATGTTATTTTAAGTGATTTCCCTATCCACATTTGTTTGCAGGGCACTTGTCCTACTCTTACCCCCATTTTACTTCCTTTTGCAGCTTTCTAGCCCTTTCCAGGAGGTTTTTAGAGGCATTTTTTGCCTAAAAGTTCGAGTCCCCATTGACTTCAATGGGGTTCGGGTTCGGGGTCAAGTTCGGGGTCAAGTTTGAGCCCGAACCTGGACTTTTTTTCTAAGTTCGGCCGAACCCGCCAGACCCGAACATCCAGGTGTTCGCTCTACTTTAATGAAGACAGCAAGATGATCTTGGGTTGCTTGTATACCTAGGGGAAAAAAAGGAGATTGATGAAAATGGGATATGCATATACCTTGATTTAGTAAATACACAAAATGCATTTTGTGTGCAATTTGGTTATTAAACTGGAATTGTAGAATTAATTCACAACTATATCTTTTTAAAGAAAAACCTTCCAATAAAAATACATTAACTTCCACCTCTGGTCTCAATAACTGTACATATTGGTGCTTTAAAATATAGAAGCACAAAACACATAAATATGTTCAATATTCCATTGTAAAGAGACTTTCAAGTAATACTTTATTACAGCATGCAAACTGTAGCTATTCTTCAAAATGAGCAATCCCAGATCAGTTTCCATACTAGTAATTAATAGAATTTTGATCTCCCTACCTGTTTTCTTCTGAATTCTTCTCTGATGTCATATTCGTTATAGCAGGAAGAAATCATTAGGAGCCTCCTGAACATGTATGGAAGAGCCACAAGTGGTATAAACCACTGAGGCTTTATTTCTCATTTGTTGTCAGTTGCTATTGATTTTCGGCAGGGGGGAAATTCCAGATATATGAAGTTGTTAAGTGCATCTTTAATTTAATTAAAAGTCATGCCTGGCATTTCAAATCAATGTCAAACAGTTAATTCTTGGTTTTAAGTGCAAGGAGATTATTCTGTGATTGATATACTTTGCACTTACTTTGCCTGTACACATGCATGCAGGTATAGAGTTTATGACCATGACATGATGCCTTAGCTACTTAAAGGTGTTGCTCAACCAAAACATCTTTTGTTATACTTAAACTTAAAAATCATTGCTTTTCCTTAAAATGTTACTGTCATATACAAACTTCAAAACGGTAATATAAAGAACGACTCCCATCTATACAGCTGTACTGAATATCAACACAACCTGCCTGTAAATTTGGCAGTAAAACATAGTTATCAAGTTTCATGTCCCAGGACCTCAAAAGGTTAGAGATATTATTATTAAAGACACTACGACTATGAGAGAAAGCACACAGAATTCAGATCCCAGGGCTCTTGCTGAATGTCAACTTTGTCTAATCATTAGCCTGCACATGTTGGTATTGCTGTTCTCATTCCAAGCCTGTGCAAGGGTCTAGCACCCTTCATTAGTTGTTCTATTACTTGCAGCAGGAAATAAATTATGCATTACCTCATTCTGTTGGAAATACCAAAAAGAAAAGTGAAAAAGTAGCCGTGCTTACAAAATTACATTTTACTCAGCAACACAATATTGTAGCTGCTGTTTCATTCCATCACTATATAGGTATGACACATGACTCAGCATGGATACAGAGCAAATTGGTTATCATTGATGCATACAGATCAGAAAGCTATGGAATCTGAAAAGCAGCCATGTAAAGTGTACCCTGCCCTTTGCAATGTATGAAAATGTTCAGTACTATTTCATCTTAAACGTTAAAAATAGTGATTTCTAACTTAACCTACGCATTGCAGATATATTTCCCATGATGCTCAAACAGCTGTTATGGAAGCTAAGAATTATAGTAAATGTGGTTAATAAACTAGAGTGACAAGATTTAGACATTGCTAACCTGTGGGCTTGATTGTGACTCTGTTTACATTGACAACAGATACATTTTGAGCCAATGTATTACTGCAAGTCTGGACCTGATTATTGATTTTTTGAAAGTGTAATTACTCAGCAGCTCCCTTTGCTGGTTGAACAGAAATAATGTCATTATGCAAATTATTGCAGCCAAATAAGCGCAAATATTTATTTTAGATTTGGCTTGTCAGAATCAATTAGTGCAATTTTTTTTTTTTTGGAGTTCAGGTGACTTGGGATTCGTGCTTGTGATATTTCTGTTTGTAACAGATCCCCCTGTTGTTGTATCTGTAATTGTGTGAACAAGCTGTTTGTGTAAAATCATTCGGGTAATTGACTGTATTGTATGTTATAGTAAGGGCCGTTCGAATCACAAATTTTCTACCGAATGCCGACCTCCCAGAACAGATGTGTGGCACTCATTAACCTCCCTGACTCCAGTAACACCTTAAAATCCACGAACACTCCATCGGTTTACTTGCTATACAGGGTGGTCGGCGTTCGTCTGCACGAACACATGGCGGCGGCTATTTTGTTTAGTCGAATGCACTCAGCGGTGTTTGGTCGTCGAACGCATGGAACTATTTTCGGCTACTTTTTCCTCTAACAACTCTGAAACTTCTATCTTCCGTGCATTCTGCTAAACTCATACGAACAGAGCGCTCTTTCTCCAGAATAAACTCACGAACAAGCCACATCTAAAGAGAGCAAGCACGAACCGATCCGTTCATGCAATTTTAACTTTATTCGAATGGAAAGATAGACCGACCACACAGCCTGAATCTGTGGAACTGTTTTGGGCATGGAACAGGCGTGCGGTTGGTTCAAAGAGACTTTCGACTATCTCCTGAACCCCTGAACGGATTTACGTGAATTTTGGATATATTTGTCCCCAAGTTAGGCTGTTTATAAAAATATAAGTTTTCTTCATATTGTATGTAAAATCATGGAGTTATAAAAATGTATGAAAAGTATGATTTTGCATCTTGGAGATAATTGAGTAGATACAGTAAGTAACTCAATTATCTCCCAAGCAGAGGGGGGGGGGGGATATGTGGGTTGTAACCATTGTTTGTTTGTCTAATGTATAATTGTCTCTGGGTGTCTCCCTTGCATGGGAGAACTGCATAAAAAGAGAGTACCTGCCATTAAACCTTCAGTTCTTCTTCACCCTCAATCTAGAGTCTTGTCTCTTATTGGGGGTAACAGCTATACAGCTATCACACTAGCTCTTGTAAGAGCTTCTTCACTTGGATCCCTACTAGATGCTGAGAATACTCCTCACTGATGGGGAAAAGGACACCCTCCAGCGGAAGAAACCCCTCTACTAACCGGGGTAACCGCTACACTCTTCACCTAGATTCCATCCATGTGATTGTTTTGAAAAAAAACTATTTGAACAAGCCAAAAGGAGAGGAAAACTGACTACCTATTAGTGTACTGCAAAATATATAGATTATATATATATATATATATATATATATATATTTATTTATTTATTTTTTTTGTAGTACACTAAAAAGCTAATTATCACACCATTTTGGGTTATCCAACTTGCATGAAATCATCACATGGACAAAATTTATCTGAACCGAAACACCACATAAAAAAAAAAAAAAAAAGTTATTTTCAGAGAAATTTCTTTGAGCAAACCATGTTTTTGTCATACACAAGTCCAATTTGTATTATATATTTGGTGAATTGTAACCGCAGCTGGTTCCCTTGTTTACCACTATTACGTCTTAAAGCATAGAACTTAGCAGGGCTAACCATACAGATATCTTAGCCATCATTTCATATAGTTAGTGTAAGAGATCCTCTCTTTTACATATATAAATAATTGAGAATACCATATAAAATAAGGATTGTCTTGGAAGCAATAGTTTTGTCTTTTAGATGTTTATTATATAAAAATATAAATATAGACATATAAAATCCATTATAGCAGAGTTTATAAGATTAAATTAAATGCTTGCAAATTAATAGGTTAACATACCCTTCTGAACATGTCATCATGTCAGCCTCTCTGTCATTTTAAGATGGAGCAGCATCTGTCTCCAAGTCTCTCCTCCTGTGTTTTAACATTTAAAAGTACACCTATTTATACCTTAGGTGTCTCCATTTTAGGGTTACCGTAGTTCATGTATGAAAAAGTAACACTTCTTTTACTTTATTAATTTTAGGACCTCCCTTAACTTGGCAAAAATACATGTCCATAACTAAAGGGTGTATACGTCATGGAAATTTTCCTGACTTAGTTCAAGATGGCATCTTAAAGTCTGGACATCCTTATCTACTTAAGGTTACCACAGTATATTGTGTACTGAAAGAGTCGTAGCATAGCCTTGAAGCTTGTTTATGAATTATTGTTATTGTAATTCGTCTGGGACAAAATGGCGCAAACATAATATGCACTGAGGTTATTGCTTAAAGAAACATCTATAAAAAACAATATGTTCCATTTCTAACACCTTGTCCGTTTGCAATATCTCTTAAAGACAAAGTACACAGTTTAAGAAATACAACATTTCTTTCTAAAACTTGTAATATTTACATTTGCCCATAACAGAACTAATATTACTGCCGCTTCTTCAGTGTTATGCATGTTTATATATAAATGTTTTTCTCCACATATTTATTGATAAATCATTAAAGACTAGCTCTTGTTCAAAAAAAAGCATTTTAAGAGATTTTCCCTATTAGGAAGGTCAGTCACTTGGCTTGTGAGCCTCATATGCCATTGTAAAAGTGGAGTCTTGGTGGAGGGTTCCTTACCTTCCTGCCAGAAGGAATAGGCCAGAAGGGACCAATGCCTGCAGCTGAGACCAGCCTAGCTATTGGAGATATAGTCTCTGGCTTGGCCCTGGTCTCAGCAGCAATCCATCTCTGTGGTGGCAAACCACATCTCTGGTCTTGGGGATATGCTGACCCAAGACAAGACATGACATCACAGGAGGACTGGGCAGGTAAGCATGACAAACTTTTCTGTTCGTAACTGTACATATTTTCTCTGTTTGTAGATGTTTATGTATGATGTGCCTGGGCTTCACTTTTTGTGAATATCTTTGCAAATACATTTGTTTGAGTAAATAATGTGCAGAGTCTGTGTGTAAATACAGGTGTCTATTTCAAATGTATATTAGTGTGTGAGCATTCTGGGTATAATTTTATGGATATCACTATGTGACTTTTCTCTCATTTTATGTCCTCTCTTCCTCTACTTTTAGTTCCGTACTTCTGTCTATCTCACCTCTCCACATTTGTGTATCATATTTTTTCTCAACCTTAATTTATGTCTCTCCTCCATATGACCCCAACTTGTATCTTTCCAATCCCATCACTTGTCTCTCCTTTCACCTCCCAACCTTGTGAGTAAATAGCTGCTGTAATCTGTGCTTTATGCATGAGGAATATCATATTTCAAGCCCAGTTTGTAAAAGTGATAATTTGGGCCCTTTCTCATTGTAACTGAGAGTATTGAATAGGTCTCATTCCTATTGCTGACTTTGACTATTTGTAGCAAATACACTTTTACTTAGCGCTGATGCTGCAGTCACCGTTTGATCAGACCATGACATTATCTAGAGAAATATATTTCAGGATTTTTATTTTAGAAACATATTTTTCATCCATATACACATAAGGCAACTCAGATGATGTGCATAGAGTCTACTTTCTGTTTTTATGTTTTATATTGTTTGTCCATTTGCTAAATCCTGATTAGTCAAAAGTGTCAGATGACTCCAATGAGGACAAACCTGTCCTGTCTGTGACTTCTGGCAAATGCCAATTAACCCCTTCCCGACCGAGGACGGTTCAGGACCGTCATCGGCATTTTTGGCTTGCCGACCGATGACGGTCCTGAACCGTCCTAACGGTCAGAGTTACTTACCTGATCGCCGTCGTTCCCCCGGCGGCGATCAGCGTGGCTCCGGTTGTGGGGAGACTGCCTGCAGCCCAGACAGTCTCCCCACGGCAGATTAGGACCCCTGTGGCCATGTGATCGCTTAACACAGCGATCACATGGTCACAATAGGTGTCCATGTGTCTGCCTGCAGGGGGACTGTCTGTGCTGACAGGCAGTCTCCCTGCTAGTGTAAAATCAAAAATAAAATAAAGTTAGTGTTAATAAAAAATAAATAAATAATTATATATGTGTATATATGATATATAGACATATATTATATCTATATAATATATGTCTATATATCATATATATAATGCCATACTAAGTGTATTTTTATATTAATATGTACTTATATTAATATAAAAATACACTTATAATTAAATTACACACGTATATATATAATATATATAATAACTATATATATTGTATATATATATTATTATAAAATATAAATAATAAGTAATTTAAATTAAATAATTTTTAAAAAAATAATAATAAAAAATTAAAAAAAAATTATATCTATATGAAATTTTATTCTAACTGTATTTTAAAATTAATATATATATATTTATATCAAAATACACTTAGAATGAATTTGTATATATATCTATGTATATATAAATAAATAAAAATAATACGAAATATACATATGTCCATATACAAAATTACATAAATAATTATATAAATATACACGTAGACTTAAACTATATAAATATGCATGTATATTTAAATTCTACGTGCGTATTTATGTAATATTTTTACATAATTCAGTAATTTTATTGATTGCAATTTGAGGGACCTGCCTGCCAACCCAGGCCGAAATTCCAGAGAATTTAATTTGCTAGCATTGTATTTTACCCTGTAACGTTCTACGACACCCTTAAACCTGTACATGGGGGGTACTGTTTTACTCGGGAGACTTCGCTGAACACAAATATTAGTGATTCAAAACAGTAAAACATATCACAGCGATGATATTGTCAGTGAAAGTGACTTTTTTTGCATTTTTCACACACAAACAGCACTTTTACTGATGATATAATTGTTGTGATACATTTTCCAGTTTTTAAACACTAATATTTGTGTTCAGCGATGTCTCCCGAGTAAAACAGTACCCCCCATGTACAGGTTTTATAGCATTTTTGAAAGTTACAAGGTCAAATATATGGGTCAAATATTTTTACATTGAAAATGGCCAGGTTGGTTACGTTGCCTTTGAGAGCGTATGGTAGCCCAGGAATGAGAATTACCCCCATGATGGCATACCATTTGCAAAAGAAGACAACCCAAGGTATTGCAAATGGGGTATGTCCAGTCTTTTTTAGTAACCACTTGGTCACAAACACTGGCCAAAATTAGCGTTCAATTTAGTTTTTTTACTTTTTTCACACACAAACAAATATGAATGCTTACTTTGGCCAGTGTTTTCGACTAAGTGGCTACTAAAAAAGACTGGACATACCCCATATTGAATACCCTGGGTTGTCTACTTTAAAAAAAATATGTACATGTGGGGTGTTATTCAGAGATTTATGACAGATAATAGTGTTACAATGTCACTATTGATAAATTTTAAAAATGTATGTTTTGAAACCGCAATATCCTACTTGTACCTATAGCCCTATAACATGCAAAAAAAAGCAAAAAAGCACATAAACACTAGGTATTTTTAAACTCAGGACAAAATTTTGAATCTATTTAGCAGTTTTTTTCATTCGCTTTTGTAGATGAGTAAAAGATTTTTCAAGTAAAAGTCAAAAAACATGTATTTTTTTCAATTTTTCATCATATTTTTTTATTTTTTTTAAATTAAAATACATGAGATTATATAAATAATGGTATGTAAAGAAAGCCCCTTTTGTCCTGAAGAAAACAATATATAATTTGTATGGGAACAGTAAATGAGAAAGCGGAAAATTACAGACAAACACAAACACCATAAAAGTGTAAAAATATGCCTGGTCGCAAATGTACAACATCGCAAAAACAGTCCAGTCCTTAAGGGGTTAAACATGTGCAATTTGGTTTGGTCTGAATAGACATTCGGATGAATTTCGGACATTCGGACATTCGGATGCAGAATTGCATCAGTGCCGAATTTCGGAAGTGGCTTAGTGCTTCAGACTTCTGAAAAGTGGCAAAATGGGTAGGATTGGGGTTGGGGTAGGGTTAGGAGTAGGGTTAAGGGTTGGGATAGGGTTAAGGTAGGGTTAGGGTTAGGAGTAGGGTTAGGGTTGGGTTAGGAGTAGGGTTAGGGTAGGGTTGGGTTAGGGGTAGTGTTAGGGGTAGGGTTTGGGTTAGGGTTGGGTAAGGAGTAAGGTTAGGGTTAGGAATAGGGTTAGGGTACCTCTACCCCTAAAAATGTGTGATCCCGAGCTACAAAAGCAACAGGAGCACTTGGAAGAATGTTCTGCAGGGGAAATGCTATCTAAAATAATATCCTTAAAATAGCTTTATTGAGGGTATCTACTACAAAAGTATGAACCCAAAAAGAAAAGAAAATATAAATGAAACTTAGTACACCATAACAACTAGAAAAATTTGGCGTGAACTGATTAAACACGCCCAACGATATGATTGGCTAGAGGACTAATAGGTGGGATATTTAAACTATTATAAATACAGACATGCTGACAGTTAAACCTAGGGAGAACCTACCAGGGATCGAGTTTACCTTTGACAAAGGCGTTTTAGGAGCGCCGAAACATGCGTTAGGTCCTACCTTTTTTTGTTTTTATTTCTTCACCACTTAGATGTGACCACAGGGTGGGGGTTATGGACTTCATAGCTATTTAGATTATGCCTCCATTAGCTGGTAGTTGCTCTAGATGGATAGCAGCAGACTAAGAGTGTAGAATCTTTTTTCTTTTACAGGATCAGCTAGGAGTATAACTTACCATTAGTGGCAGCAGACAGCATTTTAGTTTTCTAACAGACAGCCTGGCTTTTACAGGCAATAGCTATTGCAACCACTTGGTTGTTTTCAAGTAGAGGGGATACTTTGTTTCTGTTTCCCCTTTGAAGTTATTACCTCATTGATACTGTTTCAGTATCTAAGCTCCCAGTTGGTAACTTGACAGATACAGACATATTCTGCATTTTAGTCTACTTGACCACAAGGATAAGAGCTTACAGTTCTCCCTCTTCTTACTCCTAATTTCTGATTTCATTTTAGAGGTCACTATAACCTTTTGGATTTAACCTGTCTATATCTAGGACAGCTTTCTATTTAAGGCTGCTCTGTAGAGACGTCTAGACTATAGGTTTCTATCTCTCCATTCCTACCAGCTCTATTTCCAGATTTATAGATTGAGTCCATCACTCCTTATGTATATACTTATTTTTCTAGTTGTTATGGTGTACTTAGTTTCATTTATATTTTCTTTTCTTTTTGGGTTCATACTTTTGTAGTAGATACCCTCAATAAAGCTATTTTAAGGATATTATTTTAGATAGCATATCCCCTGCAGAACTTTCTTCCAAGTGCTCCTGTTGCTTTTGTAGCTCGGGATCACACATTTTTGTAGCACAACTGTATATATACAAGGGTTACCCCCTACTAAGTTCTGCACACACACTCTAGTTGGGATTTTGGCACTTAGGTGCTCTCCCTTCTTTCTCCATCTTTTTACCTCTACCCCTAACCCTAACCCACCCCTACTCCTAACCCTACTCCTAAACCTAACCCTACTCTAACCATAACCCTAACTCTACCCCTAACCTTCCCTAACCCAACCCTGCCCTACTCCTAACCTTACACCTAACCCTACCCTAACCCTACTCCTAACCCTAATCCTAACCCAACCCTAACCCTACTCCTAACCCAACCCTAACCCTACTCATAACTGAACTCTAACCCTAGTCCTAACCCAACCCTAAGCTTAACCCTACTCTTAACCCAGCCCTAACCCTACTCCTAACCCTATCCCTACTCCTAATCCAATTCTAACCCTAACCCTACTCCTAACCCAACCCTAACCCTACTCCTAAACCTAACCCTACCCTAACCATACTCCTACTTCTATCCCTAACCCTACCCTAACCCTACTCCTAACCTTAACTCTACTCCTAACCCAACCCTAACCCTACTCCTAACCCAATCCTCACCCTACTCCTAACCCAACCCTGACCCTACTCTTAGCCCTAACCCTACTCCTAACTCTAACCCTGCTCCTAACCCTGCTCCTAACCCTACTCCTAACCCAACCCTCACCCTACTCCTAACCCAACCCTGACCCTACTCTTAACCCTAACCCTACTCCTAACCTTAACCCTGCTCCTATCCCAAATCTAACTCTAACCCTACTCCTAACCCTATCCCTACTCATAACCCAACCAGAACCCTAACTCTTACCCTACTCCTAACCCTACCCAAAACCCTACACCTATTCCAAACCCTAACCCAACCCTAACCCTACTCATAACCCTAACCATACTCCTAACCCAACCCTAACCCTACTCCTAACCCAACCCTAACCCTACTCCTAACCGAACCCTAACCCTTACCCTATTCCTAACTCTAACCCTACCATAGCCCTACTCCTAATCTTAACCCACCCTATCCCAACCCTACTCCTAACCCAACTGTAACTCTAACCCTACTCCTAACCCAACCCTAACCCTACTCGTAACCCTAACCCTACTCTTAATCCTACTTCTAACCCTACTCCTAACCCAAACGGAACCCGACCCTAACCCTACTCCTAACCTAACCCTAGCCCTAACCCTACTCTTAACCCTAACCCTACTCCTAACCCAACCCTAACCCTACTCTTAACTCTACCCCTAACCCTACACTTACCCAAGGTCTCGAAGTGCTGATGTGCTGAATTCCAGAAGTCACGAATTTCGGAAGTGGCGAACCAAATTGCCGAAGTACCGAATTGCTGAAGTCCCGAATTGTCGAAGTGCCACATTTCGGAATGCCGTACCAAACTGAATTTTTTGCCCATGCACATCCCTAATGCCAATGTTTTTGGTTTTTACATAGTAAAAGAAGTAGATCCACTAGCAACAGAAAGTGTAAGTGTGTGTTTTTTTTTTTTCTGAGGTCCAGACGCAACACAATAATCATCCCTCTTTCTATATGTTTTTTCTTTGTTGGCTGTCTCTGTATATATTCAGGAATTATTGGCTTATGAAGGGCTTATTCAAAAAATATGAATACATATAAAATAAATATGACAGGGCAGATGAGCTTGTGGTACGTGAGCTTACACTGTAATGGCATTGAAGTGGTACTAAAATACTCCTGCTAATTAATGTACAAATGTGGGATAGTGGGCAAGTAACTTTTTTTTTGCTCTTCTTCTATGTGTTTAGGTTGAATATGATATTAACTGGGTGGAATACTATAACCATTGCTGCCTACTGCCCATGAGTAGTGGGAGTTTTGGTGCAGAGCTTAATTTTGTGTCTTTATAAAATAAGTAGTGTATGCCAAGAAAAACACAATACGCACATTTTAGTATTCTGAATGTGTTATATTTTAAAAAGGTAAATTACACTTTGGCAAGGATATGAGCATGAAAAAAAAAAACTTATGTTGAAGACAAAAAATAAGCAATGTTTTCAAAAGATTAAATGCTATATTCTACCTACATTCATGTGACTACATGTGAAATGCCATTAAATCCTTATTTAGTACAAATGTAAAAAAAAAACGTGTTTTCCGACATGATTCAAAGCCAATTTTGAGCAATAATAATACCTTTCTTCTGCGAGGACAAAATAAATATACTTATTAATTGTGGTACTCAAACAGACTTCAGCCAGTCCTTTTTAAATACCTTTTCCCATGAGGTTATGAAATCATAATGCTCCTACCAACATGTAGCAATTTCTAACTAAATGTGTATTGTCTCGTGGGAGGCAGTAATTCTGCATAAAAAAGATTATTAAATGCATTTCCATAATTTACGCAAATCAACCCCATTAATTAATTTATTTTCATGTAAGAAAACTCATTACATTTATAGGGTGCTGAACATACTCTGCAGTTCTAGTTCAAAGGGACATGGCCCAAATCCACAGAAGAATTTTAATTACCTGTAAAAATGAAATCCATTTGTAGACAATAACCCTGGAGAGAACTGCACATGCTTGATGGATGCTTTCAGCACTAAAGAAATACATTTAATGCACTATTATTTAAATATGAGCATTAACAGGTGACATTGGTCCAGTGATGCTAATGCATTTTCATTGTTTCTTCAGTGTCTTTGAAACATAATGTTTTGGTTTATTTGATACATTTACAACATGAATGGTTTCTTTTATATAAATATTTAGGGAACCTTGATTAGAGTGCAGCAAATGTAGTGTAGAGACCATTTGCAACATTACAGAATAAATCATTTTATAATTCTAATAAGTAAGTAATAGACAATTACATCCTCATTCTAAATAATCACTGTAAAATGTAATTAATGGGAACAAGATTATTACATCTCTATCTGAGAACATAATCAATGACATTGACTCAGGTGGGGACAGAAGGGCAATACCTGGTATTGCATTAGTGACTAGAATAGCAGACCAGTTGCTAGTTCTTAATTACCGTGAACAGCTGCTGAAATTATACCTCTCTTATTATATAATGGGGGACATATGGACCTCATGCTTTTTTCTTTTTCTTTTTTAAATTTCCAATTGATCTGCATTATTTGCATGAACGAACAATCAATTTTTGTTGTACAATCTGTATAATAAGTAAGTAAATAATAAGTAAAATATTTGCAAAGCCCTATGCTTAATTAAGAAACACTAGAAACAAATGGTGAATAGAAGAACATTGTATGGCCAGATGGGAAGAGGACTTAGGGGAATCATTTTCTGATGTACAATGGACGAAAGTTCCCTCAGCTTCTGGGGGAGTAATTTTCTAATGCACAATGGACACATGAAAGTTCCCCATGCTCCTGGTTCCAAGGAATCAATTTATAAGATTTTGATGCGACGGTACTTAACCTCGGATTGCAGATCAAAAATATCAGGTGACTACTCTGACAGATGATGGCATTGTAGTGTGGAGAAGGGAGACATGCTTCACATTTGTGGTGGGGATGCAGACTTATCCAACTTTTCTGGATAGAAATCCACAGGGTCATGGTAGAGGTGATAGGGGAGGACACCAAACTTAGCCCAGCACTGATGCTAATATCCTTTACCACAATGCCCATATCAAATCTCAAACACTCCTTAACTAGACCTGTCCTCTAGAGGTGGCGCGCTATTCCTTCCTTCAGCAGCTGGTTGGCTCAGGTGGAGGAAATTACAACAGTGGAGGAATAGCACTACAAAATAGGACCGACAAATTCCTAGACATTTGGGCCCCATGGTTAGTATACATATCGACTCAGGCAGTGGAAGTGGTGGTGACTGGTTAGGCGTGTGCGTCTCCTGCTGCTGGGCTGTTGACCCAAGCTGAACTGCGCCTGTCGGCAGGGTCAGTCTGGAAGTCTTGGTGAACAAAATAAGGAATTAATATTTACTAATAATCTCATTCCCTAATGCCACAACCGAGGGTCAAAGAGGTCCCTTCTCCCCCTCCCTTTCTTCCCCCTTTATTTTTCTTTCCCTCTCCACCCCCCTTTTTTTTCTTTTTCTCTCCTTTTATCCCTCCTTTTTTCCATGCCTCCTTCCTTTCTCATCAGGCTCCAAACTTTGCTGTGCTTTAGTAGCAGGGACGGGGAGAGCATTGGTCCTTGGTTTTAAGGGTTACCCTGCACAACAATTTCAAGGTCGAAATAGCCTTGTTTAATGTTGGCAGTCCCATAAAATTTTAGCAGCTGTTTCATGTGTTCATTATTGGCAAGGATGTATGGGTACTATTCTGCTTAATGCACTGACAAAAAAATTGAATTTCTCAGTTCCAAATGGATAGAATCGCTGGAAACACAAGGCACCAGTGCTACCCTTGCACATTACTGTGCATCTCTACATCAGAAACCTGTGTGTCTATTGGTTTTTGAGGGTAGGTGTAAGAACTGTACGATTACAGGAAGAGGTGGGGGAGGGGAATGTCAAGTGTTTAAAGAGTGGGAGGAGTAGGTGGGAGGGGATGGTTGAGAAAGAAAGGAGAAGGAAGGGGAGAAAATGAGAAACATGAAAAAAAGGAGAGGAAGAGGATGATGAGGAGGAAGAGACCCCAGTGGTCTGTTCTGGGATACTTGTTTGGTTATGTCCATGAAACCCATGTTTTATTGACTTTGTTTAACTTTGTTTAAGCAACCTAAAATATGGTCACTTCTTATTTTTTTGGCACATGATCTTGGAATCTTGGAATTTTAATTCTGTGATTGAAGGTATTTTTGATATATTTCCAATTGGGTACAGGTCCTGTTTTAGAGACTATAAGGATGTCACTTTATAGAAACCACTTTAAAAATATTTTATCCTTTAGCCATTTTTTTAGACCAGTTTCTACAACCCCTAGTGACTTCTGGCATGTCTTATGTTAAATACACTAAAGATTTTTTACATCTACAGGTTGACCCTACAAACTTATTGGTGACACTAGTTCAGTCTTTACACCTCTATACGCCTTGATGAAGGTCTGAGTATAATACGTGACAAACTCTCTGCTGTTCTTGTAGACATCAACCTGTGCAATTTTGTAATTAAATTGCTTGAGATTGTTCTGAGAATTAATTTTTTTCGATATTTGTCAATATTTTATGAACAGGTTAAAGGCAATGCGATGGGGGCCAATATAGCTCCCTCGTATGCAATCCTCCTTATGACTGATTTTGAAGAACTTTTTTTTTACCAACACAATCTTTTTATTTTGCATGCCTGGAAGTGGGTAAGGTGCATTGATGACTGCTTTTTACTCTGGCATGGTACCCAGACTGATCTTGATACCTTTCTTTTTAAATCAGTGCCATAGGGACATCCAGTTTACTACTACTACTACTACTAGCATTGTTGCTGTGAGTTTTTTGGATGCACTAGTTGGTAAGCATGATGGATCCCTGTGCACTGATTTGTATACAAAACCTACAGATTCTAATAGTCTCTGTTACATAAGAATAGTTTCCATGCTCCTAAGCAGATTTGTTCTATCCCATTGTCATACCTCCTCGCGGCCCATGCTGCTCCGGTCCCGCCGTCCGCTCTGCTTCTCCAGGCTTTGCCTGCTTCCGACTGACAGCGCCCGGGTGCGCGCGCGACCAGGGACGCACACATGCATGCGCGGCTTGCCGCTGAACTCTTAAAGCGATGCTACCATTATTGCATGAATCCTGGTAACCGTTTTATAATCTCTCCTATTATCTTCCATAGCCTATCAGATCTCTCTTAGCCCTATTTATACCTCCCTCCTACATCACTTCCTTGCCCTGTCATGGTCTATTGTAGCCCGAGAGTGCGTTCTGTATACTTGAGTGTTTCCTAGTACCTGACTTCGGCTTGTCTCTGGTTATCCGTAATTTCTGGCTTCCTTCACCCTTGGCTTTGTTTCTCGTTTATTCTTCCTTCTCCTGCCCTGACCTCGGAACGTCTGATTATTCTGTTACTCTCCTTATTTTTCTTCACGTTAAGTCCGCCCACTTTAAGGAACGGTAATATGTCTAGCTTGGGTTGCCTGTTAGTCCTATAGTTAGCGTGTTGGTGAACCTAACCTTGACGTTACAACAGGGCCATGGACCCTGCAAACTTGGGACAACAAATGGCAGCCTGTGAATGCAGAATGGAGGGTTTGGATCACAGAATGGATCAGTTTGCTCAAGCACTGCAAACTATCCTTAGAAGAACAGCACATCTCCAGCAAGAAGGAGAGGGGGCTGGCGCTCAAAGCACTGTGGATCCCTGTGCACTGATTTGTATACAAAACCTACAGATTCTAATAGTCTGTTACATAAGAATAGTTTACATGCTCCTAAGCAGATTTGTTCTATCCCATTGTCATACCTCCTCGCGGCCCACGCTGCTCCGGTCCCGCAGTCCGCTCTGCTCCTCCAGGCTCTGCCGGCTACCATGAACGCCTCATTCTAATCCTTCCATTCGCTTAACTCCGGGGATACGTCTTTATGCAGAGGTTTTCTGAACCAAGTGGGAGTACATTTTGAAATGGCTTTTATTATGAATCTGTTAGATGGAAAAGCCTTAGCCTGGATAAATCCTCTATGGAAGAGGGATGATGCCATCGTATATGATCTTGATCTATTCCTAAGAACTTTTAAAAACGTATTCAGCCCTCTGGGTAGGAAAAGATTAGCCGCAAAGGCCTTATTGAAATTAAAACAGGGTTCCAGATCAGTGGCTCACTACGCCATTGAATTCCGTACCTTAGAGTCTGAACTTACCTGGAACAATAGTGCCCTGACAGCTGTCTTCTTTGAGGGACTTACAGAATCATTACAAGATGAGGTGGCAGCCAGAGATCTACCAGAAGACCTTGAAGAGTTAATTCAATACATGTCAGATATTGACATAAGAGTCAGACAGAATCTTCTCCATTTAGAGAGGCAAAGAAGGGTTCTAGGAAGAATCACGCCCCATCCTAGGCTAAATGAACTCCCTGCCTTACCAGCACCTGATTCTGATCCTGAACCTATGCAGTTGGGTACAACCCGACTTTCTGAGGCTGGAAAAACTTACCGAAGGAGAGAGAGGTTGTGCCTATACTGTGGCAAGAAGGGGCATCTACGTAATAATTGCCCATCCCATCCGGAAAACTTCACCGCCTAAGATCGTTCAGGGGACCAGCCTTGGGTGTAATGTCTTTGTCCCCTAAACCTCCTACATACAGGTGTCTTATGCCTGTAACCCTTTCTTGGGGAAAGGTGTGTCATCAAGCTATGGCCCTCATTGATTCTGGTTCTGATGACAACTTCATTGACTAGACGTACTTGTCATCTATTTCTCTTCCTTTTGAGAGGAGAAAAACACCCTTAGCGTTGAGGCCATAGATGGTAGACCTTTAACAGTCCCATATGTGACACACCAAACTAAGACTGTTATCTTGTTAGTAGGGGCTATGCATAGAGAAAACATAATATTCCAAGTCATTTCTTCTCCTTCTTGCTCTCTAGTTCTTCGTCTAACCTGGTTACAGAAACACAATCCTGTTATAGACTGGAGAGAAAGACAGGTATTATCTTGGAGTCCTTCTTGTATGCATACCTGCGTTAACCAGGTTAAAACACTCTGTTCTCTCAATACTCCTACCTCTCCTCCACTCTCCACTGTTATACCTCCTCAGTATATGGATCTCAAGAAAGTATTTGAAAAAGTGGAGGCCGATCGTCTACCCCCTCACAGGCCTTACGATTGTGCCATCAAATTCCTTCCAGGTACTATGCCACCTAAGGGAAGAGTTTACCCTCTATCTCAAATTGAGAATAAGGTAATGGAAGAATATATACAAGAATCCTTAAGAAAAGGATTTATTAGATGTTCTTCCTCCCCTGCAGGGGCCGGTTTATTTTTTGTTTCGAAAAAAGAGCGGGATCTTCGCCCCTGCATAGATTATAGGGGACTAAACAGAATTACTATTAAGAATGCTTATCCCTTACCATTGATAACAGAGCTTTTTGACCGTCTTCATGGTTCTAAGATTTTTACTAAGTTGGATATAAGAGGTGCATATAATCTTGTTCGCATCAAAGAGGGAGATGAATGGATGACGGCATTCAACACACGAATGCCCTTCGGTTTGTGTAACGCTCCTGCCGTCTTCCAGGATCTCATTAATGATGTCCTTAGAGACTATTTACATACATGTGCCATAATATATCTTGATGATATACTCATCTACTCTCCTGATATTCTAACCCATCACAGACAAGTCAGGAAAATACTACAGACACTTCTTGCCAACGGTCTATTTTGTAAACTTGAAAAATGTTTATTCGATCAAACCTCCATACATTTCAGTGGGCGTTCCTGAAGGGGGTGGTTCTGTCATACCTCCTTGTGGCCCACGCTGCTCCAGTCCCACCATCTGTTTTGCTCCTCCAGAATCTTCCGGTTATTTCTGCTCTCCCTGGCACTGCACATATATATTGCAATTGTATATATGCCTTAGTTCTTGCAGATTTTTGCATAAACGTAATTGGATCTTTATAAATATGCTTTATAGCTTTATGAATGTACATGTGCTCAAATATTTGTTTACTATAGTAATGAATGTTGCTTTGATTACTCTGATGGTCAGAAGTGTGCTTTTTACATCACTTGCTGACGTTTGTGTGTTGTTATGATAGCTTCAAATGCTGCCTTGCTACTATTTTCAGACAATTTAAAAAAAAAAAAATTCTGAATGTGATGACGTCATCACGCACATCTCAGCCGATCCAGGAAGTGACTGGAATCATCAAACCTGCCAAAGTGATGAAAATGTACTGCACATCTGATCCTACTTCTAGATTTGATTACTTGGGGTGGCACTTTTGGGTTATGTAAACAATATTTTTGTATATATTGTTATCTTGCATATATTGTAGGACATTAGCATTGAGAAAGGGCTACTGCCCGAAACATTTGCTGCTTAAACTTTTCCTCAAATAAATTGTGGTAGCACCTGGGTGTGCACACCTATACTAGATGCGCAGGACTCTTGTTTGTTTTTTGGCTGTTAAGAATTCATCGTGTTGAACTATTTCAATTGCTTTTGTTTGATATGTTCACTACAAACAACAGTTTGACAATAAACCTGATTTTCAATAGGGGTTACAAATTTTAGATTTTAACTGTAGGTCTAAAGTAGAAACTATTGGTCTTATAATATGTCAGACCAAGCTGGAAGAAAAACAGCCAGTCAGCCATCCAGGCAGCCACCCACCCTTTTCTTTAAACTTTTTAAAGTGAGTTTTTCTCTCCATGTGCTTTCCCCTTCCGCACCGCCCCATGTGTAGCTTGACCTTAAATGCATTTTCATTTTTTTAAATGTGCTTGTTTTTTTCTCCATGTGCTTTCCCAATCCCCCCCTTTAACCCCTTAAGGACACATGACAGAAATATTCCATCATGATTCCCTTTTATTCCAGAAGTTGTGTCCTTAAGGGGTTAATGGTAGCCGTTCTCTCACTCAAGATGCTATGGGCAGTCTATTGCATTCAATGGTTCACAAGAGAGTTAAAGGATTTATTTTAATGATATTCAAAATGTTGATCTTGCCTTGCAAACTGGATATTTTATACTAAATCATTATGGCAATCCTGTTTTTGATGTTGTGTAGTTTTTTTTTGTCCCCTTTATTCAATACTATTATTCACTATTATTGATGCTAGTCAGACTATTTTGGGATATTCTGTAAACCTGCATATGTGATTTAAGGTGTATATAGGGCTGTGTAAAGTTGATCCCCCCTACCATAAAGAACCGCTGAATTCTCAGTCTACCAATAGTAATAGCTGAGCTACTTAAACAACAAATTACTTCCTACTGAGTCCTGCTTCCTGGTGTGGTGATGTCCTTTTATAGACTTGTTATGCCTCCAATTTGTAATTAAGCTTCTTCAGACTGGTATTTTATTTTTATGTCTGTTTGTTTTTAGAGATGCCTCGTCCATATACCGTATACAGGATATGGAAACCTTCCAGGAAGAATTTTGCTTTTATAGCACCATTAAAATTTCAGTTTATTATAGTTTGGGCTTTAATCCACTTTATGTACTAATCAATAAATAAATATAAATGTGCAATAACAGAGGAGAGATAGTTTTCACAAGCAATTAAACCAGTATGGTATTCTGATCTCTATACCCTTCTTTTATATCCATTTAGTAATGTATTGGTTTAGAGTTATGACTTCTTTGTTTTCATACCTACATTGTTTATGGATGCATGCAACTGAGCAATGTAACTATATTACAGGCAGTTTTGGGGCATCCATTGATATGTATATTGCATCATTAACAGGTATGATGATAACAAGGTGTATTGCAGTGCAATTAGTCATAAACACTTCCATTATTCACTTCATTGGGCTCTGTATTTTCTTGTTGTCAAAGAGAATCTTTGACAGGGAACATTTTTCATCAGGTAAATGTGTTTGTTTTTTCCAGCTTAACACTGCAGCTGAATGTCTGCTGACCACATAGATGTGGATATATATTAATTTTCCAATGTTTTCTTTCAAGAAAATTTTTGCCATATAATTTAGAACAGCAGCAATCCCTCTGTGGATAGAGATTAAGTTGATTCTGGCATGTAACTAAACTTGTGATAAAATAAATGAAACTTCCTGTTGACATAGCTTTTGGAAATCTTACCTATAATATGGTTCTAATATCATCTGAACAGAGGTGAGCATAATCATTTTACTTGCTATACTCTGAAATTTGTTTGCTTTTTGTTATTTTTTTATTTTTTGGCAAAGCTTCAATTTATGTTCACCAAGGGAATTCATTGCTGCCTGGGTACATCTGACTTTCTTTAAATATTCCAGAACTGAAAATATAAAAGTGTGAAATATTGTTAAATGCCTATGCTGACACTGAAAACTTTTTTTTGTTTTATTTAAGCTCACATAAGCAAATTGTTCATATTTGTTATTATTTTTTCTGCGGTCAGAAAAAAAAAGTCATTGCTGTACTGTGTAAGACCAAAACATAGTCAATTGTTTCTGAGGTATAGAATCTGTAGATGTGCACTATATTATCCTTTGTGATGTTACAATGGGTTATTTTTTTATAATATTTATAATTATTTTTGTTAAATGCAGGCTCAAAACTTTGCCAGTGCCCAGATATCTTCAGAGCAGTGACTGCTAAGTTTGCTGACCTTGATAAACTGTGCTCCTTGGGAGTTGGTCACAAAAGACTAATAACTAAACTTTAAAGTCTGTATTATTTCCAATGAGTGGAGTACACTTTGATACAGCTCAAGGCTCATCCATATATAATGTGTGCATAGGGGTGTGTGAATGCTGATATGTATTTTTGCAGTGTCACATGCACACAGTCCCACAGTCAGATGCCAACAGTTATATACAGATAGGGTGAAATACAGCTACATTATTATTATTATTATTATTATTTTATTATTTATATAGCGCCAACAAATTCCGTAGCGCTGTACAATGGGTGGACTAACAGACACATAATTGAGATCAGACCACTGGACGTACAGGAACAGAGGGGGTTGAGGGCCCTGCTCGATGAGCTTACATGCTAGAGGGAGTGGGGTATAGTGACACAAAGGGTTAAAGTAGGGGAATTACATAGTTTGTTAGATAAGGGTTTATTGAGTGCTTGGTAGGTCATTTTTGACAGTTGCAGGAGAGGAGTCATGGGGTGGGGGATGAGAAACCTGCTGACAGTTTAATTGATACGCTTTAATGAAGAAGTGAATTTTCAAAGATTTTTTGAAGGAGTGGAGGCTGGATGAAAGTCTGATTGAGGAGGGAAGGGAGTTCCACAGAATAGGTGCAGTCCTGGAGAAGTCTTGAAGGCGGGCATCAGAGGTGGGGATCCGGGCAGAGGATCCCCACCTCTGGGCTTGGGCTGAGCGCAGGGGTCTCGACGGGACATACTTGTGTATGAGGGAGGATAGGTATGTTGGAGCAGCATTATGTAGGGATTTGTAAGCAAGCGCCAGAATTTTGAATTGGGCCCAAATCTAACTGGAAAGCCAATGCAGGGACTGACAGAGCGTGGAGGCGTGGGAGGTGCGACCGGACAGGAAAATAAGCCTCGCAGCCGCATATAGATTGCAGCGGTGCAAGCTGGGAACATGTAAGACCGGTGAGAAGGGGATTGCAGTAGTCAAGGCGAGAGAGAACAACAGCATGAACCAGTACCTTAGCCGCGTCCAGATATAGGCGGATGTGCGCTATGTTCTTGAGTTGGAAGCGACAGGATTTGGCTATCGATTGGACATGGGGAGTAAAAGAGAGATCAGAATCAAAAAGAACCCCTAGGCAGCGAGCCTGCGAGGTAGAGGTGATAGTAGCGCCGTTGACTTGGATGGAGACAGACACAGGAGTAGCAGCACTTGAGGGAGGAAAAACTAGAAGTTCTGTTTTGGACAGGTTGAGTTTACATGCACATAGTCCCAGGCACATAATAACTTTCACACAGTCATACATGCAGTTACTTACTGTGAAAATAAAAAATAGGAACCACACTCAATTCCACTTAACTCTGGGTGCACTGAAGCAAATCCAGAATATGTATCACGAGAACACAAAAAATCTCGTACACTCACGGAATTCAAGCCAGAGGCATATTTATTGAATCAACAAAGCAACGCTTCAACATGCTAAGAGGATTATGATGCATGCGCAAATGATGAAACTACCACGCACGTGCAAATCAAGGACGCACTACATTTCTTAGGCTACAGTTGGTAGCGGCCATGCACCACGTCATTTCCGGGACACTCGAGGACCAGAGGATGTTCATTGACGTAAAGAACTGGTAAACCAAGGACATATGCGATACGTCATTTCTTGTGACTCTCACACACATGTTTATAATTTAATTATAGACTATACCACCAACGGGAAATAAAAAGTACCTTATATGATGTCATCATTTGTTGACAATTGAAACCAGAAGTAAATAGTGAAGTCAATTAGAAACTTGAAGCAACAGCTGATGTGATGTGCATTTAAGGTCAAGCTACACATGGGGCGGTGCGGAAGGGGAAAGCACATGGAGAGAAAAACTCACTTTAAAAGCAACAGCTGATGATTTTACCTTGTCACTGGTTTGGGTGAATGGGCTCCGGATGTAGAGATAGAGACGAGCACAGTCACCAAATTAACAGGTCTTTTATTTTAACGTAAATGCAGGTTTCATATGCAGAAAATAAAGGAACAATAAAGTAATTATTTCAATGTGCAAATAAATGTCTTTAAAGAAAATAGTCCTTTACCAGAGTTACTTCACTCAGTAAGGCAGTCAAAAGGAGAATCAGTGTAGCAAGGGTTAATCCAATGCGAGGTCAAATAAGCAAAAGTCCTTTAAAGGGCAATCACCATTGCAAGGGTTAGTCCAATGCGAAGTCAAATATGCAAAAGTCCTTTTAAAGGGGAATCAGCAGGAAACAGGAACACGGGATACACAGCAAGGGTTTTCCATAAACAAAGGTAGGCAATATGCCTTTGTAGATCGTTACTTCTAGGGATGAACAAAACAACTGAGCACAGAACCATTGGCGTTCTGTGCTTATATAGGGGAAAGGGAATAAGGGCCCTCCCAAAGGTCTAAGGGCCTAAATAAAGAGATACAGTAGCCAGTGGTTTGGTGAGACAACTCCCCTATGTGGGCGGGATACTATGTCCGTTTTTATACTTACTGACCTCCAGGTAACTTATACTAGGGTGCAAAGGATTCTTAAAGTTTAAATCCTGGAGCTGCGTGATGGTCATGGTACACATGTCACCTGATCCATCTGCCAGAGGAGAAACACACCGGCAGACAGGAGAGGTTTGCGAGGACACTTCTGCACGCCGCTGCGGAGTGGCAGGGAATACAGGTAAAGGAATCAGGTAGCAGACGAATCAGAGCAGATACTGAACCCACCTAGTGGACAGCAAGGTAGAGAGCTGGAGCGATGAGTTCAAACCCAGGCAGGTTTCTTAAAGGTTTCTTAAAGGGGCGGCCACGTCTTGCTATCTGCAGGGCTCGGGGTGCACCGTGACATACCTATATAAACTGACTTAGTTAGCAGTACCTCCACACTTCTGATTAAACCCCAAGGTGAAACGCGTAAAGTGTTATAGGTACGTTATAGGTAGACAGACTCAATCAGTTACATACGGTCACACACACATTTATCTCTTTCCTTTATAGGCACTGGCATGGGGAGTGGGACAATGTCTACTGGTTACTGGTTAAGGAAGCAGGGACTACTTCCTGCTTCACATTAGTGTGCAGCATTAATCAGGCTGTCTATCACTGTCTTAACTCTGTCTCTCAGTCAGGACAGGCCTTTGGGTTCTGTGAGCTGTGCTGCTGTACAGGGTGCCATGGCTGCAGGGGAGATTTTAACATAGTTTTTTCCCAGATAGTTTTCAACATAGTTTGCACATGCAGGGAACTGAGAGAAAGACGTATTACTAATGGGACACTATAGTCAACAGAACCACTACAGTTAAATGGTGTCTATAGCCGGTCCCGGCAGGGTAAGCACTGTAAACTTTTCCTTTTCAGTGAAAAGGCAGTCTTTGCATTTCTGCTTAGGAACACCTCTAGTGGAAGTCACTCAGACCAACACTAGAGGTTCTTCCTAGTCCAGTGATGTAAAGTTTGAAGCATCTACATTCAGTGTCTCCACACTCTGCATCTAGGCGTTGAACGCTCCTTACAAAGATGCATTGATTCAGTGCAGTTCTACGAGGAGATGCTGATGGGCCTAGCTTGGCGCATAGCCGCTCAATAGCCCTCCCAATGCTTTCTTACAGGAAAACATTGGATTGCCTGACATAATCAAGTTTTATGATCTCAGCTAAAGTGAAGAGTACTTTCATAGGACTTCAAAATAAACAAGATAACATAATTTTTACAGCTGTGCAACAGCATACGTTCACCATTTCAGTCCCATTACCAAACTTTCCTTAATATGTCAAGGTAGTTCAACTGAAACACTGACTATTTGCAAATGTAGGTCTGCTTAAAATAAATCCTCTCTTTTGATTATTTTTAAGCTGGAGTAATAGTTTTCAATCTTTATTTATCTTTTCCACCTCTATATCTGCACACAGTACCAGGCATTATTGGGCTGGTATATACTATTTTTCCAGGCCTGCTTTTTGTTCCCAGTCCGGCCCCGATGATAGATCATATATACAACCTTAACCCCATATTTACATAAAGCTGTATCATATTAATTTTATATTTTAAGCCAAATTAAAATAAAGACAAACTATGTTAGAATTAAATTACTTATGCACTGGTTATATGTTCATCCATATTTTTTAAAATATATATATATGATATATACTATAAAGAACATTATATAAAACTGCATGGTATGCTCGATAATTGAGTATTTGGTCAAACGAAGGATACATTTACTAAACAAACTGTGTGCTGGTGCAACAAATCTGTATAATGCTTTCAACACCTTTACTACTTTCTATTTATGTGTCATAAACTCATTGTGAAAAAGCGGAGATGGTGGCAGCTCTGGCAATAAAGAAGGAAATAGAATTATGTTGAAATTGATATTCCCAGAAGCAACAAACACAATATTGTGTCTGTATATATTCATATATGTGTATATATGATTTAAAAAGGTAAACAAGAACACTGATATTCATGGTATGGTTAGACAGCCTTCTACAAGGTTAAACATTGATTTGCAGATATTTCACTGGCAAAAAGCCAATATTTGTAAGACACATTTGTAAATAACACAATTATGTATGTATATTATTATTATTATTATTATTATTATTTATAAAGTGCCAACAAGTTCTGTAGCGCTGTATAATGAGTGGAAGGTGCCGGCGGACAGGAAGATAAGCCTCACTACCACATTCATTATAGACTTAACGGGGCAGGTTGGAAACACGTAAGACCACTGAGAAGTGGATTACAGTAGTCAAGGCGAGAGAGGACAGCAGCATGGACAAGCACCTTTGCCGTATCAGGCATTAAATAGGGTTGGATGCACACACTATTTATGAGGTGGAAGTGGCAGGATTTGGCAAATGATTTGACATGAGGAGTGAAGGAGAGGTCTGAGTCAAAGAGAACACCCAGGCAGCAAGCCTTAGAGGTAGAGCGGATGGTAGCACCATTGACATGGAGGGACACAGACAAGGAAGTAGCAACACTTGAGGGAGAGAAGACCAGAAGTTCTGTTTTGGACAGGCTCAGTATAAGGAAATTAGCAGCCATCCAGTTGGAAATAGCAGAGAGGCAGTCAGAGACACAAGTCAAGAGAAGTGCTCAGAAATCAGTGGAGGACAGATAAATTTGCTTGTCATTCGCATAGAAATGATACTGGAAGCCAAAGGAGCTGATGAGTTTACCAAGGGAGATAGTGTAGATTGAGAACAATAGGGGACCAGGGACAGACCTTTGGGAAACATCAACAGAGAAGAATTGGGAAAAAGAGGTTGAACCAGAGAAAGAAACACTGAATGAGTGCTAGAAAAGGTAGGAAGAGCACCAGGAGAGAGTGGTATCTTGTAGATCGAAATTACGGAGGATGAGAAGAAGCTGTTGATGATTAACAGTGTCAAAGCAGAAGAAAGGTCGAGGACAATTAGGATAGAGTAGTGGCCATGGGATTTTGCAGTGATAAGATCATTGAATACTTTGGTCACAGCTGTTTCAACAGAGTGACGAGTGCGGAATCAAGATTGAAGCAGGTCAAGCAGAGAGCTGGATTCAAGGAAGTCTGTCAACCTTGCATACACAACTCTCTTAAGGATCTTGGAGACAAACGGCAGTAGCGAGATAGGGCGGTCATTGGACGGGAATTAGGGTCAAGGTTGGACTTTTTCAGAATCAGGGTTATGGTTGCATGTTTGAAGGGTAGAGGAAATGTGCCAAAGGAAAGGGAGAAATTGAAAATTTTAGTGAGAGGCAGAGCAAGAGAAGGATACAAAGAGCGGATGAGATATGAGGGAATAGGATTGAGGGAACAGGTGGTGGGGCAGGAAGAACGGAGCAGAACAGAAAACTCTTCTGCTGTAGTGGGTGCAAATGAGCATAGAACAGCTGAGGGAGTGTGGTTAGGGGAATGGAGAGAGATGAGAGATCTCTTCCGTGATTGTAGAATATGATACATATATATGATGTAAGTATTTAAAATCTGTGTTCGCATGAGTATGTAGATGACCCGTTGTGGGTTAAAACATTGCAGGTCCCCTTTTTGGGGGTGTAAAATAAAATGTATAAAGGAACTTGGTGTTTAGGCTTCTTTAGTTCTACTACTTCTAAGACTTTACTGAACTTAGGACTACTGTAGGGAGAGATACTCTTTATCACTGCTTATACACAATAGTATAAAAACATTCCTTGATTGCCTGATGTGTATCACAGTAGACTGAAAGGCTTCTGCAGATTTTCATGAATGGTTTGACCCCAAAGTTAGTTCTCCAGCAACATTCCTTGATGTCCTTGTCCACATCTGGTTTGTGAAAAGTAGCTTGAGGAAGCACTGACTACCCCTAGGCAATTGCGCCGCTGACTGGCTTAGAGCAGTCAGCTGACACTTTAAGCTCCCCATTTAAAAAAAAAAAAAAAAGAAAGATAAGTGTAGAACAAAGTAGCAGGTTGTTTTACAATGTTTTTGCATTCTTGTCTTATTGTTACATATTTCAAACCCATAAGTTTCTACGGGTAAAAAAAAATAATTAAATTGTGAGTCTTGATCTTTGCTCTCAGCACTGCCTATTAAATGCGGGATAGAGCTTTAATCGAAACTGTTATAATCTGAATAAATATCAAAATAATAGATTAGGTCTAATATCTAAATGCAACATAAGTTACATCTCCCATTGAATTTCATAGTAAAAATACAACATTAAAGAATCAAAGTACCACGTAATAACAAGGGTGCTAATTCTGATGAATTAGAACAGTCAAATATTGCCAAAAAAAGCCAAATCAGAAACATTCTCCAACCAAGTAAATTTTCCATATCGGCACTTTTGTCCTAAAATGTTCAATTCTTTTGAAACAAAAAGATTTAGAATATATCAAGATAAGTACAGGAGATTACGTAATTAACAAAAATTGCACTTGAATATTAATGGATTTGCTGCAGGGTAATAACTGAAGAATATATTTAAATAAGTACAGCTAGGTTTGCTGATTATTATACAGTATATATTAAAAGCTTTAATTTTTTCAGCTAAAGAAGACAAATGGAGAAGAATGTGTTAGAAGAAGACAAGCATAATCAGAAAAAAAAAACAAAAAAACACTCAATTGTGCTGATTATTAGTTGTACTAGGAGTACAACAGCAGCAAAATCCAGGAGTAGAATACGTGAAATCAGGGTTAGTCCTATATCTTATAGTGACCTGTAAAGTTTCTGTCCAATGTCACCACTCACATTTTTGCCCCCCCCCCCTGCATTTTTTAAACTACTGGGTGACTATTTACACAGGGCTGGCAAAAAGTTGACTGTGTGAACAAGTGATAGGCTGGCGAGGTAGGTGGGAATGTTTTGAGATGAATAGTGGGTAGATATACAGAGAGTGAACAGGTATCTGTGAGACAGTGGTCTGGAGCTGAATCTGGTTAGTTTTGGTGGAGATGTGTATAGTTGATTAGATAGGGAACATGTGGATACAAGTCTGGGAATGATTTTGACATTAGGTAGGTATGTGGGTAAATTTGGCTAGACAGGTGGGTGTAAGCATGCTTATTGGTGTAAGGCAAGGGCTAATAAGTATAAGTGTGGTAAGGCTTTTGTACAAGATATAGGGTAATGGTGAGGGAAATACTCATAATACAGCATGTAACAAATTAATCTCTCTATTATATGTGCACAGCTGCACTCAGCCCATTCCTACTCCTCTTAAGTAAGTTTTATGTTAGGGCATATAAGACAAAAACAGGACAGTAAAAGGTGTGCCCATGTTGGAATAGTAGAATTTATGCTGTTGGTGGTAAGTTCAAATGTAGTTAATGTTATCCAGGAAAGCAGCTTAACTTAAATAATTCCAGGGCTTCACGACCAAAACACATGAATCTATTATAATCATGCCATCTTAAACAAAACAAAACAAAAAGTAAACCACAATCTATGGAGCATGAACAAAAAAATTGCAAATATTTGTAAAAAAAAAAAAAATGCTCATCAGGAACATTTTCCCAAGTAACCTATTTTGGTCTAAAATTTAACGTCTGTCAACCTGCCTGGAAGTGTAAACTCTACTCCAAATCTGAGTTATTTGAAAAAAATATGCATCTTCAATAAAAATCATGTCCTCTTAATGATAATGTAAATTGCACTGTACACTGTCTCATGAAATGATTTAATAAGGAAACTTAAATAAAGTAATATTATTTAACAAGGAAAGGTACACTTGTGTGACGAAGGCCACTTCACCACTGGGTTTTGGAGAGGACTGCTTGCCAGCCTTTTATCTTGTGACTATGGCCCTGTGGTGAAGTTTGGGCTAAAAAACACGGTTTGTGCCTTTTCCCCTGCTATGGTACATTATATGGGGCTTACCGATTGGATAAGGCTTATGGTGTTTGTTTACCGAACAAACTGTTGAACAGCCGTACAACCCACAAGTGGAATGTTGCAGCCTGTTAACCTCCCAGAAGCTGTGGTTAACCGCAGCTTAATTGACGAATGGCTGGGAGGTTGCTGTTTGTATAGTCGAACACGTGGCGGCGGCCATCTTGTTTAGTCGAACGTCGTCAGCAGTGTTTTGCCGTCGAGTTCATGGAACTCAAATCGGACACACAACGGCACAAAAACACCACTGAAAAGTTACCTTCCAGGGAACTTCTACAATTCGAATGGGAATCGAACGGCGTTCGGTGAGTCGAAGCCCACGAACAAGAGACACACATGGACTATGGTCATTCACCATTCCGTTTGGTAATTCAAACAGTACTTCGACTGTATAAAATAGACCGGCCGCACAGTCTAATTCTCTGGAACTTTTTTTGGGCATGAAACCATGCGTGCAGTCAGTCAAAAAGAGACTTCTAGGAATTTCCTGAACCCCTGCTCCGATCTGGGTGATTTTTGGATATGTTATTCACCCAGATGAGGGCTATCAGGGGATATGTTGTATTTTGGGATACTTATGAAACTTGGTAAAATATATGTTTTTTATGCTTGGGGATGATTACGTTCATACATTATCTACCTTAATTGTATCACGGGTAGAGGGGAGGGATTGTGCGCTATATGTGGGAGTGTCAGGCATTGTTACATTGTTTCTATTGGTCTGTACAACTTGTGTCCTGTTGCCCCATCAGGTCCAGTGAGTGTTCTAAACAGTTGTCTAAAAATCCAACCTGTACCATTAAACTCTCAGATCTTCTTACCCTCAACTCGCAGCCTCGTCTCGTGTTGTAGGGAACAGCTATAATCACTACAGGGATTGCTATAATCATTATACTCCCTTGGATCCTACCAGCTCTTGTAAGAGCTCTACAGCTGATCCTGCTATACTCTCCTGGAGGAGAGAGTTACCCACTGGAACCTGGAGCCTGGTCATAGGTCCAGGGTGGGCAGAAGACAGCGAGACCCCAACCAAGCTGCGGAGGTTCGTGGGGCCTGCAGTACTTATGGTGTCTGGTGCGGTGCTGATTGTTCTTGGTGAGCACTAGGAGCATCCGTCGGCGGAGGGTCCGTCACAGCTTGATTTACCAGTATACCTAGATATTGTAATTACTTAACTTAAAATAACTGATTTTATCAACCTCAAAGGGATAAAAAGTTGTATCAACTTTGACAGAAAACAAACCTGTAACTATAAGACATTGCACCTGGTGTCCTTAACCACTGAGCTATTTTGGTGGCTAAACGTGTAGTATTGTATTTTTTATATGTTCTCCAGGACATACTCGAAAATGAGAGGAATCTCCATGTATCCCTTGTGATAAAACATTTTTTTTTCAATAAATAAAATGTATAAATTATTTTCTAAAATACAGTGAAAGTGATTCAAACATTATTACAGTTATAGGGAGAACTTGCATATGTCAGGCAGAATAATCAGAGCAAACGGTACTCACATTTTAGAGTTTATTTGATATACTAAATGCCATCATTCACTGAAACATGAAATATATTGCCAAGTTCCTTTAAGGCAGTTACCTTGAATTTTAGAGCATTTGGTATAGTAAAATTCTGAGAAGCAAGGTGCAGGGGTAATTAGAGAGACAGGAAAAGTGAATTGATTTTATATAAGAAAGTTTATTTCTCCCACAAATATAAAGAACTGAAATGTATTTTTAAGTTCAGCACAGAAGCTTTTAGTGATACAATAAGGGAAAAACATGTATTTCACCTGCTGAGGTTGTCTTTGTAAATCAATGCTGTTGGGACTGAGGATTAATACAAGCTGATCATGGGCTGGTACGTTTTTGCACATGGTCAAAATGTTAAGCTGCAGGGTCAGATTACAGATATTTTCACAGGATTCAGAAAACAGCTCTGCGCTCAGTTTATCACAATGTTAAGGCCAACGGCTGTTTTGAAAGTGAATATTTATTGAACTAACTAAAAGAAAAGAATAATGAAGGTTGTGGTAAAGGAGTTTATGCTTAAATATTATTCATCTCAGAAAGACTACTAGGACCTAAACATTTGCTAAATATATCCCAAGAGCAAAATAAAACAACTTTTATTAGTAAAACTAAATAAATATATGCAAGCAAAAAAACAAAAAATTATGACTAAGTGGCTTCTAAAAGAGACTGGACACACCCCATTTGCAATACCTTTGGTCGTCTACTATTGCAAATGGTATGCCAGCATGGGGATAGTTTTCCTTCCTGTGCTACCATACGGTCTAAAAGGCAACGTAACCAATCTGGCGAATTTCAATGTGAAAAACTGAAATGCAAGCCTTATATTTGACTCTGTAACTTTTGAAAACACCATAACACCTTTACATGAGGGGTAATATTATACTCGGGAGACTTCGCTGAACACAAATATTAGTGTTTCAAAACAGTAAAACATATCTCAACAATTATATCGTCAGTGAAAGTGACATTTTTTGCATTTTTCACACACAAATGGCACTTACACTGACGATATCACCGCTGTAATACATTTTACTGTTTTGAAACACTAATATTTGTGTTCAGCAAAGTCTTCCGAGTAAAACAGTACCCCCATGTACAGTTTTTATGGAGTCTTGGAAAGTTACAGGGTTAAATATAGTGCTAGCAAATTAAATTCCCTGGACTTTCGGCCTGGGTTGTCAGGCAGGTCCCGCAATTTGTAATTAATAAAATGACCTAATTATGTAAAAATATTACATAAATTTATACGTAGAATTATATATATATACATATATATATATATATACAGCCAAAAGTACAAGATAGCACTCCAGGGACTTCCAAGTAGAATGAATAAAACTTAGCTTTTATTAGCTCAAAGTAAAAATCAATGTTTCAGTCTGTATCACAGACTTTCATAAGGATGAGCTTGCAAATCAAATCCATAAGAATATATACCCCCAATATCCCCATAACTTACCCAGGTTGAAGATAGGAGTGATCCCAGGGGCACCAGACCAGTAGCCTGCTCGGGTCAAATAATTGACCCTGATGATGTCATAGACGTGCGCCTCCCGGGGTCGTTCCTATAGCAACCCAGTATAACCAACAAAATAATACATATACATATAACTAAAAGCATAGCCTGCATACAGGAATAAATTATAAATGTTGAAGAAAGACCTATACACCCCATCAGGGACCATGAAGATACAGAGAAAATCCATAGAGAACACGTTAAAGATAGACAGCAGGCAGAACTAATTGAAAAGCGATCAAACTGCAATTAGCCTGTAGCAACCTATTAACAAGATATAAATATACAAACTGTACTACCTAAGGAATAGATAATGCATAAAGAAAACATGTAACTTATACTACAAATACAAAAATAAAATGCAGGCATGAGCAATCAAACCTGCAAAGATTCCAATCTAACTACAGGGAGCAAAGTACCAACAAACAGCAATTGAAAGCATAATTGTACCAAGAGTAATGTATCACTCCTAATCCTTAGAGATCATTATACAGGTAAAAAGAGTAGTAAAGGATATATGTCAGAACTTCTTAGTCAAAAAAGGGAGAAAACATGAAAAGACGATGCCAGATAAAGGGTGATTAAATATCCACCAACTAAACCTATGGGGAAAAGAACGTAATGCACAATAAATGTGGGGGTTCAGTTCTATAGAATATTAGTTATGTATTTTAATGTGCTTTGTTGCAGTTGTAACTTGGTGATATTTTCTGTACCTGGAGATAATTGAGTTTACTACAGTTACTTAAGCCAGGATAGAGGAGAAAATAGACCGACCACACAGCCCAAATTTATGGAACTCTTTTGGGCAGGAAAGCCATGCTTGTGGTCGGTCAAATAGGACTTCCACCTAACTTTTAAACCACTGGAGGGAATTGTATGATGTTTGAGTATGTTTGTATATGGAGTATGCTGATTCATCATATGTAAGATTGTATGTATATTTTGGGAGTTATGAATATTGTATGAAACTGTATATTTTCCTGCCTGTGATAATTAAGTTAACCATTGTGTACAGTAATTATATCACAGGCAAAGGAGAGGGTTTGTGTGTCCTAACTGGGAGTGTCTGACTGTATTGTATTGTGTTTGATTGGCTGTTCCACAAGACCACGTGGGTGGTAACCTTGGGAGAAAAGTTGCATATAAGACAATAAACCCTCAGACTGCTGAAATTCCTGCTTAACCCTCAATACAGAGCCTCATCTCGTACTTGGGGGGATTATTTATGTGTTTCCCTATTCGGTGCTTAGGATTATTTGGTAGCTGACCTTGTATTCGGGAAGGGAACATCTTTGGCGGCGTTAACCCCTTCTATTCCTGGGGTGCCGTTACAATATATATATTATTTTGTTCTACATGTATTTTGATATCAATATATATATATATATATATATATATATATATATATATATATATATATATCAAAATACAGTTAGAACAAAATTACACAAAGGATGGTTTAATAGTATATGCGGCTAGATGCCACCAACCACAATATGGCTCATTCATTCCCTCAGCTGGCCGCACATGCTCAGAATGCGGCGAGCATCCTACGAATTTTGACGCGATCAGTTCTATCACACTGATCGCGTTCTTCTATTCCCCATACAACCGACTGCATTCATCTGGCTGTAAAAGGTTAGTGTATGACTCTACACTTGCAGATGTATGGCGCCAATCATTATATGGCGGCTATATGCCGCCAATCATAACATGGTGCTTGGCCATTTACTCTCCTCTACTGGCTGCACATGCCCAGTGTGGCCAGCATATAATATTATCTACATGCGATCAGCTTTAAAACTGATCGTGTGATTATTTCCCCTCTCTAGCCGACCGCACAGATTTTGTGTGTGGCTGGGTTTTTTTTTACAATTATGGGCAGACAAAAATCCATCTGCCAAAACTACATTAACCACAATTCCTTCTGATTACTGTGACTCATAAGTCACATGTCATATTGTTTTTACTAACTAAAAAGTTATCTAATTCTCGTTTTTAATTATTATTAAAGCTATATTACTATGTACTATTTTATTATTTTTACTGTATAACTGTTGTTCATGTTTGAGATCACTTTTAAATTGGATTTTTCTATTGGCAAATTGCTTTTTAGGTGCCAATTCTAATCTCATTGTACTCCTATATAAACTATGTTTGCCAGATTGTTATTTTTACTCCATTTGTAAAAGCCACATATGGTGAAATGCGTTATGGTTTTAAATTGTGTATTTTAGCAATAAAAGACTTTTGGTTACCTAAGTTGTATATACAAAAATATAGGTAGTGTTTGCACTCAATTACTCAATGGTGCCGGTATTTAGATGTATTCCCCCTTCTATGTAACCTCAACAATCTATACACTACAAAAGATAATAAAATACCGCACTCCAAAATGTTGGTATATACCAAAGAAATTGATGAGTAGGGTTCTATTCAATATGCAAAAAAATGAAATTTAATAAAATATACACTTAATATCTAAATTCATATATCTACACATAGCAGTCTAATGATCGTCTAAATTCATATATATACACTTAGCAGTCTGATGATCTCATACAATACATGAAAATTCATCAAAAAATAGATAATAAATCACTTATTCTATAGATACTGCATTGAAATGAGTTCCAGAGAAAATTCATCTATGTTACAAATCTATCCACACGTCCTAGGCTATGCATAGCAATCTACTTGTCTAGTGTATTAATAGTTCCAGTCCTTACAAAAAAATTATGTATATACACAAGAACAAAAAAAGTATATGGTGCAACCAATTTGCAAAAAAGAGCAAAAAGAAAAAAGGAAAAAGAAAAAAAGGAAAAAGAAAGAAAAAAACAAAAAACGTAAAAAAGGTGAAAAAAAGTCCTTTGTAAGTTCACTATATACGTATACAGTGTAAGTATGGTTGGATCTCACCACTTGGGATGTTGCAGTCAAAAATTCAAACGTGCACTGTAAGTCTTCCACTGACTGGACTTGTCCTTAGACGACATAAGTGTATGTGAGACATATGTCCTCCATCCATGCCATAGCAGTGAAGTGTGGATGATGGTTGAATAGACCACGGGCGGCAGTGTAAATCTTATGCGGCTGAATGAAACCACAGGCGGCTGAATAATCCTCGGGCTGCGCGCTAGGGATGTACTGTCCCTTCGATGGCCCTTGCTTGTCCGCTGGAAAACGCGTTTTACACTGCCGCCCGTGGTCTATTCAACCATCATCCACACTTCACTGCTATGGCATGGATGGAGGACATATGTCTCACATACACTTATGTCGTCTAAGGACAAGTCCAGTCAGTGGAAGACTTACAGTGCACGTTTGAATTTTTGACTGCAACATCCCAAGTGGTGAGATCCAACCATACTTACACTGTAAACGTATATAGTGAACTTACAAAGGACTTTTTTTCACTTTTCTTCACCTTTTTTAAGTTTTTAGTTTTTTTCTTTCTTTTTCCTTTTTTTCTTTTTCCTTTTTTCTTTTTGCTCTTTTTTGCAAATTGGTTGCACCATATACTTTTTTTGTTCTTGTGTATATACATAATTTTTTTGTAAGGACTGGAACTATTAATACACTAGACAAGTAGATTGCTATGCATAGCCTAGGACGTGTGGATAGATTTGTAACATAGATGAATTTTCTCTGGAACTCATTTCAATGCAGTATCTATAGGATAAGTGATTTATTATCTATTTTTTGATGAATTTTCATGTATTGTATGAGATCATCAGACTGCTAAGTGTATATATATGAATTTAGACGATCATTAGACTGCTATGTGTAGATATATGAATTTAGATATTAAGTGTATATTTTATTAAATTTCATTTTTTTGCATATTGAATAGAACCCTACTCATCAATTTCTTTGGTATATAACAACATTTTGGAGTGTGGTATTTTATTATTTTTTGTAGATTACCTAAGTTGTACCAACTTTCTTTTTATTGTAATTTATATGCACTTTTTATTTTTTTATATTTATTTTTATTCTACCTGGCAAATTTTTATCTTTTCCTGTACTCAAAGAACTCAGAGGTAGGGATCATTCCACCAACGCTTTACAAATAGAGCAGTAATTCCTGCTTTATACTTGTGAGTATCATTTTATCTATTTTATATCTCGTTTTTTATCACATTGAGAGCACTACTGTTGTCTGTTCATCACTTATCGGAGCCTTGAATACCCAGACTGTATTGGCGAATGCACCACTCCTGCATATCCTTTAAGCGGGGATTATACCGCTAAACGCCCTTCACCCCAGGGCTTGTATAGCTTTTTTTAATGTGAGTGTATTACCTACTTTTCTCATTCTATCCCTAGATTTTGGCATATTGCACTATTAGTCGTATCTCCCCTTTGTCTCGCCACATGTACGGATATTTTAACCATCCGGACGGATCAACTCCTTAGGATTTCACCCCCACCCTATCCTAATATATTAGTGAGACTTTATTTTCAACTATTTATTCCAGTGGACTATACCCCTATTATTGGAATGCTATTTATTTTATATTCACTTTTTACGGTTAATTTTATTGGTGCAGCCTTACCTGTCTTTGTACTAAATCTTTTGGTTAATGCTCATATATATTCTTGCAGTGACCAAACTGGGATCACGTTAAAATGTTTAGAAAAACAAAGTAGATGTTTATTTTAGTTTTCCATTTACAACACATGGCTTATTTTTATCTGTGATGATTATTACTGTATTATAGATGACATTGGCTGTTTATTACAGAATGAAAGATGACATTGTTTTGTTCAGTGTCTTCTCTCGAACACCGCTCATCATAAATATTCCCATGCCCATTACAAAAAAGCTGAATTGCTAATGAATCTAACTTACAGATAACGAGCTGATACAGGTTGAATAATTATGGATTTTGCAGAGTATTTCTTGTCGGATGCAGCAGCAGGATATTAGCAGATATGTAATATTGGATATTTAGTTTCATATTTTACAGATATCAGCATGATTATACTCATCAATTGAAAATCCTATTCATTTGAAGTAATGCAGCTATATACATGAGGAACACAGGACTTGAACTTGAACCTATGTTATCCAATAGAAAAGAAAATGTAAAGGAGCATATTATTGTTTCATATTGTGTCTGGGCTTAAAGCAAAAACTGCAATAAATAAATAAATAAATAAATAAATAAATAAGAGAAGTCAAAGAATGAGTAAAGGTCCAGGCAGTACAGATACACACATATGGAATGTCAGTCCAGATTAGGGATTACTGAAAGCAAGAAGGTCAAAATAAGCCAAAGCAGAAACCAGAGATAATATTATATATATAATATTGGGAATCACTATTTTTGCACCAAATCCATCTGACCCTCTTTTCTATTCTAATGCCCTTTTTCTAGTAGCTCCATATTGTTGATGTCTCTGAGTGTATGTGCTTTTGTTGATGTCTCTTTAACCCCTTAAGGATGGCGGGCATTCTATGCCGTCCTTTTTGGAGCAGTCCTAAACGGTGGGTGGCATAGAACGTCCCCATCATCCTTTGTACTTACCAGGTCACTGCCATTCCCCCAATGGCCGTCACGATCCTGTAGGACCATGACCACCATCAACTACCTCCCACCAAAAACATTTCCATCTTACACTCAATATATATCTGCAAATTGTGAGTGCTTTTTAATTCAAAACCTTTAATAAAGTGTTTACACAGTAAGCACTATAGATCTCCATTTTACTTTCTTATAGGAGGACACAAGTTGACACTTAAGATTATCATATATGATCTTACAGTATATCAATATCTATGCAGTGTACACATCAGTGATACAACACAAATTGAAGAAGACATCACTGTTAGTACTATACTCAATAGCTTGTTCAGTAGACTAACCCCAGATGGCTAAATAGCTGAAGTTATCTGACACAAGCTAACATTGCATATATTGTATCAATACTACACTGTGATACTTTGAAAGACTGCAACTTTGATCTTTTTTAAATTTGGGACTTTCACACTAAATGTTATATTGATAACTTCAATTTAAGTCTATTAAGATTTATTAAGTTTTATTAATTCTCAAAGGTATATAACACCCACCGTAACTACTCCTGAATTTAAATCACATCTAATACCTATTCTTTAAAATGCCATGTAGATGTAAAAAATAATATCATTTCTTATTTTCTCACATTCTTTTATATTTTATTCATATTAAATTATGCTTAAGATACAAATATGTGATGAAAGCCCTGTTTCTCCTGAACAAAATTATATATGATAAGTGTGGATACACATAATATGAAAGAGGTGAATGTAGCGGATGGCACTGGGCTGTCCTGAGAATTGCATATGTTTTGACTGCATTCGTGTAAATGGCAAAGTTATATGTGTTAAATGTATTGTATTGGTCTGATTGTTCGGTAGTTTCATTCCCTTAGTTTGTTCGAATGAAACTACCGAACAGTCAGACCTCCCCTGTGTGAAGTGTGCCTTCAATTACCCATTGCAATATTGTTGGGAACGGGTAATTGACAAGCTGAGTAGCCGTCCTTTGTTCTCGGGGGTGGCCGCCATTCGGGAAACGAACACGTGCCATTTTAAAACTCCCGAACAGCGGTGTTTTGCCGTCGAATGTCTGGAACTCAAATCGGACACTCAGTTAGGCGAACACCGCTGAGACCTCCACAAGCCCGGTCCATTCGGTTCCAAACGGCCCCTCGTTCGGTAGATAGAAACAACCGAACGAGGGGATTGCTGTTGGGATACTGCTGTGATACTTTGCCTGCTGGATACTCTGCCCTATGGATTTATAATTGCTTGTTCCTGAGCCTCCCTGGGATCCAAAGTGGAGATAGGCTGTGTAATACCAGCTCTCCGCTACAGTGAATTACACCTGAACGAAAATATAGCGCAAATTCAAGGTTTTGTTTACTTTTTGATTTGATCACAACTTGTTTAATTGGCTCAGTCCTTAAGTGGTTAAACTACAATAGGTGTGTTTAGAAATCAGTCTGTGTAAGTGAGATACATCTGAGGTTATTCACTAAATCCACTGGATTGCATTAGCAATTCTCATATTTACTAAAGCCAAATGCTGTCAGGTAGTGATGTCCCGAACGGTTCGCCGAATGGTTCCCCACGGATGGCGAACATATGCGCTGTTCGGTCCGCCCCCTAGTCATCATCATTGAGTAAACTTTGACCCTGTACCTCACAGTCAACAGACACATTCCAGCCAATCAGCAGCAGACCCTCCCTCCCAGACCCTCCCACCTCCTGGACAGCTCACTAAGAATGCAGCTTCACAATGAATGTAAAATGGATGCTGTCTAGGAGGTGGGAAGGTATGGGAGGGAGGGTCTGCTGCTGATTGGCTGGAATGTGTCTGCTGACTGTGAGGTACAGGGTCAAAGTTTACTCAATGATTACATAGGGGGCGGACCTAACAGCGCATATTTTCGCCGTCCGCTGTGAACCGTTCAGCGAACCGTTCGGGACATCACTACTGTCAGGATTTGGTCATTCTGACTGACTGTGTAACATTGGTTTGGATGAGTTTGTAAAATCAGATATCTACATCCAAATTAATTTACGGTACCGGAATCATTGATTTATCAACGACCGTATGGTGACCGATGATAAACCAAATGCATCTGGCAGGTTTCAGGGTTTCAAATTATTATTCACTTGCTTTTTGCAAGTGAATGAGTCATTTTAAGAACTATTTTCCCACTGATTACAAAATTAAAAATTAGTAAATTAAAATTATATGGGAGTCAATAATGGAGGTATTATAACTCCATATGCCACCACCTGCCTTCTGGCAGATGGAGGCATGTCTACTAAACATGTCAAAAATGTAAAACAATGACTGCCTAGATGGTAGAAAAGGCCCCATGTGAAATAATAATAGGGGTGGGATAGTCCCCCTGCTGCTCCTGTCCGTGACTTAGGGTCCCCATGCTGGTTGGTGACGGGCATAAGGGGTGAACCTAGTGGATGGAAGCCCTGATAGTAAGCCAAAGGGAGGATTTAGTGTCCCCTCCCCTGGCTACCCCTGGCTACCACCCATGCCCACTTTTCTAGCAACAGGACAACATTGGCTGCTCACTCACTAGTTTTACATGTTAAAAACTCCCTGATGGTAGATGGTGGCTATGGAGATACAATAATCTTATTATAGCATTATGGAGTTATATTAACCCCCCTAAGATTTTTACTTATTGTTTAATTTTTGTGTAATTTTTTTTGTTTAACTGTTTCTATGTTGCGACTGGCTTCCAAGTGCTAGCCAGCCATCACATAATTAACCCTCGCTTTTGAATAATTGCCCACTATCTGCTAGCACTGCCAGTGGCCATATAGTCTGGCTTTTTTATAATCTTGGCCTGGAGTTGAATCCTGCGAACCTGGATTTGGTACTGATTTTAGCTATCTGTTGGAGTTTGCCCTGGCTGTTTGGGACCTGAATTACAAAATCCAGACATTAATGAATTAAATCAACAATGTCCACATTTTGCGGTCCAAATGGACTCATATGTAGCTGAATGGTTTTACCCCACATGTATTCAGAGGTCTAAATATCCATACCATGGTAACAAGGTGGTCAGTTTAGATGAATTTGGCAGAATCAGTCTTATTCATAAGGATTTTATGATCTACAGGTCTGGAAATTTGCCAGATTAAAGATGTAGCACAACTAACTAGACTAGATTTTAAAGTATTATTTGATCAAAGCATTGAAAGTTGTAAGTTCATCAAATTCAAGCTGATTGTCTGATCAGAAGAATATTGGGTGAGCCAGGACATGTTCAGTTTGGTTATTGACTCTGAGTATCGTTCCTGGCACCAAAAAAATGCAAAGTTATAGAAAAAAAGTCTGTCTGTTTAGGGCTAATAAGCAGCTTAGGTTCCTATGGTGGGCAAATTTTGTTGGGTAGATATCCTGTCCAATATAGAGGCATCAAAAAATGTTGATTGATGGTTAAGGGACAACCACTAAAAAACTTAGAGATTCATTTTGGAACAAACTGCAATTTTTATATGTATAACGGAGAGTTGGGAGAATGGAAATCTAGTACATTTTCACTATTATATAACATATAAGGTTTTAAGTCTAGGTTCTAAGCTAGCTAGCCAGGCCTAACATTTACCACAAATCATACATTTTTGCCATTCAGTTTTCAGTTTACTACCATTTGATGTTTTATGAATAAACCACATAGACTCCTAATATGACTGGTGCAGCAAAGAACATGTTAACCCCTTCACTACCGATCACTTATTTTATTGAGAACAGTTTAGCATAACATTTATTTGAAGCAAGGGATGCATAGCTAGCATATAAACATGTCATAACAAAGCTATTTCGTGTGTAGATTGCTTTGCAGGCAAACTTAAGTCAAATTATGTAAATTTACAATTTTTTTATGTTTCACTTATTTATTCATCCTTTTCAAAAAAATAATGAAATAAATGAAAAGCTTTAGATTGTATATGTTCTCCTTTATCTTAAAAAGTTAGTATATAGCAGACATGCTAATTTTCTCACATGCATTAGGTGTGACAAAAATGCATAAATAAAAATGGTGAAATACATTGCTTATAGGTATTTGTAAGGACCCTCAGAGGCTTTACTAGCAGTACAGCTTACTGAAAGTGTCAGCAGAATGTAAAATTAATGTCTGCCTTCATGCATAATACCCACATACAGAAAACACAGTTTAAATCATATATTTAAATATATTTCATAAAGATATTTAAAATGCTAACAGTGACATTTTAGAGTCAATTCACTCATCCATTACAATAGAAATGTCATTACCCATTGAAACTCCCAGTACTGTTTGAAAGCAGGGGGATGACATTTTTAGTAAACTTGCAGGGATTATATCAGTGGCTAGTGGTTTCTGGCAGAAAAATATGTTCTCTGACCGCTAGTAATGATTCTTAGAGTATAAATGAAGGTGTGTGAGGCTTCATGCACTAAATTTCATACTGAAAAATAAATTAATATAAAAACACAGTTAAATTAGTGTTTGGCTTCCTATAGATTACTGTAAAACCAGGGCTTAAGTAAGGTTGATAAATGACAAGATATGTTGGTGAAGTACTTTAATGCCAACATACAAAACTTTGTTGATCGTTTAGTGCTTATACATGGATAATACTTCAAAACAATATAGTACCACAACTGACAAGTTATTTTGCTCTTCCTAGGTAAGTAAACAAGCTATTTCATGGCTTTGAATAGCATGCCACAATAGCATCTAACTGAAAGAATCAGGGGGCACATACGGCTTTTGTCTTGAAAACACAAATGACTATTCCCACTGGCTACCTAAACAATGGGACTTAGGAGGTATCTAGATAATTGGCACATGTATATGTGCAGAACATCATTAATCAAAAAGTATTACTCATATTTCAAAGTTTATTTTAAAAATCTCCCCACGCATTACATTGTGTTTTTTCTTTATCTTTTTTTTACGATTGGCAAGGTATGTGCTTTCTTTGCAATCTTCAGAAAGGGCTACATCCTGTGCATATTAAGGCATTCTCAAGATGCCAATTGCAGTGTGCCTTTACTGCAAAGGTTTGTTGATATTGGCAGCCTGAAGTAATTTGCATTAGCTGATCATTTCTTTCAACCAGGGACATGCTTTATTACACTCTTATTCAGATGGTTTGGCACAAAAAGAGAATCTAATAGATGATATAAGGAAGATGTTTTTAAATAGTAAATGATCCAGTCTTGTTCCATTTCAGAGTAGATGTGAAACAATTTAAAATGACACTTAAGATCATTAGACAAAGTAAGTAAGACTTGTTTTATTTCTGAGAAAGGTACAAATTCAATTATTGTATTATTATTTTTGAATTGCACTCTGGATAATTTCCAGGACATTAGTTCATAAAACCTTTGTCAAATGAAGAGTGGTTTGTATGTACTCAAATATGTGTTGGGCAATTCTAAATTCAGGACTAGATTTCTACACAGTTATTTTGTGCCCCACTGAGACCTCCCTCCCATCTACTAGCCAAACCCCTGCAAACTTCAAAGGTGAACTAGCTCAAAAAGAACTAACAAGGAAGACATATAATTTTTCTTGTCAGGACACAGGTTTGCAACACCTTTAACACAAGAAGCTGTAGTTCCAGTGCTTGAAGGCTGCTGCATGTGTTCTCATTGTGCATTTGAGCGCATGCCATGACCATAGGTCATAACAGGCTATTCTCAAAACAATAATTAACATTTGTTAATATAAACATGCTAGCACAGTATTACCCCTCTCCTCAACTGGCAGTGGCAAATCTGTTGGAGGCAACAGGCCAATTTCCCCTCACGAGAAAATAGGGCAGCTGCCATTAGTGGAAGTACCTCATCCAGGGCCCAGTCAGGTGCTGCAGCCCTTTGGCAGACCGGGCCCCTTTAATGATGCAGAGAGTGCTGGGAGGAAATTATATTCACTTCCTCCCAGCTTACAGATCGCATGGGCTGGGAGGACACAGGATGCCACTTTGAGAGGAGGTCTGCAGCCTCAGACTCCCATCAGGATCAGTGAGCCCCAGGAAGTCAACTCCCTGCAATCAAAAGGTATGGAAGCAGGGGATCTGATGAAGCTGAGCATATCGGCGAAACACGGCATCATGCTCTGACGTATTCACGTTGTCATGCTCAACGGCCGTAAGCCCCGCCTCCTGAAATTGGTAGTTAGAGATTTCGGCACTCAGTGTCCTGCAAAGCCGGCGCTGGACCAAGAGAGCCAACATACCATCATTAAGAGAGGAGGAAGTAAAGAATAAAGAGGACTTATCTGACTGGCAACTGTTTTTATTGGAAAGTGTTAATAAAGATTTCTACCTTCACCACAGCTTCAAGTCTGCATATTTTGCAAAAGATGCCATCACAGTTCAGAGCAAACTTAATTGCTCTACCCTTGTGAGTGTTTCTGTTTATATTTTTATATATTTGTTATTCAAACATATTGCCCTATGAGTTTGTGTTTCCCCTTTCTTTGAGATTTGTATTAGAATGCTGACACAAGCTAGAGGGTATACTCCAAAGTAGGAAAGTTAAGTATAATTTTAACATATTTACACAAAGAAATGTATTTGCTACATTAATAAGTGTTTTGCACAAGTACACTTGGTCACTTTTTGTCATATGTTATTGCACAAATAATTTTCACTTATTTTAAACATTTATATACAATTTGTTTATTCAATTTTTGGTCTTAAAGGCACAGCACACTTTATCTTCTGGTGTTATATAGTTACATGTGATTGGAGCTTTTTCACTATATTTAGTGCTGCTTATTGTATAATATTATTATTTATTATTGATTCAGCGCCATATTACTACTTGTCTGTTTTTTAGAATGTGTGTTTATCTGTGTGTGTGTGACTGTGTAGGTAAATGTTTGCATCTGTGTGTGTGTCAGTGTGGGTACATTTGTGTTATTGTGTTTCCATGTCCCTGTGTGTGGCCGCATATGTGTACAGCCTCCTATCCCCTAAACTAGAGTCCATTATCCCGCCGCTGTGGCCCTTTTCACCCCGCTACAGCCCACCACCAGTGCCCCTCCTGAGATTCCATTCTGGATCCACCCCTGTCACCTGGCACAGTTCTTTTTAGCAGTTTTTTTCACTGTGTTTTCACACTGGGCTTATCTCTCTTCCTTCTGATGCCTTAGGTTGTAAAAACTTCTAGTCAGCAGTCAGAGATCCCCAAGAAGTGAATTTTAGCAAAAGAGGTGAAGAATGGGTTCTATCTCTTCGGGATCCCTTCCTTTTCTACATGGCGTATGAGCCCAATTGGCATTGCCTTAAGTAAATTATTTAATAAAAAAAGCATGATATATATTTTAGCTCCTCATTCTTCATCTTATCCAAGTTTTAATGCTCTTATCCCATCAGAAGAGTTTTCACTTCAATACTCCATTATAGATAATGCAATGCAAGCCATACTAACAGTTTACTCGGAGGCTTGATTGGTGAAGACAGATATAGCCAATGCATTTGAGCTGTTACCAATTCAGCCCCTCACTGTGGCATCTGCATGGAGTAAAATGCAAGAGTCAGTATTATTTCACTACCAGACTCACATTTTGTTTGAAAGTAGCACCATGTTTGCAATAATTTCTTGTACAACATGATTTTCAACTCACAACATTATGATATATGTAACGGTTCTGCTGGTTAGAGTATGATTCAATCCTTCTTCTTATTCTGGACACTTATTCAGAATAGACACAGTTTCAACAGCCTCAGGAAAAAACATATTCCTGTTCCAGGGTGTGAAATTAGGAAAACCTTTTGTGATTTAGCTGTGTAAATATTATGCATTTGATAACGTATTTTTGCATCCATTTATTTTTGCCCTCTTTTCAGGTTTACTGGTGGGCACAAATAAATCTACTTGTGTGCCTAATCACAAATGAAAAGGTGTAAGCCTGTAGTTGTAGGAAGGATTTGTTATGGGTATATATTGAGCCTTCTCCTTTCCACTAAGGTTGCCAACAATGTGGATTTATGTTGGCCCCATCCTCCTGTCTGTCATGTTCCTATCCTGACTAGCAAGACTTTTTTCCATTTGATACCGTTCCTTTAAAGTACAGTACCTGGTTCGCACCTCTAGTGGCCTCCATTTCCAATAGTCACCTCCAACTCTCACCTGTAGAACAGGAAATCAAGTTCTGCTATAAAAGGCCACACCCGACAAAGCAAGTGGCCTTGACATTGAAGTTTGATGATTACCTAAAATACATCATATCCTGGCTCCTGAGTTTACCTGTGGAATTTCCTTATTGGCAACTTATACTCACCAACTTGCTCCAAACTTAGCTGTACAACTCTTCAACCCTGTCTTATATACAACCCTGCAGCAAACCTACCTGGACTTCCTATCTCCCTGATGAACATCCAACTACTTAAATCAACACTGGACTTTCATTTAGTTTGTGGATATCTGCTTACTATGTCCTCAGATTTACTTATATTGCAATCTACTTTGCATCCAGCACAAAGGATTTACTTCTACTATCTAACCCTTACCAAAATAGACTTAACAACTGCAAGCCTATTTAAGTATTTATATTTATTTCTGACTAGTTCTGTTGATTTGTTTTCTTATCAAGTTCTGGGGCATATTGCCTAAATCCTGTTTTCCTATTTCTCCTGTATATATAA
>OW240916.1:209497964-209562828 GCA_933207985.1 Pelobates cultripes | reverse complement strand
CTCAGCAGAGTGTGTGTGTGTGTGTGTATGGACACAGCAGTCTGTGTGTGTACGGACTCAGCAGAGTGTGTGTGTGTGTGTATGGACACAGCAGTCTTTGTGTGTGGACTCAGCAGAGTGTGTGTTTGTGTATGGACTCAGCAGTCTGTGTGTGTGTGTGTGTATGGACTCAGCAGTCTGTGTGTGTGTGTATGGACTCAGCAGAGTCTGTGTGTGTGGACTCAGCAGAGTCTGTGTGTGTATGGACTCAGCAGTCTGTGTGTGTGTATGGACTCTGTGTGTGTGTGTATGGACTCAGCAATCTGTGTGTGTGTGTGTGTGTGTGTATGGACTCAGCAATCTGTGTGTGTGTGTGTATGGACTCAGCAGTCTGTGTGTGTGTATGGACTCAGCAGTCTATCAATAATTAAAATTCCTGTGAGTTGTTGTGTAGGAAGGGCCCCAGTGCATTGCTTTGCCCAGGGGCCCTTAACTCTGTTAAAATGGTACTGCTTGTGTGTGTCAGTGAGCTTCTATTTAGTGAGCATGTGTGTGTCAGTGAGCTTGTCTTTAGTGAGCTTGTGTGTGTGTCCCTGAACTTCTTTGTAGTGAGCCTTCTGTTTATACAAGTGAGTGTCTGTAGTAAGCTTGTGTGTGAGTCAGAGAGTTTTGTCTGTCAGTAAGCCTATTTGCGCATGTCAGTGAGCTTGTGTGCTTACTGTACTAATATATATATATATATATATTTTGACTTGTAGGAATGGCATACGTTTTTTTTCCAGGGCTGCTTTGGATTCCCAGGGATTCCCAGTTTGGCTCTGCCAGCGAGTGCACTTTACCGCTGAATAATCTGTGTGAGCTGCCGCACACTTTAGCCCTGTTACACGCGTCTGGGAGCTGCTGTTGACAGTCTAGGGATTGGGGTTTATGCTCAGCTATCTGTATAATACAGATCTGTGTGTATAAAATATCCCGGGATAGTCAGTGCTTCCTGTACAGTGCTGCTCTCTGTCTTGGGATATTATACACAAACAGACCTGTATTATACAGAGAGCAGCACTATACAGGGAGCACTGAGTGTCCCAATTTATTATACACACAACCCTGTATTATACAGAGAGCACTGACTGTCCAGGGATATTATACCCAGACAGTAATTGATAGCTGTGCTGCAAAATGTCCTTGGAAATTTTTTTTCAAATGTTGGCAACTATGGCACTGTATCAAGGATAATGTGTTTGTTGTTTTAATAATCCCTGGTGGAAAATAATGAATCCTCCACCAGGTATTATTAAAAAAACAAAACACATTGTGTCGGGGGCGTGGCTTAACATGCAACAGGGGCGGGGTCAAACTGTGACGAGGGTGGGGTTAAATGTGCCCCCCTACTTTTGTCACTGGCCCTCCATATGCCCCCCCGAAAAATGAATCCTAGAGACGCCACTGCTAACACTGTGCTAGCACAGAGCAAACTGACGTGTATATTACTGACAATGCTGGCAGGGATTGCGACCTCACAGAGACGGTACTCAAACTGCCTGAAAAATGCGGGCAAAGCACTGCTTGACTACCCAGCATAGTATTGACAGCCTGCACTTTTTCGCGACTGCCCTTGCTCCACATGGGTCAGACCCCACATTGTGCCGCCAACCAAGTAAAGACGGGACATGTGCCACACGCCACCAACAGGTGATGAACTAGACCACAAGCATTCCTCAACTAGGACTCTGGTTATGCTGACAGCACTCAATAGCTGTTTAAATAATCATTGCAACATTATTGTTACACAGACTTTGCTAGGCTAGACAGCACACATGGTGCCCTAAAACAGGACTGATATGAACGTGGGCACCAGGGGTAGCGACCACAATGATAAAGTTGATATGTGGTCAGGACCTGAACTGCTTAAGACAGCTGAGGTGCGACACAACAGGCAGCTCACAAACACCCAGGCCACAGTGACAATACTTGGGGCAGCACATAGGGCGTGGAACCTATTACACCAGGTGACCCATACAGAGTGGAACCTACACTTCACCTCCCTGACAGTAAAAGTGGGGAGACCTGATTGCATCTGTGCACCTCAAATCTACCCTTGAGTGCTCAAGTGCTATTTGGTGCTAACCGCTGCAAATGCACAATGTTCATCCTCAAATTGCTTTGAGTACAGCACAAGAGACTGTTATGTACAGCTATGAGCACAAAATGAACTCTGTATATCCACATGTTTTGTGAAGAACAATGTTATTTTCAGGCTGATATTGCAAATGTTTGTTTTTTAAATAACCTACCGTTATATGTTTGTCACTGTTATGAACAAGGTTTCTGCTCCAAAACGACAACCCACGTTGGAGCCTAAAAAGCCACCCACTAGGAAGATTTCACTCTTAAATCTCACGGTGAAACCCTCGTACCCCAACCTTCAGAGGTTGATTATACATATCTAATCTTTAAGTTTTGTGACCACAAAGGTCAACTTGCATATATACTATTTGACCCAATCCTCTTACCCTTTCCTACAAACCTCCCCCTTTCCCAACAACTTCCAACCCAGATCAGAGCTGGTAACACCATAATTTTGGACCATGAAGATATACTCTTACAATACCAGAGATCTAAACACTCCTCATAAATGGCGTATGTTAATGGAGGATGTCAAACGCAGCAAGGCAGATATAGTGTGTGTACAGCAGACACACTTTGTTACCTCCAGGGTTCCCAAATTTTGTCTCAAAGACTACCCAACACATTACCATGCAACTCACTCTTCAAAATCCAGAGGTCTCTGTCCTCTTCCCCAGCTCATTAACAGTAGAAATTCTCACTATCAAAAATATGGCCAGGGAAGGTACTTGATACTCCAATGTGTCATCAACAAAATACACCATAGGCCTGTATAGCCCAAATGAACACCAGAGAAACTTCTTGCACAAAGACGACTGTCAACCCCTTGCTGGTATGTGGAGACCTTAATCATTCCTTAGACTCCAGAGTAGACACCACTATTCCTCATGGCAGAAAGAAAGATTCCCAGGCACTCAAAATGTAAAAGCTGCAGGCAGATTTATTGCAACAAAGTAGACAGCAACGTTTTGAACTAACAAGAGGTCTATTTCAAGCTTGTTGGGAAACTTGCATAAAAGGCCAGTGTGCCTCCATTAAAATCCTATTCCAGCTTACACTCCAAAACTGTGTGTTGTCCTGTTATTGGAGGGAAAGAAGATTTACTCCTGTGTCTGCTAATCCAGCTTGCAGGGGATTCAACGGGGAAAGTCCTTATAAGGATAGTCCCTATTTGGCTCCAGGAAGCAGCGGTTCCAGGGTCCCAGTCAAGCCACGGCGACTGTTGGCAGTAGTCCTGTGGTTTGTCCCCTGTTCCAGCTAGGAAGTGGTCCTTGGCGGAGGTACCCAGTCGGGGTACAGGGAGCTCCGCTACATTATGCATCTCAAAAAGGGTTCACAGCCACAACATCTCACCCTGTTACAAAAACCGAGGGACACAACCAATGCGCATTTCCTACACCCTTCAGATGCACATGCTAAAGTCATAGCTGAAATGACCAACCGCATCAATTAATTATCCTTAAATAAGACCACACACATGCTAACTAAACTAAAACTGAGAACCTACTCCCAAAATAATAGGGCTGGGAAAACCTCAGCTAATATGCTCTGCCAAAAACATGTCATCTCCAAAATTCCCTACTTTGTCACCAACAAGGGCAAAAAGCTACATAACCCCCAATATATCAATGACGAAATGGCAGCGTATTATCATACGCTCTACCACCGTAAGGAAGATAGGGCCTTACACCAACCGACCAACCAAGAAATCGCTAACTTCTTACAACTAACAACTTTACCGACTTTGACAGACACGCAGAAAGCAGCTATACAAAACCCTATCACTACACAAAAAATACTAGAAACCATTCAAGCTCTCCCATCTGGAAAATCCCCAAATCCAGATGTACTATCAAATTTGTATTTGTATAAAGTGTGTTGTATTACATCATGCAGTATTAAATTAGCCTTCTAATGATATATAATGAATTTTTATTGTATCATTTTCAAAAAGACTGATGCTATAGGCCAACAAAGATTTAGAAATATGAATTTTCCAAAACCTTTCCACAATTTTGACAACTAGTATGTATTAATAATTAAAATTTTGATGAATCAGAATTGGCACAGCACAAATGCCTGATATTGAGGACAGTAGGCTAAGCAATAGTAATATTTGAAAGTTTTCCCAATTTTTTTTTCCCATGGATGACATTCAACTAAGCAGAACTGGCATGTGGATGAGCATCGCACATCACGAATAAAATTAGCATTTTGGGAAAATAATTTTGCTGAACCAAACATTTGCATCACACAAAAGTCTGGACATAAATGCACACCTTACCTAAGAGATTTTGCTTTGATGTGGCAGATGAGCTTACAATTTAATGGCCATTGTAGTGATACTAAAAAAACACCAGTTATTTAAATGTGCATAGAGATTTGGGGTAGTGGGGCAACTCTTTTTTTAGATTTTTTTTTTTTAAATGTAATTTTCTGTATTGGGCTGATGTGTACTATAGTCAATGCAGGGATTACTTTTGTATGTTTTTAAATACATTATTTTTGGATGCAACTACCAATTTGACATTAATGTCTATTTAGTAGTTAATGTAACCACAGATATCTTTATTTCTGCAAAATTGCTCGGTAGGAAACACTCAAACCCACAGCTCTTTTAACTCCTTAAGGACACATGACATGTGTGACATGTCATGATTCCCTTTTATTCCAGAAGTTTGGTCCTTAAGGGGTTAAAGGGACTCTCCAGTGCCAGGAAAACAAATCAGTTTTCCTGGCACTAAAGGACCCTGCAGTGCACCCTCCCTCCAACCCTCCATCCTATTTTGCTGAAGGGAATAAAACCACTTCAGTGACTTACCTGAATCCAGCGCCAATGTCCCTCGGTGCTTGGTCAGGCTCTGCCCATGCTGCTCCCTGCCGACGTCAGGCGGCAGTGGAGACCTAATGCAGGAGGAGACCTAATTCTTTCCTATGGAGATTTGGCGATGCTGGAGGTCCTCATGCATAGCGTGAGGACGTCCAGCATCGTTTAAAACACTTTTAGTGTTTTAAGAACATGGAAATCCCTCTAGTGGCTGTCTAATATTAGGTAATATAATAATATTAGAAAAACTGCAATAATTACACTTGCAGGATTAAGGGTGATGGGAGTTTGCACCTGGACCACTAAATTGGGCAGAAGTGGTTTGGGTGCCTGGAGTGTCCCTTTAACTATTAACTGGGTGGGTTGTAGATTCAGTATCTGGTACTCCTGGTCTCTGGGTGGCTCTCTGGCTTGCAGTGAAGGTTAGTTGGGGGGCAGAGATCAGCGATGCTCTGCCCTGGGGCCAGCGCTTCTGCTTGGTAAACCGGTATACAGTCCTGCCCTGTAACAATGGGATAGGTAGGGCAGAGGCCACCGGTGCTCTGCCAAGATGCCAGTGCTTCTGCTGGAGGGGGGTTTGTGTGTATCGCAGACCCATCCACTGCCCCCCAGGACTCGGTTGGAAATTAGCTGGGGAAAGGAGGACTCGCTTACCTCCTCCTCCTGGTTTCCCTGCAAGGATGGTTGGGGATCTGGACTGTCCATCCAGCATCCCTGTAGGATTGGCACAGAGACCATTGTCCCATCTGCGCCAGTGGGGTTAGGGTTGCTTTCCCCCTGTAGTTGAGATTAGGGACCAGTTGCACCCTCTCCTGGTATCTCCGGCTGCTGTTGGAGGGTGAGGTCGGATTTCTCCACTCTCCAGGACACTGGTTGCTGTAAGGTGGAGGGAACGACCATCTCCTCCTCCTGGATCTCAGGCCACCGCTGGGGAGGGAGACCGACTGTCTCTTCTCCCAATAACACATGCTGCCACTGGGGAGGAACGACGACACCTTCGGCTCCCTGTAGTGGACACTGCCGCTGGGGAGTGAGACCGACTGTCTCCACTCCCTGTGTTGCACACTGCCGCTGGGGAGTGAGACCAGTTGTCTCCCCTCCCTGTTCCACACACTGCCACTGGAGATCTGGGCCGACTTCTCAGCATCCCTGTAGGGCCGGTAGAGAGACCTCGGTCCCATCTCCATCTGCCATCTGTGCGTCTTCCCAGTACCAGTCTATGAGGTCCTTCAACATTTGAGAATAAGGACCACCTGCCTCCGCTCCCGGTAACTCTGGCCGCTGCTGGGGATCTGGCCAGGCTGCCCAGCATCCCTGTAGGGCCGGTAGAGAGACCTCGGTCCCATCTCAACCTGTCATCTCTGAGTCTTCCCAGGACCAGTCTATGAGATTCCCCAGGACTTGGGAATAAGGACCATCTGCCTCCTCTCTCTGTAGCTCGGGCTGCAATTGGAGATCTGGGCCGCCTGCCCAGCTTCCCTCTAGGGCCGGTAGAGAGACCTCGGTCCCATCTCCACCTGCCTGTTGGGGGTCCTCCCAGGACCAGTCTATGAGGTCTGCTACCTCGGATACCTCTGGTTGCTGTTGGGGAGGGAGAACGGTTGTCTCTTCTCCCTGTAAGGTATACTGTCGCTGCGGAGGGGGACCGATTGTCTCCTCTCCCTGACAGTCACCCTGCCGCTGGGGAGGGAGGTTGCAGCTCTCCTCTCCCTTGTCTCGGTCTGCCGCTGGGGAGAGAGACTGCTTGTCCACAGCCCCAATCTCCACAATCTGAACTCACATTCCCGTGCTGCTCGGTTCTCTTCATCCAACTCAGTGGGAGGGGATCATAGAGGTAGCAATAACTGGTTAGGGGTGTTGCAAAGGACTACTTCATCTTCCCACTGTATGATGAGGCCAAAAGTAAATGCTATAAATGATATAAATTATTATTTAAGTGGTTATTCATAAAACACCCGATTATTTTCAGATACATAAGATCGAGGGAAAACAACCGAACTCCAACCGCAATGACAATTCTCATATTTACTAAAGCCAAATACAGTCAGAATTCAGTCTCCCTGATTGAATTTGCAGCAATCGCCAGGATGCGTTCTTTGTCATTCAAATGAACGATAATTTGACTAATTGCCCACTGACAGCACTAAGCAGCCAGTAAGAAAACTGTGAAATAACCCACAGTGCTTGCTAGTCAGCTGCCACATTAAAAATGTAAAATCTCCACCACTGTCCACCCCCATTACTTATTTCAAACTTATCTACCTGATGCCTTACGTGGCAGGTTTGGGCATAGGGTTGTTTAAAACATTTTATATATTTATTTAGTTTAATTTATTAACATGGCAGCTGACCAGCAAGCACTGGACAGCCGCCACATGACCAACCCTTGCGCAGAGGATTTTTAACTATTTACTTGTTGGCTTCTAGTGCTGTGTAACGGACCGTTTTGCACACCAGGGGTTAAAACTGTTTAGGTGATATTCCCCCTTTCAGATGCACAGGCACAGCTATAGCAGAACACGAAACTCTGAACTGAATAGAAGGGAATGCTTCAAACTCCCGAACTGCATACAAGGGAATGCTCCAAACTCCCGAACTGCATACAAGGTGAATGCTCCAACCTCCTGAACTGCATACAAGGGAATGCTCCAAACTCCCGAACTGGAACCTCACGAATAGCTGCTAGCAGACGAACAGGAAAAGCACCCAAGCAGCTTACACTCCTGGCAATCAGTCTCTAACGGCATACAGTAAATCCCCCCAAAGACGAGACAAGGCTCCGTGTTGTGGTTCAAGCAGTGGTCAGCCAGAGCTGTGGGTTTATTGTGCTTATGTACACATTCTTACACATTAGTACCACCCACAGGGTTTTGGAACACAACCAATAAACACATACAATACACTCAGACACTCCCACACAAATTCCTCCCCTCTGCCTGTGATTCAATTACCTTACACAATGGGTAATGTAATTAGCACAAGCAGAGAAATACAATTTTTCCACATTATTCATAACTTGAAAAGTATGCATCACATTCACATAAAACTTACATTTTCAGAATCAGCATACTCCAAATACAAACATATGTCAAATTCATACAAATTTACAAATTGGTCCAATGGTTCAAAAGATAGATCGTAGTCCTTTGTGACCAAAGGAAGCATGGTTTTTCTGCCCAAAACCAGTTCCACAGAGTCTTCTATCCTGGAGATAATTGGGAGGTAATCCAATTATCTCCAAAGACAGAGGCAAAACTCCATTGAACACATGGCAGCAAAAGACAATAAAACACATAAAAACATATAACTGTGCAGCCACTGCACAAAACAGGTACATTCAACATATCCCCAGATAGCTCAGATCTGAGCACACATTATTACTGAATGGCGCTCAGAGCACACACATACAGATCAATTGCCATGGAGCCAAAGTCTTTCCCATAGTCTTTCATTATACGAATAGGCTCCATGGCATAGCTATCTGGGGTATCACCGCTCAAACAGGGCAAGCACCAAATGACCCAGCTTCCATGTCTTTGCAGGGGAAAATCAAGCCTTTTAACATGGGGCCATAATCCAAAGGCAACAGGCGAGCAACCAGGCTTCTCCAATGCAATGTGACGAGATTGGTCTCGTCACATGCAGCCAGCAGGCAAATAGTTTGATTGGTTTTTTTTGTTTTGTTTTTTAAATCCAGGCCAAATTTTAATCTTCTGGGTTCGGATCTGCAGTATATAGTCATGCTGAAATCTGGACCAAATTCAGGCTCATTCAGCACCTGAACAACAAAGAAAACACGGCTGCGCCACAAAAGTACAGGAATGACAATAAAGTGCTATTTCCAAAAATATACAGTAGATGTGGGTAAATAAAATAGTCCAAAGCAATCTTAAAAAATTAAAAATAGTAAATACTCACAATGGTGGAGCAGGCAAACTGCTCTGTTAATAAGACGTGGTATGATCCCCACATGGGATTTTTTTGGAGTAGACAGGAAACGAGGAAGCCAGGAGATAAGTATATTTTTAAAAATAAAATTATTTAAAACATAAGGTAATTGGCACAGTACGTAAGTATAGTGACCAAAAACATCCTTTATTCAAATAAAATAGAAAGTGATACTTTAAGTAACGCGTTTCTCCACGGTAGGGCTTTTTTAAATGGAATACTATAATAATGAAAATAGACAAATCAAACAAAAGCAATTGAAATAGCTCAACATGATGCATGCTTCAAGTGGTTTCCCAAATTCAACTGAATGACTTCTCCAGTTTCAAAATTATTCAACCCCCTGAATAGAATCCCTCACAACAACACAAATGTGCAAAATAGCTTCATTAGCTTCGCCAGATGTGCTTGAACTATTGCAATTTCATTGGTATGATTTGCTCATTGCGAACAGCTTAAAAGTCGGTAAATCTGGACAATAATCTTGATTTTCAATAGGGGTTGAATAATTTTGATTATAACTGTATACAATATTGCCCTTACATTGCAATGTTGCCTCTTTCGGATCAAGCACACAAATACTAGCATACACATAAACACACTGATATATGCACACACATACATACTCTGATACATGCACACACTAACACACTGATGAACAGAGACACACACATTGACAGATGGAGACATGCAATCACAGTGTCTGTTTAGCAGTATATTGATACTTCTGTTTTTGTGTCTGGCATTGTGTATCTGTGTACATGTATCTGACAGTGAGTATACTTGCCTTCTTTGTTGTGTTTATGGCAAGGCTGTATTGTGTGTAAGGGTTAAATGTTTGTGCATGAGGGTTACTCTCCATGGTGGGATGACTGTGTTTGAGGGTGATTGGCAGGGGGAGATTGTGATGGTGAGACAGTAGCCTAGAGATTGTGAGTAAATGACTGGTGGGTGAGTTTGACAGGATGAATGGGAGGGGTGACTGTGTGGCAGGATGATTTGTAGGTGGACTGAGGGCGTGCTCTTCATATCTGAGAGTCAAATAGAAGCGTCAAATTGTGTGGTTACAGCGCAATTGTAAACATTCTTATTTTCTGGGTGCTAATCTGCTAAATAGTAAATTTGGGGCCTGCACTTCATATCTGAGAGTCAAATAGAAGCGTCAAATTGTGTGGTTACAGCGCAATTGTAAACATTCTTATTTTCTGGGTGCTAATCTGCTAAATAGTAAATTTGGGGCCTGCACTTCATATCTGAGAGTCAAATAGAAGCATCAAATACTGCGGTTACAGCGCAGTTGTAAAAATTCTGATTGTTTTAGTGCTAATCTGCTAAATAGTAAATTTGGGGCGTGCTCTTCATATCCGAGAGTCAAATAGAACCGTCAAATAGTGCTGTGACATAGCAGTTTTAAACATTCACATTTTTTGGCTGTTTAATAGTACATTTGCGTCCTGCGGTGCACTTCATATCTGAGAGTCAAATAGAACCGTCAAACACTGTGCTTACAGCGCACTTTGAAAAATTCTAATAGTTTTGGGTTCTAAATAGTACATTTGCGTCCTGCGGTGGACTTCATATCTGAGAGTCAAATAGAAGCATCAAATACTGTGGTTACAGCACAATTGTAAACATTCTTATTTTCTGGGTGATAAGCTGCTAAATAGTAGATTTGGGCCCTGCACTTCATATCTGAGAGTCAAATAGAAGAGTCAAATACTGTGTTTACAGTGCACTTTGACAAATTCCCATTTTTTGCTCCTAAGAAGTACATTTGAGGCATGCTCTTCACATCTGAGAGTCAAATAGAAGCGTCAAATACTGCGGTTACAGCGCAATTGTAAACATTCTTATTTTCTGGGTGCTAATTTGCTAAATAGTTAATTTGGGCCCTGTTCTTCATATCTGAGAGTCAAATAGAACCGTCAAATAGTGCTGTGACATAGCAGTTTTAAACATTCAAATTTTTTGTCTGCTAAATACTATATTTGTGTCCTGCGGTGCACTTCATATCTGAGAGTCAAATAGAACCGTCAAATAGTGCTGTGACATAGCAGTTTCAAACATTCAAATTTTTTGTCTGCTAAATACTACATTTGTGTCCTGCGGTGCACTTCATATCTGAGAGTCCAATAGAACCGTCAAATAGTGCTGTGACATAGCAGTTTTAAACATTCAAATTTTTTGTCTGCTAAATACTACATTTGTGTCCTGCGGTGCACTTCATATCTGAGAGTCAAATAGAACCATCAAATACTGTGCTTTCAGCGTACTGCGGTCCATTTCTTGCAGTCCAATAAACAAAAAAATCTAAAAATTGTTGACTATTGGCGGTTACGTTGTTGCCTGACATAAAACATCTGTTAGTTTGGTGGGTGAACGCAAAGAATGAGGAGAGCATCAAATAAGGGACGTGGCCCTGGTCGTGGTGCTGCTGGTGTTGGTGGAGCTCCTGTTGCAAGGAAAGGATGTGGTCGATCTGTGCCAGCTTCACGCACAAGTGAAACACCTTCCTCAGGTGCGAGTAGGCGACAGAACCTTCAGCGTTATATGGTAGGCCCGAATGCTGCTCTACGAATGGTGAGGCCAGAACAAGTACAGGCGATAGTAGATTGGATGGCTGACAGTGCCTCCAGTTCCTTCACATTGTCTCCCACCCAGTCCCCTGCTGAATGCTCAGAGTTGGCACCTGCAGCCCATGGCCATCTGTCTTTCACCTCACCCCCTTGCAAATCAGCCAAGCAGTCTGAGCCACAAGTCATGCAGCAGTCTCTTATGCTTTTCGATGACTCTGCTGGTGGGGTTTCCGTGGGCCATCCACCTAGCCCTGCCCCAGAAGTGGAAGCGAATGAGTGCACTGATGCACAACCACTTATGTGTCAGGATGTGGACATACAAGGACCACCGCAGCACGTCTCTGATGATGACGAAACACAGGTGCCAACTACTGTGGCTTTCTGCAGTGTGCAGACCAGCAAGGAGGGCAGGGTTGAGGAGTGGGTAGAGATGATGTGGAGGATGATGAGGTCCTAGATCCCACATGGAATGAAGGTCATGCGAGTGATGTGGGCAGTTTGGAGGAAGAGGCGCTGGTCGCACAGAAGCACCAGCACAGCATAAGAGGGAGCAGGGTGCAAAAACAGAGCGTCCGTCCCCTAGACAGTACACCTGCTACTGCCCAACGCACCCAGGGACCCTGGCATGGCAGTTCTTCAGATAATGTGCTGATGACAAGACACGAGTGGTGTAACGGATCACCTGGCACCCCGACTGGGTACCTCCGTTGAAGGATGCTCCTAGCACTTTCTGAGCACTCCAAGCACTGCAGCAGACACCAAAACCACCGAACCGTAGGAGCATATGAATGCTCACAAGCATATGAATGTGGTATACAGCCGAATAGGAAAAACCATGCGAATAGGTTTACACTCCTAGCAGTCAAATTGGAACAGCATACAATAAATCCTCCCCCAATAATTAGATGACACTTCACTTTGAGGTTTAAGCAGGAACTGACTGGATTGGCATATACAGCCTCATTTATTCCCAATCCACAAACTTAGTACTGCCCACAGGGTTTTACAGAACAACCAATAACACACGTACATTACAGAAAGACACTCCCACACAAAATCCTCCCCTCTGCCTGTGATACAATTACCTTACACAATGGGTAATCTAATTATCACAGACAGAGAAATACAGTTTCATAAAACACATCACAGGGGCTCCAAAACATGCAATAACCCCATAAAAACCGGGGGATCTGGGTGAACCACATATCCAAAATTCACCCAGATCCGTTCAGTAGTTTGGAAGATACAGTTTAATGCAGATTCTGCAGAATATATACAGGCTAAATGAAAAACAATCACTGTATAATGTGTCCCCTGCTGTATAGTCCAAAACCACTGCACGATGTCTCTGTGCACCAAATACTGGCGAGATGGCACCGTGTTATAAAGTCCAAAAGTGTCTGTGAGTTAAAATGGCCGCCATCTATTGTTCTTACCATGTGCTTCATCCATTGTTCTCACCATGTGCTTCTGATACAGGAAATGGTGGCCACCCAGTAACTCCACAGTATGTTCCCAGATGGTTCTTAAAGGGCCAGCAGCAGCACAACACAAATCCCTTATGCCCAAATCATGTCTTTAAAGTACAATACATCCCAGGGGCCATAGTCACATGGCAGGAGGCTGGCAATCAGTCTTCTCCAATGCCCAGTGGCGAGGTCACTTTCGCCACATTTCTCCCCTTTCCCAAAAAGACTAACAAGGTATCTGACCTCCTGTTGGTCAGTGCCTTGGTTAGTCCAGCAACCCACCCACAAAACAGAATCCGCAGTATAACCCACCCACGAAAATTGGTTACTACACCTGGAGTAGTGGGTCGCTTGTCCAGGTCCAGGAGCTCCACCTTGGCTCTGGGGGTTACTAGCACTCTGGATCGATGGGTTGCTGGGTGGGCAGAGACCAGCGGTACTCTGCCCTGGTGCCAGTGCTACCACGGGAGTAGCCTGGTTAGAGCCCAGGTGAGGGAACGGTGTAGTAGGCTCCTCACTCCAGACCTGGGTCTGCTGCTGGAGGGGAAGACAGGCTGTCTCCCCTTTGGATAAACAGCCCTGCTGCAGGGGGACAGGACCGACTGTCCCTACACCCTATGGTTTGGGCACAGAGACCATGGTCCCATCTGCACCGGTGTGGGGCTTATCATCTCCCCTTGGTAGGCTAGGCTGCTGCTGGGGAGAGGGGGTAACAAGCTCCTCTCCCATACATCCTTTCAGCCGCTGAGGAGAGGGGATAACAAGCTCCTCTCCCTGACACTCTCTCTGCTGTTGGAGAGGGAGACCGACTGTCTCCCCTTTCAATAATTTGTCCTGTCGCTGGGGAGAGGTGATAACCGGTTCCTCTCCCTGGACCACTCTCTGCTGTTGGAGAGGGGGACCCGCTGTCTCCCCTTTTAACATATTGTCTTGCTATTGGGGAGCAAGACCGACTGTCTCCGCTTCCTGCAAGACACACTGCTGCTGAGGAGGAAGGACTACACATTCCACTCCCTGGGAAACATACTGCTGCTGGGGAGGAAGGACAGCACCTTCAGCTCCCTGGGACTCACTGGACTGCTGGGGAGAGGGACCAACTGTCTCCTCTCCTAAGGATACACACTGCCACTGGGGAGGAAGGACGGCACCCTCAGCTCCCTGGGATATATACTGCCGCTGGGGATCTGGGCCAACTGCCCAGCATCCCTGTAGGACCGGTGGAGAGACCTCGGTCCCATCTCCACCTGCCGCCTGGGGTTCCTCCCAGTAAATCTCTACAATACCTTCCCAGCTGAAGGGGTCTGGAACTGGATCTGCCGCTCTGCTTTTCTGTCGTGCCTTTTCAATGGAGTGGAACAGATGTTGGTAGTCCTGCTCCAGCTCCATCTCTCGGGTCGCTAGGTGGGTCAGGTCTTGCTCCACCTCGTGAGGGTCATCCCAGTCATACATACTCTCCCTCCACTCAAAAATGTCACGGAACCGGGTTTGTGTAGATCTCCCAAAATCAGGCTCTGAAAAAGACTCCCATAACAAACCAGGGCCCTCAAACTCCTCTCCCTCTGGCTTTTCATGCTCGGCTGTCCAGGGTATATACTGCGCTGCATAACACCAGAGTGCCTGGTAGGCATCTTCCAGCCACAGCTCCTGCCATACCCGGTGCTCCAGTTCCTTTATCCACTCCTCCAGGGGCTGCTCTCCCAGGAGGGGCATCCGCAGTGCCACGCGTGTCTGCTGCCGCTGCTCTACACTGGGGAGTCCCTCGCCCCGCTGGTGCTGTATATTATCCAGTGCCTGGTACCAGATGCCTTTGCGGACTGCAGCAGACACCAAAACCACCGAACCGTAGGAGCATATGAATGCTCACAAGCATGTGAAAGTGGTATACAGCCGAATAGGAAAAACCATGCGAATAGGTTTACACTCCTAGCAGTCAATCTGGAACAGCATACAATAAATCCTCCCCCAATAATTAGACGACACTTCACTTTGAGGGTTAAGCAGGAACTGACTGGATTGGCACATACAGCCTCTTTTATTCCCAATCCACAAACTTAGTACTGCCCACAGGGTTTTACAGAATAACCAATAACACACGTACATTACAGAAAGACACTCCCACACAAAATCCTCCCCTCTGCCTGTGATACAATTACCTTACACAATGGGTAATCTAATTATCACAGACAGAGAAATACAGTTTCATAAAACACATCACACATCACAGGGACCCCAAAACATGCAATAACCCCATAAAAATATCCTTGGAACCGGGGAATCTGGGTGAACCACATATCCAAAATTCACCCAGATCCGTTCAGTAGTTTGGAAGATACAGTTTAATGCAGATTCTGCAGAATATATACAGGATAAATGAAAAACAATCACTGTATAATGTGTCCCCTGCTGTATAGTCCAAAACCACTGCACGATGTCACTGTGCACCAAATACTGGCGAGATGGCACCGTGTTGAAAAGTCCAAACAGTGTCTGTGAGTTAAAATGGCCGCCATCCATTGTTCTCACCATGTGCTTCATCCATTGTTCTCACCATGTGCCTCTGATACAGGAAATGATGGCCACCCAGTAACTCCACAGTATGTCCCCAGATGGTTCTTAAAGGGCCAGCAGCAGCACAACACAAATACCTTATGCCCAAATCATGTCTTTAAAGTACAATACATCCCAGGGGCCATAGTCACATGGCAGGAGGCTGGCAATCAGTCTTCTCCAATGCCCAGTGGCGAGGTCGGTTTCACCACAAGTGGTTTGCATGCTGTGCAATCAGAGCCTGAAGCGAGCCATAAACGTGCTAAATCTGAGCACAACCTGCATGACCAGGCATCTACATGCAAAGCACGAGCTGCAGTGGAGTAAGCACCTCAAAAACCAAGAAAGGTCTCAGGCTCCTCATGCTTCCTCTTCTGCAGCTGTCTTGGCCTCTTCCTCCACCTCTGGAGTCACAGTGGCACCTGCCACCCTGCAATGCCACCGTCCCCAAGCATCTCCAAACTGTCCCATGGAAGCGTTCAGCTGTCTATCTCCCAAACACGGGAGAGAAAGAGGAAGTACGCCCCTAGCCACCCGCGATCCCTGGTCCTGAATGCCAGCAATTCAAAATTCGTGGCCTTTGAAATGCTGTCATTCCATCTGGTGGAGATGGACAGTTTTAAAAACCTGATGGCAGTGGCTGTCCCACACTACGTGGTTCCCAGCCGCCACTACTTTTCCAGACGAGTCATCCCTTCCCTGCACAACCAATTGGCGGACAAAATCAGGTGTGCACTGCGCAACTCCATCTGTGGCAAGGTCCACATAACCACAGATACGTGGACCAGTAAGTACGGGGAGGGACGCTATATCTCCCTAACTGCACACTGTGCAAATGTAGTGGCGGCTGGTCCTGAGGAGGGAAGCAGTTTGGCGCATGTCCTTCCACCACCGAGGATTGCAGTGCATTTCTCTTTGCCTCCTGTTGCCTCCTACTCCGCTTCCTCCTCCTCTACCACCACCTCATCCAGGCAGCGTAACACCTTCAGCACCAACTTCAGCACAGCCAGGGGGAACAGCAGGCTGTTTTAAAACTCATATGTTTGGGGGGAAAACCCCACACCATGCAGGAGCTGTGGAGGGGCATGGATCAACAGACCGATGAGTGGTTGTTACCACTGAGCCTCAAGCCCGGCCTGGTGGTGTTCGATAATGGGTGAAATCTCGTAGCAGCTTTGGGCCTAGCCAGTTTGACGCACATCCCTTGCCTGGCGCATGTGCTGAATTTGGTGGTGCAGAAATTCCTGAAAAACTACCCAGATATATCAGAGCTGATGCAGAAAGCGCAGGCCATCTGTGTGCGCTTTTGGAGTTCTCACCCTGCTGATGCTCGCCTCTCTGTGCTGCAGCGCAACTTCGGCCTTCCCACTCACCACCTCATATGCGACGTGCCCACAAGGTGGAACTCCACCTTGCACATGCTGGAGAGACTGTACGAGCAGCAGCAGGCGATAGTGGAGTTTCAGATGCAGCACGCATGGGTCAGTCGCTCTGCGGAACAGCACCACTTCACCATCAATGAGTGGGCCTCCATGTAACGGACCGTTTTGCACACAAGAGGTTAAAAACCGTTTAGGCAATATTCCCCTTTTAAATACATGAACAGCTGCTGCAAGCACCAATCTCCCGAATTGCAAACGCATGAATACTCAAACTCCTGAACAGGAAACACATGAATTCCCCAACTCCCGAACCGGAAACACACAAATTCACCAACTCCCGAATACACGAATGCTGTTAAACAGCCAAACAGGAAAAACCATACGAACAGCTTACACTCCTGGTAGTCACACTGTAACAGCATACAATCCAATCCCCCCAAGAATGAGACGACACTTCATTTGAGGGTCAAGCAGAACTGATTTACTGGGGCTACCTGCCCGGCTTTTATACAGGTCTTCCACCTGGTTGACACTCCCCTAGTGGATCAGATGGAAGACTGGGAAACCTATTGGACATTGACCAATCACAAGTTTACAATCCCACAATGCATCACAATCCCTCCTCTCTGTCCTGGAGATAATTGGGAAGTAATCCAATTATCTCCAAGGACGGAGGCAAAACTCCATTAGCCACATGTTAGTAGAAAGACATAAAATTACACAGTGTTACAATTACTACATAAAACATATGCATTCAACATATACCCAGATAGCTTAGATCTGAGCACACATTATTACCGAATGGCGCACAGATCACATACATACAGTTCAATCGCCATGGAGCCAAAGTCTTTCCCATAGTTTTTCGGTATACGAATGGGCTTCATGGCTTAGCTATCTGGAATAACACTGCTCACATAGGGAAAATAAAAGGTTTTGCAGGGCCATAGTCCAGCAGCAAGAGGTGGGCGACCAGGCTCCTCCAGTGGCCAATTACGAGGTTGGTTCTGCCACACTCCATGCGAGACATGTGTGCCATTTTGCACTGTTTCGAGTACTCCACCAACTTGGCCAGTGCTGATGACACCATTCTCAGCCTTACTATCCCTCTTCTATGTCTCCTTGAAAAAACACTTTGGGCGGTGATGGAAGAGGAGGAAGAGGAGGAGGAAGAGGGGTCATTTCCACGGTTATCAGGCTAGTCATTCACAAGTGGCTTGGAGGGTGGGTTCCTGCACCAGCATAGGCCAGGTACACAATTTTCCAGCCAGGGCACAGTTCTGGAGGATGAGGAGGATGAGGAGGAGGAACGGTGTTCACAGCAGGGTGGAACGCAACGCAACTCTTGGGCATCACTGGAGCGTGCCTGGGGGGATAGAGAGGACACAGACGATACACCTCCCACAGAGGACAGCTTGTCCTTGCCTCTGGGCTGCCTCGCACACATGAGCGACTACATTCTTCAGTGCCTGCGCAACGACTGCCCACATTCTAACTTGTGCTGATTACTGGGTTGCCACCCTGCTGGATCCCCGTTACAAGGACAACATGCCATCCTTAATTCCCTCACTGTAGTGTGATCAGAAGATGCGCAACTACAAGCGCACGCTGGTAGACGCGCTGCTGACGGCATTCCCAACTGACACCGGGGGCTAGGTGGAAGCACAAGGCGAAGGCAGAGGACGAGGAAGAGGTCACCAAAGCAGTTGGGGCACCACCAGCACCTCACAAGGCAGGGTTAGCATGGCCGAAACGTGGAAAAGCTTTGTCAGCACGCCACAACAACCAGCACCACCATCTGATATGGAACGTCTTAGCAGGAGGAAGCATTTCAGAAACATGGTGGAACAGTACGTGTGCACACGCCTACACGTACTGACTGATGGGTCTGCCCCATTTAACTTCTGGGTCTCCAAATTGGGCACATGGCTTGAGCTTGCCCTTTGTGCCTTGGAGGTGCTGGCCTGCCCTGCAGCCAGTGTATTGTCTCCTCAACCTAAGGATCACTTAGTATAAACTATGTACACAATAGCAGAGGCTTGTGAAGGCCTTTTCTCCATGCATCAAGAGTTGAGCATTTCTCCATGCATCAGGACTGCAAGAAATGCACCGCAGGCCGCAAATGTTTCTTTTTTTTATATGTCCCAATATTTTGGGGGCTACCCCTATTAAAAAAAAAAATAAATAAACAAAACAAACAAATAAAAAAACAGTGTTGGCTACCTCCTCCTCCTCCACCGCCGCTCCCACCTACACCGCCACGGTCACTGCCTCCTCGACCTATGGGTCACTTAGTATAAACTTTGTACACACTAGCAGAGGCTTGTGAAGGCCTTTTCTCCATGCATCAGGAGTTGAGCTCCGTTTGAACAATGAAAGAGAATACCCTGCACTTCAACCCTCTCTCAAATGGATAATTCTGGTGATCCTCCTGACAGCCATGCTTTAGATTTTGATTTATGTTCTTCCAAAGCTAAAATCAAAGATTCCATCCAGTGCTACTTTATGGCTCAGCTGTATTTTTAATTTTTATGTATTTTTATGTTATTTTAAGTGATTTCCAGGCCCGGACTGGCCATCGGGCACACCGGGCAAATGCCCGGTGGGCCGCGGTGGCCGTGGGGCCGAGGCCGGCAGGGGAGGTCCCAGGATCTCCCCTGCCGGTCTATGCAGGGCCGGCACTCTCCCAGCGCCGGCCCCGCTGTTTGTCACGACGGGCCGGTGGGGAGATCAAGGATCTCCCTCACCGGCCAATTTAAATAGACCTGCGGCTGGGGAGGGAGGGAGAGGACCCGGCGGAGCTCTGTCTTGCAGCTCCGCCGGGTTTCTCTCGCGAGATCCGGAGCGTTGCCATGGCAACGCCCCGATCTCGCGAGAGGGTTCACTCACCACTGGACCACCAGGGATGGTGTGCGAGTGCCGGTGCCCCCCCTCCCAGCTACCACGTGCATGTCCCCCCTCCCAGGCTAAAGGTAAGAAGGAAGGGGGGGGGCCGGCTTAGTTTTTTTTTTTTTTTATATATTTACCCCCACTTAATTTTTTATTTGTTTATTTACCCCCCAACACACAACATTTATACACAGCACTATCACACTCAGCATTCTCAGCACTCACACAGCACTCTCACACACATCACACCCAGCACTCTCACACCCAGCACTCTCACACTCAGCACTCTCACACTCAGCACTCTCACACACAGCACTCTCACACTCAGCACTCTCACACACATCACACGCAGCACTCTCACACACATCACACGCAGCACTCTCACACACATCATAGCACTCTCACACACAGCACTTTCACACACAGCACTCTCACACACATCATAGCACTCTCACACACAGCACTTTCACACTCAGCACTCTCACACACATCACACGCAGCACTCTCACACACATCACACACAGCACTATCACACCCAGCACTCACAACACACAACACTCTCACACACAGCACTCTCACAAACAGCGCAGCACTCTCACACATCATAGCACTCTCACACACATCACACGCAGCACTCTCACACACATCATAGCACTCTCACACACAGCACTCTCACACACATCATACACAGCAATCTCACACATCGCAGCACTCTCACACACATCATAGCACTCTCACACACATCATAGCACTCTCACACACATCATAGCACTCTCACACACATCATAGCACTCTCACACACATCATACACAGCAATCTCACACATCGCAGCACTCTCACACACATCATAGCACTTTCACACACAGCACTTTCACACTCAGCACTCTCACACACATCACACAACACTCTCACACACAGCACTCAGCACTCAGGCACATCACTCTCACACACATCACACTCAGCACTCACACACATCATACACAGCACTATCACACTCAACACTCATACACAGCACTATCACACAGCACTCACACACATAACACACAACACTCACACACAGCACTCTCACACATCACTCTCACACACATCACACATCATACACAGCACTATCACACTCAGCACTCACACACATCACACACACAACACTCTCACACACATCATACACAGCACCCTCACACACACAGCACCCTCACACACATCACACCTCACACACACATACTGCACCCCTCACATACACACACAACCCCCAATACACTGCATCACACACATACACAATACTTCCAAACATATTTATATAAACTATATATATATATATATATATACACATACACACAACACCCCTCACACACACACTGCACCCCTAAACACATTACATTCCAGACACACACTAGATCCTTTAGCCAACTCTGGATCATATACACACACACACTCTGGATCCCCTATATGCACACTAGATTCCTTGTAAGCAAACACATACTACATTCCCTGAACACACACTCTCTACAAACACTAAATCACCTATACACACACACACATTATAGCCTGTATGCACACACTTGCTACATCCCCTATACACACATTCTCTACAGCCCCTAGACACATATGCATTACATTACACCACAAACACAACACGACTAAAACAGACCTTATTACACAATACCACACCATGACCAGTTCACTCTGCACAAACGTAATACCACAAACAGGCTCCAAACACATGCACAATACTCTTTCCTGGCCCTTTTGTCTCCTGGTATCCATTTATAGAGACACCAGAGACAAGTTGCAAGGAAACAGTGCAAGCATGTTATTAAATTTGCTTGCACTGTGCAGAACAAATACAGGGCTTTTTTCTCATGCTAGAGCTCTTCAGCAGAGCTCTGTGCATGGTCTGCCCTGGAAGAGCATTGAACCAACATGCTCACTTTGAGAGGGGGCGTGTTTGTCATGAGTGATGACAAAACACACCCTCTCTGCCCCGCCCCCTTCTTAGTGGGCCGCTGTGATAAAAAAATGCCCGGGCTGAATTTTTTTCCCAGTCCGGCCCTGGTGATTTCCCTATCCACATTTGTTTACTGGGCACTTGTCCTACTCTTACCCCCATTTTACTTCCTTTTGCAACCCTCTACCCCTTTCCAGGACTTTTTAGAGGCATTTTTGTGCCCAAAAGTTTAAGTCCCCATTGACTTCAATGGGGTTTGGGTTTGGGGTCAAGTTCGGGGTCAAGTTCGAGCCCGAACCCGGACTTTTTATCAAAGTTCGGCCAGACCCAAACATCCAGGTGTCCGCTCAACTCTACCCACAACCTAACCATAGACAGTGAGATAAACTACAAACAGGTAGTGATATCCTTAGTAAATGTCTCGCAGGTTGTACTTTAGCTTTGTGCACAGTGAATCAGATTCCCTGATTGAATGGGCAATGTAACAACTCTATTCTATAGTGATACTACTAGGAAGCATATAATATCTCTTCCCCCATGATTATATAGTTCCCAGCCTGTTAGTGCTTGTCTTTCTACCTAAATATATCTGCACCGTATTATGTTTTTCCGTTTTGCTGCTACACTCTCTTGCAATTTTCTGGACTTCCAAGTAATTAAGATACATGTATTTGGGCAAGTTTATCTTTATTAAAAATAATAAATTCAGAGTGTGATGTTAGGCCTAATGGTTACAGTAATGTTTACTTTAGAGAATAAGCCTGGTAAATACTATAATTCATTAGTTACTTATAACAGGATTAGGAGAATAACATATTTGTAAAAGCCTGTCCTTGCATTTTATATGTGCATGAACAGGTTTCCATTGTTTGAATGTTAAAACTAAATACACATGTTGATGTCAAAGTAACATTTGGGTTTACTTTGAGAAGATTGGTTAATTATTATTCTGTGATGCAGATTTAAAGGACCACTATAGTGCCAGGAAAACATACTCGTTTTCCTGGCACTATAGTGCTCTGAGGGTGCCCCCACCCTCAGGGACCCCCTCCCGCCCGGCTCTGGGGAGAGGAAAGGGGTAAAACTTACCTCCTCTCCTCTCATTCGGCTGAATGCGCACGCGCGGCAAGAGCTGTGCGCGCATTCAGCCGGTCTCATAGGAAAGCATTTACAATGCTTTCCTATGGACGCTGCTGGCGTGCTCTCACTGTGATTTTCACAGTGAGAATCACGCAAGCGCCTCTAGCAGCTGTCAATGAGACAGCCACTAGAGGCTTTGAGGGCTGGATTAACCCATTTATAAACATAGCAGTTTCTCTGAAACTGCTATGTTTATTAAACAATGGGTTAATCCTAGAGGGACCTGGCACCCAGACCACTTCATTAAGCTGAAGTGGTCTGGGTGCCTAGAGTGGTCCTTTAACAGGCTGAACATTTCACATCACCAGTATGTTTATGCTGAAATAATGTATTCTTATATTTTTTTTTAATTTGTGTTTGTTTATTTTTGTTAGCTTTCCTCACCTTACTCAGGACTGTTTTTTGAGCTGGAGATATGTCAGGCTTTTAAAGTGGAATCTGGTATTTTAGAAGGTCATACTCGTCAGTTTATATTTATTTTAATCTAAGGTTTTTGTCACCTGTTAAAAAAATTCATTGTGACCTTTTGATCTTGATAACATGGTTACTTTCCTGAACTTTTTTGGTCACTTGAAATTTGTTGAACTAAGTCACATTAACTATTCAGATACTCTTTCTTGAATAGACAAATCTCTTAGTTCTTGGTGCTCTGTTTGTAAAAGTGAGTTTCATAGCTTGTTTGCATTTTTATGTTAATTCATTGACTTTTTCACAAATTAATATGGAGCGTATTCATCATTGCAGAGTTATAGTACAAATGGAGAGAGTCAAGGTAAAAACACTTAATAATAAATATTAGAGAGTCCTAAAATACTCAATTAGGAGGGTAGTCAGCAGGGTTAAATAGACCAAATCTGGTGTAACATAGCATCCTTATATTCAGTGGGTAGATGCACTTCCAAATACCATTTGAAATAAAAAAAAACATATATATATATATATATATATATATATATATATATAGTGTAACACTATATTTATTCAGTAATAATAACACTGTTATTTATTCAGAAACAACCCCCCTTCCCAACAGGAACTCTTACATTTACACACAAGCACAAGCACAAATAAGAATACAGTGGTTGGGCAATGTTACTGCTCCATTCTCGTAATAATAGGCACAGTTCTGCTGGCAGGAGCCAAAACTGACTAATTCCAGTACTGAATAACGCCAGAGTCGGATGCCACAACAGGGTCCTGGGTGCCTAGACAGAAAGCCACTCTTGCTTTAATGCCTTTCTCGCTCTGCTACCAGGCTTTTTCAAGATAGACTTTTTCAGATCCTCAGAGAGTTCTTTGTCATGAACTGCCATGTTGAACTTCCAGTGACCAGTATGAGAGCGTGTGAGAGCGATAACACCAAATTTAAAACACCGGTTCCCAATTCACACCTGAGACCTTGTAACACTAATGAGTCACATGACACCGGGGAAGGAAAATGGCTAATTGGGCCCAATTTGAACATTTACACTTAGGGGTGTACTCACTTTTGTTGCCAACGGTTTAGACATTAATGAATGTGTGTTGAGTTATTTTGAGGGAACAGCAAATTTACACTGTTATACAGGCTGTACACTTACTAATTTACACTGTAGCAGAGTGACATTTCTTCATTGTTGTCACATGAAAAGATATAATAAAATATTTACAAAAAATGGGAGGGGTGTACTCACTTTTGTGAGATACAGTACATAGTGACAGGCAGTTTTAAAAATATTTATGAAAAATGTGAGAACCTACTAAACTGATATGTACTTTCTCAATGAATGTGCCTATACATTGGATTGTTTTAGAATTTACCTAACTAGCCTACTTCCTTCTGAATTGTATAGAAGAATTCTGCTCTCTGGTGAAACTTCATTTTATATATAAAAGAATTCCAATGGATTATATAATTAATCTCTATGATAAATTAGAAATTAATTTATGTAGCACATTCTACAAGTGATCACTATGTAACAGCATTTTAATCCAGAACTTCTACAGCTTATCATATTGTTATTCAGCTTTGCCACAACAAATGTCATATCTGACATGCTTGCTATTTTTCCTATATTACATCAAGCTACAATAAAAACAAGATATATACAGTGAGCAGAGGTGAATGAGTGTGATAGCAAGGAATGTTATAGACCACCTGAGTGGGGACCCCTTAGACCACTCTAACGAATACAAAAGTATAATACATACAATGGTATGCGTCTAAAAAGAAACATAAAACCATATAGTGCAAAATGGTTTTATGTTTCTTTTTAGACGCATCAAGACGTGTGATCCACCATTGTATCTATTATACTATTACATCAAGCTGTTTTTTATGTATTATGTAAAACTCATAACTATTTGTGTTCAAGCTGCACAGTTTGGGTCCTTTTGGAAGTAAGATATGTTTATATCAGGATGTACTGTGCCTATAATCTTTTAGTTGTGCTTCTGGATAAACTTGTGAAGAACAACATATGTTATATCAGAGTAACAGAAACAACAAACTGACAGTTGCAACTGTCAAACTCTCTTGCAGAGAGTCAGTTAATCGTAGACACACAACAACCCGGGCATAAACTGTACAGCATTCTATCATTAGGTTCAGTTTTACCAGGTCTACAAATCCACCCCTATGTTATCTCCCACATTTTCTCTTTGCTCATAGGGTGGAGGTGGACCTATTAATGATTTAAAGGGGATTCTGGAGAACATTAATTGATGCATTCAGTCCAACAAAGCCTATGTTAAGAGACACCATTTGGTCCCCTCTGTTTGCCACATAGAACAAGGAGACATTCAAAATGATTTTTGTATTGTTTAGAAACATTATAGGGATAATGGAACAGCATGGCACCAAGCTGCTGTGCCTTTTTTTCCCATATAGCCATTCATGTGACTTTTTTTCCATCTAGTCAGCTTTAGGACTGCTATTTTATGGTCTGAGATGGCATGGAAATATTTTGTTCTGCACTCTTTGTAAGTTCACTAAATAACTCACATGAACTGTGCACTCATTTAAGTATTATAATTTCATGGCATCACATTAGGTAAATTTCTAGTTTAATCTGAGGTAGTGAATTGATGTTTTGACATACAAAATTCTTTTAATGTGTTAATGGTGATCTTTATACAGTCTTTGGGAAAACACTGTGTACCGCCTTAACTTTATGGAGTTGTTATTGATATATTTATAAAGAAAAGACTCTTGTGGATCACTGAACAATTATGTTAATTTGCTATGTATTGCCATTAGCATTTGTCCAGCATGCTACATATTAATTTTTTCTAGTTTGTCTATGTATTGGAATGTGTTTGAAATGTTTGTTTTTCATATATTCAAACCAAATTTCTTATCTAGTGCGTTTTTCATATTGTGATCATGTGTTTCCATTTAGTTAAAGTGTTACAATTACACTTTTGAGCTATTTTTGACTATGTTGAAATGATTTTGAAGTTCCAATTACAATATATACATGAGACAAAGTAGGATGTACAATAGTGACAATAGCTACTGGTTAATTAAGTCCGTAGAAGTCAATGAATGATGGTGTCAAGTGGATGGTGCTGCCAAGTATGGACATCATTTTGAAAGTTTATCTCCCTATTGGCTCCTCCCTTACATACAGTTATGTCATCTCGTAGGGTCCATAAACTTGAAGTTATCCCAGAAGCCCACTATCTCCATGATGGTATCAAATCATATGCCCACCCAACAGTATGAGGCTGTGTCACATAGAGAGTAACAAAAACGTTTAGTATTACAGTCACCTAAAGGTGCCTACAGACTGACCTGGCACTACCCAAAATCAAAGCTTCAATTTAAATTAAAAAAGGTGTCTTTTAGCAATTAGTCTTTATTGTTTCAAAGCAATGTTTTGGCTCTCTGCTGGAGCCTTTATCAAGCATAATGTGCACAGCAAAGATAGAGGTATTTAAAGGGCAAACCAGAAAACAGAAAATCAAATACATGTAAACAAATTACATAAAAATCAGTTAATTACAAAATTACTGACAGTTCATTCCCCTTGGTAGAAGTCAGTGGCAAATATTCAGTGTGCCAAAACGTTGCTTTTAATCAATAAAGACAGCTCGCTAGCAGCTCTTTGAGTGCTCAGATTTCTTTCTCTATTTACATCGAATAACAGGCACGCTTTCCAAGTAACACAAAGTATGGGCAAATTGGGAGCATATAGTAACAGCTTACTCCTCTAAGTCCCCTTTTGAAGCTTGGTGGGGGCAACAGCAAATGTTGGGAGACTAGATGTCTAGGACAGGGGAACGGGAGCTATACCCCTATTTCAGCTGCCATTGAACACTGTATTACGAATATCAGTTGTGATGCAATTTATTCTTATGTTTTTAATGGTCTAATGGTCATGTAGAAAAGCCAGAAAGGAAAGATAGAAAGGGAGCAAGCTAGATGTGGGCACCCCTCCAAGGAATCCACTGTCACAAATTGTTGAACTGTGTCAGAAGGGTGAGTAAGTGATCACATTTCACCTAGACGGGCCCACTGAGTGGAACTGGGATGTAAATCAGTCACACTAGTAAGCTGGGATATGAGACCTGGTGAAATGACCAGCATGGCTCATTTTGTGGTTAAAATAGTAGCAACTTAAGCACAACATCCCTTAGGGGAAATTCTCGCCCAGGTTTGGCCGAAAGGTTGTACAGGCCCTGCAAGTGTGAGTTCCTAACAAGGGGTGTCTAACAAGAGGCCATTAAAATAGACAAAGAAAAATCATGTAAATCTTTTACTAACTCCAGGACACCTCTAATCCACCTCTCTAGGTTTTCCATGTCATCTAGCACATTCTGAAGTTGCATATATTTGAAGTGGAGTGCACCATATTTGGCCTGTAGATGTCTCAGTGAGATCCACCATCTTACACTCCAGCTTAGTTGTCTGGAAGTCCAGCCATAAGATCCCCATCATTAAGCTCTTTAGACTTTGTTTAAGGTCAGCGCTGGACATACTCCTTAAGGGTATATATTAGCTGCTTAATATCTTCAATGTCTTTTTCAGTGGGCAACACAATCTTCTAGTCGTTGGTAATGCAGGGCACCACCTTTTGCCTCTATAGTCTGCTAGTGGAGATATCAAAGATGTACACTGATGTGTGTGGGCAGTGGCATCACTAGGGTTGATGTATTGGTATTTTTTAGAATGATTTAGGTCATAAAAATAAAGCATAATGAGGTTAATGCTTTAGAGGCACCACTAGGGGCAGTGTGTAGAAATCCTTAAGCCATGTGCTTCTGGCAGTGACATCATAGGCCAGCCTACTTAGACATAAAAACCAGATGTAGGAGGAATTTGCTCTCTTCGCCTTATCTGACTGAACCTAAGATGTAGTACCAGCTCTGAATTAACTTGGGGCCTTGTAAGTAATATGAATCCATTGTAACATTTAGCAACTGTTATAGCCTTCTGTAAGAAATATGTTGTAGATTTTATATTGTATAATTATTGTAGTAAATTTACATTCTGCTAGCATTGTTACATTCTGCTAGCATTGTTTACTTGTTATTATAATTATATTAAATATACATTTAACATTATAAAGTTTTGCGTATTTTCTATCCACATATTCGACCATAATACCACAAACTACAAAAAATATTAATGTTCTTACTTATTGCTTAATTATTACATATTAATTTAAAGATTAATATTCATATTAAAGTCACGGCCACAACAGTTGGTGTCACCCAGTGCGGTAACGCATGGTGTCACCCCAACCAACTCCATATCCCTTAGTGTTCCTCTCCCTCCCCTGTCCCTTAGTGTTCCTCTCCCCTCTTAGTGTTACTCTCCCTTCTCTTTTAGTGGTCCCCCTACCTGTGTTTCTTTTCCCTTACCTCCCCTGTACCTTAGTGCCCCCCCTTAATGCTCCTCTCTCCCTCCCCCAAGTGTATCCCCCTCCCCCCATAACATTATTTCTCCCCCCCTCCCCTGGCCCATAGTCTTCTCCTCCCCCCCTCCCTCCCTGGCCCATGAGTGTTCTTTCTCCCCCCTCTCCCCTGGCCCATAGTGTTCTTTCCCCCCATCCCATAATGTTCTCCACCCACTCCCCTGTCCCATAGTGTTCTTCCCCTCCACCTCCTCCACCGCCCCCCGTCCCATAGTTTTTATTCCCCTCATTTTTGCCACATGAAACATTTTCCAGTGAACCATGACATTTAGACAGGCATGCTTGCATTTAACATCACGTAACATAACTATTTCACTTTACAAATTAAACCATAGTGAGAACTAATCAACAATGCAGTAAAGTGGTCAAGAAGCACGTTTGTTTTGATAGGTTTGAGGTCATAACGTAGGATGCTGCGTGGGCGGAGCATCCAAATTGCGCATCAGTGAGGGCGAGTGCCTCCCTTCTCCCTCCGACACATCGATGCCGAAGCCGACAATGGAGCAAGAAAGTCCTTTCTGCCACTCATACAAACTCATAAGCAGCAAGTACAGTGTCTCCACGACTGTTAAAAGGCAGTCAATGGGATTACTTATTTAAAGCTCTGCAGGGAACTCATGGTCGGTGCCTGAAGCCTGTGGTTGATGCCTGAAGCCTGTGGTCGATGCCTGAAGCCTCTTGCTGGACAGCATAGTGCACGTGGGGGATAGCAGGGAGTCTGGATCATTTGTGGATAAATGTAGTGTTAAATAATAACCAGCATAGTTCCTGCATTGAAAAACATACTATTTTCTCAAGCATAATGTTTGTTTGCAAATTAGCTAAAGCTAATTGAAAAAAAGTCTTTATAAATCATAGAATTCTCATACCCAATGAATATTAAGAGAGGGAAAAAAGTTATAAACCCTTATATAGTTGAAAAGCTACAGACAACTTTATATTTTCTTTCCAGCAAAATACAGCTAGATTTGCTGAGAAACTACAGTTAAAAAAAAAAAAAAAGTAGCTAATATTCTGAAGGGATAGTGAATCTGATGAGAAAATTATACTAACTTAAATTTTTTTTAGACAAGTGTCTAGAAAAAGAGAGAATATTATATCAATTTTAATTATTTGGACAAGTGCCTAGAAGAAGATTGTTAATTTTGGATTAAAAAGGAGCAAAATGCTCCTCCAGATTTAAAGGGGAACTAAGAGAGAAGGAGAGTCTGAAGAGAACGACAATATGGTCAACAAAAAAGATACTGAAAACAAACCAATATCAAAAAAGGAGAAAATAGAATGAGAACATTCTTAATAGTGAAAGAAGACTATCTAAATTTTTCACTCTCCTAGATCAACGGACCCCAAACAGACCCCAAGCCCAGACTGTTAATGGCAGAACAAAATCTCTCCAATACTACAGATAACGATATTAATGAACCTGAACCACACAGTTCAAAAACTACAAGTCCATAATCACTAGAAATACATTTCACATCACAAGATTATATTAAACAATGTTTAGACACTCATCTAAATCAAATCAAAGAACTTAAGAACTTGAAATCCATATGGACGATTTAAAACAGGAAATGACTAAAATAAACAAAAGAATTAGTACATAACGTTGAATCACTCCAATTTGAAATTAACAAACAGAGAAATAGATATAAGAAATGGAGAAAAAAAAAATGAATACACTAGAAGTTCAACTCACAGATGCAGAAGATAGAGCAAGAAGAAGAAAATTGAAAATAAGGGGTATTTCAGAAAAAGAGGATACAGAAAAAAATCAGACCCTATTTAATGGCTCTTTTCAAGTCAATGCAGGTTCAAAAGGCACATGGAGAAGAAATAATAGAAAGAGTCCACAAGTCCACAGGCTCCCCAAACCTAGCTATGTCCCTCAAGAAATATCACGTGACATCATCATAAGATTTTATTCATTTTACATAAAACAAAAAATCTTACACGCTGCAAGAAATGTTCATCCTGAGGAAGGAAAATTCCAAAATCTTTACTCTCTCCACCAAAACCAGACAAAGGAGAAGAGAATTTAAATCAATATTGGACGTTCTCAGAGTCAAGAATGTAAAGTATTGATAGGGATTCCCTTTAAAATTGATTTTTTTTGTATGATGGAAGAAATCTTATATTTAATTCGGCTAGGCAAGCTCAGGACTGGCTGAATAAATCTTTAACAAAGAAGCAAGCTCTAGCAATTTACTAGAAGTCGCAATGAGGCAGTCTTGATTTGAGATTGAGAGGAGGAAGGGAGATGGTAAGGATTAAGGATAAGGAGTGAGGGAACAGAAATATATATATTTTTTAAATTTCTGTACCCCAAATATGCCCAGTTTTCTATTCAAATCCTGGAAAATCGATGTATAGAAAAAAAGAGGAAATCGGTTTAGGAAAAATGGCATATATGACACAATATTGAGTTTCGCTGTTATAAATCAAAAGCGATTTTAAAAAAAAATACTGATACATTATTAACAATTTATGCACATATATAATTTATTAAGATTTTATTAAGATTCACAAAATTGAGGGTTAAAACATTTTTCATCAACACAAAAATTAGCATAATATAGTTAATAATAAAGTTTTGGATGCTATAGGTTAGACACTACAATAGAAATATAGTTTATTTGATTATTAGTAGAGGGAAGTGAATAGTTAAAGTGTATAAGAAGATTGGAGTAGTAGATATAGATGTTTGGAGAGTTTTTTGATGAGCACTAGATTAAATGAAAACTTGTAAGAGATAACACTAGATATGATTTTGTACATAGGATACTAATCTTTTTCCATCATTATTCCTTATAATCCTTAGAATATCTTGACATAGTTTGCTGTAAATAGAAATGGCATATGATCAAATGTAATCAATTATATATTTATTAGCAGTAAAAGGCCAATTTTTGTTTTAGATACAACTCAGAGAAAGTCTCTGTTGGCCCTCTCTTTTTTTTTAAATGCTATATTGTTTTCTATAATTACAGGCCTGAAGGGACACTTTTTTGGGAAGAGATAAGGGTTAGACTTAATCTCTTCATCATTCCATTTTTGGGATTGGGTTTGGGCTGTGGCCTGATTTGAGTTGTGGGGTTTATGTGTAGAGAATAGGTGGTTTTCCAGACCTTCTTATGTTTTTGTTGTGTGTTATGGGTTTATTGTATGTTATGTCTGCACAACCAGGTGAGTGGTCTCCTTTCAAGTGATAACTAGGCTTAGCTATATCTTTACAAGAATCTACTGGGAAATTTAAATTATATGACATTTGTAGAACATTAAATCCCCATGGAAAGGAATTGACTTATTATTCACACAGTCATCAATCTTTTTCTAGACTGGATATGATCATGTCCTTTGGTGATACACCGAGGAAATGTAAAGGAATAAAAATAAATAGGGTGACTATATCAGATCAAAATCCAGTAAGCATTGAAATGGAAATGGATTTCATTCTTAAAACACATTGTTGAATGACAATAAATCATTAAATAAAATAATTTTGAACTCTAATTTATACTTTGAAGATAATTTAAATGATGAGGTAAGCATGGGGAATGTTTGGGCAGCATATAAATGTGTAATCGTGGAATGTTTAATTAAAATAGAGGCTTAAAATAAGAAATCGAATTACCAATCCCTGGCAGATCTTTACTTGAAACTTGATGATCTAGAGAAAAATCAATCCTAAGGAGCAAATGATCCTCTCCATATATGGACCAAATCAAGTGTAAAATTAGAGAGTTTATGTTGGATAGAGCAAATAAAATTTTAACCAAATGGAAAGAGAAGTGGTTCTACCTAGGAAACCGAGCAGATCCATTATCTAATCAACTTAAAAATTCTAATCTTAGGGAGAGAATCTTCGAAATATCAACAGAAAACAAAAATTGTAGGTCACCCGATCAAATTGCCTCCTAATTCAAAGAGTATTATTCCTCATTATATAATAAGAGACTTTTTAAAAAAATGAATCGCAAATGTTTGATTTTTAAAAAAAATTCAAATATACAGGCATTGGATATTAAACATAGAGAAAAGAAAAGACGTCATTCAAGTTATCAATTAATTAAAAAAGAATAAATCTCCAGGCCCTGATGGCTTTTCTAATTATTTCTATGAAAAAAAGTCTCATGTAATATCTTCTAACTTAACAAATGTATTTAATGACATTTTGAAAAATAAACCATTTCTTAGATAAATGTTGCAAGCGATCATTGTTCCAATACCTAAACAAGGGAAAGATATAAAATTATCAAATTATAGACCTATTTCTTTAATTAATAGTGATATTAAAAATTTCTCTGCAATCTTAGCAGACAGAATCAAAAAGATAATAGCACTTATACTTCATAAAAATCAAGTGGGTTTTGTTAGTGGTCGACAAACATATGGCAACACAAGAAAAATTATAAGTATAATAGACTTTGCCTTAAATAATAAAATGTATTTGGCCACTCTCTCTGGATGCAAAAGAGGCATTTGATCGGGTAGGCTGGTTATTTTTGGAGGCAGTACTTAAAAGATTTAATTTTGGTGAAAACATAAAAAAAACATTATGGCAATGTATTCCAATCCGACAGCTAAGATAGTGGGACAAGGCTTCTCCTCCCAGTGGTTCAGAGTTAGGAACGGTCCTAGACAGGGCTGTCCTCTGGCTCCTCTTCTTTATATCATCACTCTAGAATTACTGGCAGCAAGAATTAGAGATAATAAAAAAATAATAGGAATCTCTATTAGTAATACAGAAAATAAGACCAGCCTTTACGCAGATGATATTCTAATGACTTTAACGGATCCTGAAATCTCGATCGAAAATCTATTAAAAGTGATTAAAATATATAGGGAACATTCTAATTGTAAACTCAATATTAATAAATCACAAGCGATGTCAGTAGAAATAATTGAAAATAGAGCTACAGGACTTGGCCATAAATTTCTATTCATGTGAAAGGACAAATTTATTGATTACTTAGGGATTAAAATAGCAAAGGATCCCCTATTATTAATCATACTAAATTATAAAGATCTCTTGAATGACCTATCTAAGAAATTGGGAGAATGGAAAAAAACTGCCCATATCATGGATGGGTAAACTCAATGTCATTAAATCATATATCCTACCTAGATGGCTTTATAACATGAGACTAATTCCTGTTCAACTTCCATCCTATATTTGTGTTCAATTTCAAACAGCCGTAGAAAAATGAATTTGGTTAGATAAGAAACCAAGAATTTAAAAAAAATCTTATATGGAAATAAGTCCAATGGGGGATGGGCTTTCACAATGTGATTTTATATAGTCAAATATATGCAATGTTGCATTTACATGCTATCCACTCATATTCCTCTAGATCTGAAGATTGGTTTATAATTGAACAAAACATATTGAATATCAAGAACTATATTAATATCTTATATCGAAATTGAAGAATAGTATCGGCTTAAAATATAAGATAATAACACAAACTGCTAAAGAAATATTAGAATATAACATCCCAGTTATGAACAATATGATGTGGTATAACAATAACAAGTGAAAGATAAAAGATTTTTTAGAAGGTGCTCAATATAAGACATACGGACAATTAATAACAGAATATAACATCCCAAGGAAACAATACTACAATTTGATCCGTATTAAAAACTATATATCTAGGCATCTTCTAACTATCTTGAATCCAAAAGCTATGGAATCACTAGAGAATCGTTTTGCTACTCATTCAAATAAAAATATAAAGTTTTTCAAATAATTTCAGATATTTTAAAGATAAAAATCTCGCTATTCCCAGAAAAAGCCATTTTACACTTAAATCTAGATAATATTAGCAAACATAGTCAATTTTTTGACTATTCAGATTTTTATGGCCATGAAGATAGTTATATCTAGAATGTGGAGGGAAAAAACAAGAAATCCCTCCAGGTACGATGGAAAAAGGCTACTTTTCGGCTTTTCAAAGAAATGGTACATACATGAAAATATGGGAATCTTGGATGAGCTCATACCCTGATAGATATAAAGCCTAATTAGTTTTTTAAGACTTATGGTATAGAGTGAGGGGAAACACAACCGGTTGCGCAAACTGTAACGGAGCTCCTTGTACTCCGACCGAGTACCCTCCATTGACGGATGCTCCTAGCGCTTCCTGAGGACTCCAAGCGCTGCAGCAGACACCACAACCACCGCAACCGCCGTATCTGGACTGGAGTCTCGCCGTCTTCCTTCCACCCTGGATCAGCTTCTGTCCTCCAGGACTGTGTGGGAAAGAACTCTTCCTTCCACCCTGTATGAACCTCCAGCATGCAGGACTGTGTGGGGAAGACCCCTCCTCCAAGGAGAGCGTGTCAGGAACAAGCTCTTAAAAGAGCTAAGTGACTCAAGCTCAGGGGAGCATGCAGAGCATAGCAATCCCCAGTGTGATTATAACAGCTCCCTTCAATAACGAGACAAGGCTACATTTAGAGGGATCAAGAAGAACTGTCAAAACTTTTATTCCCTTGGGACCAGCCAATACAGTCACCACAATAACATTGTTGTGAAACCTCAATAAAATCACAAACAGTCAAACCATATCAAGAAACACACAGTGACTTATCACAACACAATGGCACATTTTTAAAGGGGTGGGGGGAGACAATATTTAACAGTAAATATCTCACCTGCCTGCAGAATTAGCAATATGCAAATCTACCCGAATATGCAAATGAACCAGTCTTGCAATTCAGGTAGTGCATATTGCTGTTGCTACCAACAGAGGGCACTAGACCAGCTCCATAGCCAAACCCACCTAGTTGGTAGCAAACCTCAGCAGTACAGGAGAGAAGGCAATACATTTCACAGTACACACACACACACACTATAAACAATTACATTACACACACCCTGCACCTATAATGGGTACAGGGTGACTAAAACATAAGATAAATAAAGCAGCCTACATAAATAGTCTGTCTGAAGGTAGAATAGGGGCTTTAAAGGCAAATACATCAAAGAGTCATAGTCACAGGGGAGGAGGCTGGCAAGCAGGCCTCTCCAGTACCAAGTGGCGAACGGCACTTCGTCACACAAACCATGTCCTATTGTCTTTTAATGTTATAATCGTATATTTGGAACATAAATTAAGATTAAATCCTGATAATCTTTAGATTGCTAAATATTTTTTATGCTCTAACTGTTGAAAGCCTGTTTTTGTGAGGTTGGAGAAACTGATAAAAATTTCAAATGAAACAAATTTGTATATCCAACTATGTATGTGAATAAAAACAAATTAAAAAAATAAAGCAATGCAGTAAAGTAAGGTGCGGCTAATATAAAACAGGAATAACATTTCACAATGGCTTTGTTCCCAGTGTAAAGAACTGTCTCCATTCCTGAATTAGCAGGGGGCACCATGCAGTATGAAGAAGATATTTATTCAATATAAGGAATTCAAGAAAATGTTCCTAAATCAATTACAATTTACATATTTCAATGTTCATGTCACTCATTAGCTAATGTCCCTCTCTCTCCCCCTTGGTCACTGGTGAGTCTCCTAACTCTCTTTGTAGCTTTGCCAAGCAGAGCGGACTGCGGTACAGGAGCTTCAGTTTCCTGTATCCAGCGGGACTGACAGGAAGTGAGCACTTCCTTTAAGTCCTGCCGGGAATAGGAAGCAGAACCTCCTGCTGGACACTCCAATCTAGCGCCCCGCTGGCCGGTGCGCCCGAGGGCAGTCGCTTGTGCCGCATAATGGACGCACCGGCCCTGCTGGTGTCAGTGGTGTCACCCCCCCCTGTGATGCCACTGTGTGTGGGTCCAGCCAGGAGTTATGCGTCAAGCTGCTATCTTAGTATCCTTCTTTTTAATAGATTGTATACCTTTTTCCCCAATAAAAAATATATTTTTTGTTCAACTGACAGCACCAGATATGCCATTTTTACTAAATAACCAAGCTGCACAAATGCTCCCTGTTGTGAACACTTGAAACCAATCATTGCACTGATGTATTTAATCTGCTCTTCCTTGAGACATAATAAACACAACTAAATATGATAAAGGGGATTATCCAACCTGATCATATACTCCTTTGTTGCATTTTACACAAGCTATGTATTTTAAGAACTGCAGGTTCTGATTTATAGTTTTATATCCATTAGGAAAGAAATAGCCAATGGTCATTTAAATCATCCAGAAACATTAATCTTTTTGAGCGATCATTTTGCTCTATTTGTTGAACTACATCAAGCTGATCAATTGTAAGTAAAATTACAAGGAAATCCTATAACTTGCACTTGTGGTTTATCTTTTGTACTGAATCAATCGAGTTTTGCAATAGTAAGCAAGAGTTATGTAAAGTGCATTTTGTTTGGAAAATTTACCACCAAAACAGTTAAAATAATCTTGTGTGTTGTGTGTTATTGAAACAACCTTTATTGTAAGAAACCACTCTGCAGACAGAAATGTTAACGGTTTACATGACCTTAACACAATAACAACATGTAGTCAAAACTCTGACAATTACTGTGCTTTCTAAAATAAATACCTTTTCTCAATGATTACAGTTCACACTTACTGAAATAGTGGGGTGCAATTGCAGGGTATATGGATGCTGCAATTTAGGAAGCCAGCAGCTTGCTGTCCTATAATTTGGGATTGCTATCAGACACAAATTTGACATCGTTTTCCTTTACATTTCCCATTCAGAATCGTTATGATGAGATAGAAAAATGGAAAACAATAATGGTTATCCAGTGCATGAAAGAAAGACCATTAGCTTTTGTAAAATTACCTGTGGAGAAAATCTTTATATCTAATCATCAATATATGACTTGTAATCCACATTTTTCCCTATGCTTTAAAATGTATTTCATCATATAGAACACATAATACAATACCTAACGTGACATTCATGTTGAAGTAAACCTTTTATATCTGAAATGTTATTAGTGGAAAGTGCTAGCAATGAAGGTTTAAAAGTAGAGGTTTGCTGAACAGTAATGTTGGACCTCTTAGTGTTAAGTGAATGTTAGTATTATGTTATTGGTGTTTAGATGTACAAATTTGGCCCTTACTATTATTAAGACCACAGCAGACCTTATTATTTCAGAGATTTGTGTCAGTAAAAGAAATGGCCCAAAGTCAACTGCCATTTCGAAAATGGACTAATATGATCCTTTTTTTTTGCAATACAAACAGTGTATTTTAAGTTGTTAGAAGCATAATGTTATAGAGACATATTTTGCAAACTTCCTACTTTGCTGCAGTTTAAATCAAATTCTGTCTAGATAGCTCATGAGCTAACAATCTAAAGTTGGTGAAGTTGGGACTTGAGAAAAGATAAAGCAGGGGAAAATAATGGACAGGGAGCCTTAGAGCCTTTGTGCTGTGACTGAGGAGGAAATTAGTGAAGATGCAAAACACCTGGGAAGGCATGCTATAAATGAAGTGGGGATTATTGCATGCAGTGGATATGGTGTATGAAGCCTCTGGATGGAATAAAATAAGAGAGAACAGTAAGTTGAAAGTATGTATCGCTGGAGATAGGGTAAGAACAAAGGAAGAGAGAGGAAAAGCAAACATGTGTGGTCTATATAAGTCTAAAATCAAAAGGTTGTTTGCCAAATAGTATTTCTTTTTTACTTTTTAACAGCCTGGGGGACTGTCTGACAGCTCAGACAGTCCCCCTGCTGGCTCTTTTAGAGTGGTGACATGGCCTTGGGGTTCCTAAATTGGAGAGGGGGGACTGTCTTTTTTTTCCCCTTTTTTATTTTTATTTTTCTTATCTTTTTTGTTTATTTTAACTCGTAACACATCCAAATACAAATACAATTGCCTTTTATGGATGAAACTAATACCTGTTTTCCAATTACAGATAGAAAACCTAGTCTACTTTGGATCTTTGATATTTTGTACGATAAAGGAATATGTTGGCTGTTGATCTATATAAGTTAGTGATCTTATGTAAAAGTGTTGAACATGATAATATCAAGTTTTTTTCCCCATAATTATAATATTCATTCATTTTTGGATACATATAAAAGGTATATATACATTCATATTTATACTTATAACTAGACAGGTTTATACATTTTTACTTATTGTGATTAATACATAGGGATTTCTCTCTTTATTTTTCTGGTTACTCTATATAAACAATTGGTGTTAACTTGATGTTGAAGTGCTCAATGCTTATATAGTGATATCTGATGTTTTTGTGTTGTTTTAAGTTCAATAAGTTTAATATGTTCTGTATAAATGATTGGTCTTGTAAACGAGATGTGCTCGCATTGGTTAGTGCACATTTGATACAGAGGACTTGTTCGGTCCATTATGCCGGAAGTGCCGTCACCCGGAAGTAATGAATGCGTTCTAAGGTGGAGCGCACGCTAACATCTGTGACCAATTAACCCCATTTCCTGGCAGATATAAAAGAAACTCTCGGCCGGATTGGAGTTTCACATCCCTGTAGTCCAGAAGAGGACAAAACACGTTGGAGTTGTTTATTTTAAACTTTTATTCTTTTTATTTTATTTTATCCGTGTTGGTGCTGATTTTCCAGCCTTTCCTGTGATTTTATTGGCTGACACGCGTGGATACCACATTGGTGTGGAGACATGCTGTCTTTGCTTTGAAACATTGTGAGTGCAATACATATAATAAATTGTTACATTTTTATACAATCTACACTATTTCTTTTTTCCTTCTATTTGAATGGGCAAGAAGATCTACTATTTTCTATCCAGAATTGCATCGCTGGAGGCTTTCCATACTTCACTAGTTCCCTAACATTTAGGGAGACATGCCTGAATTCATCTTAAATTTGTGAGTTCTCTACCACCCCACCCCATATATATATATATATATATATATAAAAATATATATATATATAAATATATATATATATATATATATATATATATATATAAAAAAAAATAAATATATATATATATATATATATATATATATATATATATATATATATATATGTGTGTGTGTGTGTGTGTGTTAATTGTATTACACTATTTTTATATTTCTCCCTATAGATATATATCTAAGGTAGAACTTATCTACGGTACACACTTTGTATTCATTTTTATTATCACTTTGTGGTGATTAACACAGTCTTTTCCTTGTTTTTTTTCTTTTCTTTTCTTTTTTTACTATATTCATTACTACGACTAATGCTAATTGCAATGGTAATGGGGGTGATGCTAATAATGACAGAGGGTGACCTGCTTATGGCACAAGTATTAGATGATATTACAACTGTCTCCAATTGAAACGCAGATAGAGTTGGACAACCTCGAGAAGATAATGCTATAGAGTGGACTAGCTGGACAAAATAGTGGACTGCTTCCTGTCCTATCCAGCAGTATTGGGGTAAAGTGCAATATCACCACCAAATTCATCACCACCAAGAACAGACACTAGAACACAACTTTGCCTCTTCAGAAAAGGTTGTTTCTGATTGCACAGATAAACTCATTCACTTATTCTGGGGGCTACAAGAACAGGGGGTAACAATCGGAATGGCAACAAGTACACGTTTTATCAATCTGCTGCTTTGAACATAAAACCACAGAAGGTATAATGCAAGCACTAATGCAAGAACTAGCTGCAGTAGGGAACAGTCATTTAGTTCTCTCCAATCATGCCTGCAATAATAAATATACTAATGAATGAGCACCAAGCATTAGAGCAATTTGTGCATTAGAATGACTTGTATGGCAGTTTGAACGAGCTGCACTGTCAGTGGCAGCTGAGCGTCGGGTGGGGGCCCTAAAAACAATGAGGAGGGGGACCTATTGTCCTCCCCCAGCCCCCACCCCTGAGTGGTGGGTGGGGGCCATAAACAACAATAAGGGGGGGACCTATTGTCCTCCCCACCGGCCACCACCCCTGAGCAGCGGGTGGGGGCCCTAAATGAAATTGTCCCCCCCCCATGGTGACTAGGGGTCCCCAAAACACCTAGTCACCTCCCCCCATCCAAAACAAACATTATTAAACTCCTACCTACCCCCCTCACCCTAAAATAGTGAGGTAGGAATAAAAGAAATAAGGGCCTGTAAAAAAAAATAATTTAACTTATCATTTGATGTCTTCTTTTTTCTAAAATCTTCATTTTTCAGCCCCAAAAAAGGCCAAATAAAAACCATAATACCCGTCGGAAAAAAAAACCCCACAGCGCAAAATTTTTTAAAAAATTCAGACGAAAAAGAAAATCCCTGATGCTAAAAAATTAATCCATCTTCACCCAGCGAGGGCACGGCACATACAAAGCTCCGCAGGGCGGGGAAAGGCCCAATTTGACTCAGAACACTCTGATTGGTTGGCTTGAAATTCAACCAATCAGAGTGCTAGTCATTTTACACAGCGTGGGAAAGTTCTTTGGAATTTTCCCATGCTGTGTAAAATGACACAGAGCACTCTGATTGGTAGGCTTGAAATCCAACCGAGAGTGATCTGTGTCATTTTACACAGCGTGGGAAACTGCTCACTGTTTAGTAGATATTAAATCTACCCATAGAGTTAGGGAGGATATGGGGGGCTTAGGAAGTGGCGGGGAGCACTGCACGCTGCCGCTTCTATTTTTACATTTTACAAGGAGGGAGCTGTGTGCCGGTAGCTTCCTCCTTGTAATGAACTGAACAAACAAACAAACACCAATATTCAGTGTTTGTTTGTTCGTCTGACATTTCTATTAATTCGTCTTTCTGACGAATGAATGGATAAAATTTCCGTTCGCATGCCCAAGTGTTTAACAGCGCTATCTAGTGTGGGCAGATGATGTGTCCCACAGGGCCTTTATCTACCCACAAAAAGATGGCGGCGCGGAGGACCTAGGTCGGGGCAGAAAATAAAGTTTAAAAACTAGGTAATATGGGGGCCTAGGGGCATTTGGGGGTGACTAGGGGGTCAATTAGATGTAGTGTAGTCGGGAGGAGGGTTTTAAAAAAAATGGGATTCGGCCATGACAGTGCCGTTTTAACCATCTCACTAGACTCAATGACAAATTTTCTCCCAGACTATCTCCCAAAGTTTGTATAAGTGTGATACTGCCAGTGGCTGAATAGACACAGCAGTAACCTAACCAACCTTACTCATTTCACACTAGGATCAATTACACAGACAGATCTCTCACTTCCACACAGGCACAGCAAGAATAAAACTAGGTAATACCTGTCTGCTGGTCTATCTCCCTCAAAAGCTGAAGTCAGTGACTACAAGAATCGTGTTTGAAAATATTATTGTATCCTACTATTTTTCCTCTCTATTGGTCACTTCACTTTATTACTATTATTATTGCCATTTATATAGCGCCAACAGATTCCGTAGCACTTTACAATATTATGAGAGAGGATTTAACTATAAATAGGACAATTACAAATAAACTTACGGGAACAATAGGTTGAAGAGGACCCTGCTTAATCGAGCTTACATTCTATAGGAGGTGAGGTGTAAAACACATTAGGACATTAGGACACTTGATCTGTCAATTAAATTAACATCTAATGGCTGTCTCCTAACCATCAGTCATCTGATTCATCCATGCATAGATTAATAGGAATCTGGTTCATTTATCACAGCTGGAGTGGATTTGAACACTGAAACTGAAATCAGAAACTGTATGGCCCTTCACATACAATCTGCTTTTAGCCATTATAATTGATTCACAGACAGTGGAATAATGATTGACAGGTGAATAAAGATTTGAAAACTGAAAAGTAAGCTTATATTAACCTCCATAAAAGTGACATTTCAGTCAATGACTTGATCATTAGTCTTTGTTGACATGATTATATCAATAGGTAGGATGTTGGTTTAGCTGACATCCTTGACCAGTAAATTATGTCCAAATGTAAACAAAATTGCTATTTCACAACATTGTATAGAGGCACAGATCCCTCCAATCACTCACACAAGCCAAACAAGAACCTGTACTCTAGGTGGGTTTTGGACTCTTTTTTTCTCAATGAGGAATAATACATTGTATCTAATAAGGCCACAGTTTAGTACAACACACCTGCAAGTGTAGTCCCTACTTAAAGGACCACTATAGTGCCAGGAAAACATACTCTGGGGGGAGGAACGGGTTAAACTTACCTCTTTCTCCAGCGCCGGGCAGGGAGCTCTCCTCCTCCTCTCCGCCTTCTCTCCTCCTCTTCGGCTGAATGCGCATGCACGGCAGGAGCTGCGCGCACATTCAGCCAGTCCATAGGAAAGCATTCACAATGCTTTCCTATGGACGCTGGCATCTTCTCACTGTGAAAATCACAGTGAGAAGCACGGAAGGCCTCTAGCGGCTGTCAATGAGACAGCCACTAGAGGCTGGATTAACCCATTTATAAACATAGCAGTTTCTCTGAAACTGCTATATTTATAGAATAAAGGGTTAAACCTAACTGGACCTGGCACCCAGACCACTTCATTAAGCTGAAGTGGTCTGGGTGCCTATAGTGGTCCTTTAAAGGATCACTATATGGTAAGGAACACAAACATGTATTTGTGACCCTATAGTGGATATAGATCCAAGAATACACTTTTGATGAGTGTTATTAATATCCCGTGACAGCTAACCATCAAAATTGTAATGTGTTCCTTAAAATTCATCTTATGAAGAAATCCCCTGTATTTGGGATGTCCGGGATCCACCTGTCTGCAACAACTATATGCATCTGTTAAATCATATATTTATTAACTATGTAATATATGCATATCTATTTGTTTTTACTGATCCTGCTTTTACCCCCCTCTACTGGTCACTTCTCACTTGATCAACATTTTGTAGCGGTCCCCTAATCATCAGTCAGCTTTTTTTCACCTCCTGATTGGACAGGAGATGCGGCCCACATCATTGGGCAGACCTCTTGCCCATTATGGCAAATTAAGCTGCTTTTCATCCCCCCTTTGAAAAAAACACGAACCAGGTCCTCTCCATTCTGCACCTGCTCCTATTTTTCTCTGTCAGAAATTTTACTTTTATTTCTGAAGCATCCAAATATGTTTAGCTATTGCCTAATTATTTACCTGTTTTTTTTTTGCATATTGTTTTGGAGATACTTCCGAATGGCCCATGTTCAGCTGATTCTCAGTTTGGCTGAAAACAAATGCTCAAGTCTCATATCAAGCTGAGTGCACAGTCAATTGGGAAAAGAATACATAAATGATGGAAGAGGCTTATAAATATGGTTACTATATAGAAAACTTTCCTACAGTAACAGCATCCTACAGGATAAGAAAACTAAAGGGCTACTCCTGCTTCATAACAGCTCCATCTAAATGAGAAGCAGTATTAGACAAGCCTTTTGGAAAAAAAAGTTAAGCTAAAAAATAAGTGTTCCTTTTCATCAAGTATAAAGCATGGCATTTTGACCCTCAATTCAAAAAATATGATAGTTTAAGTTTAATTTAGTTAAGAACTTAATGTAGAAGTCATTTCTGCTTTTACAGACATAATAGCTAGATAGTGCAACGCTTTTCAAAATATCATGTTTTCACTGCCAAGATGAATCCACTCTATGGGGATATTGCAACCCCTGAGTCACTCAAGTTCAGTAGAGCTACATACATTCAGTACAGAACTGAGAGACTAGCTGAACCTTTATACCTGCTGTACATGTCTGCGGTTTGCTAGGGTCACTAAAAATTACAAACCTTTTTTTAATACTACATTACTTTGCTGTTTACAATCTGTTTATTGTACACACTGAGGTATTTAATGGCTTACTGAAACTTTTCTCATACTTGCTGATTTTGGAAAGCTAGAAATATCTAATAAACCAAGAGCATAGATTGGAATTTCAACATCTTGCTATGATATATGAATTACTTTGCTTTAAGTAAAATCTGTTGCGAAGATTGCCTATAAAATGGGCTGTTGCACATGCTACAGATTAAAAAGGATGATGTGACTGATTTTAACATCATGCTACTAAAAAAAAAAAAAACTGACTTGTGAGACCAGGCTTTGAAAAGGAATTTAATTATGTAGAAATATATTAAATGCTGAGATGGGTAACTATTTTAACAGAGAATGGAGATTTTAATGGATGAATGAAAATTGTACATTTTGAAAGCCTGTAGACACTACAAAATACTTATACCATTACATGAGGAGAGAGGAATTCTAAATAGAATCCAGATGAATTAGACTTGCGCAGAGCGGGGTTTTTCCTCAAATTGAAATTTTGTTTGGGATGTCTGATGCTAGTCCATGTTACAATTTGGCTTTACTGAATGTTGTACATAAAAACATATTCAGGGAAACATTGGGACATGCTGGAAAAGCAGGAAAAAGGCACTTATTTTTGTTAGTAGATGCAAAAATGGCTACAATATTGCCTAGTCGAACAGTTAGGCAATATTACCAGTTTCTGATATGCCAACCCAGAATTGTAGATGTCATAATTACAATATTATATTTCTACTGTAAAAAATGAAGAGAGAACTTAGTTTTAAATTAATGATAGTTGGTTTTTCCTTTTGCAGTCTTATAATAATAAAAAATGAGGAGCTGCTGCAGCAGTGTACAGTAGACAAAGCTTCCCCACATATCCAGTCTATAGCATCAGTGACCATCCTTTATTGTAGAAAACAAACAAACAAACAAAACAGTGTCCTAATTTACAGCATGAGTCATTTAAAGGTACACTATAGTCAACAGAACAACTACAGCTTAATGTAGTTGTTATGATGTCTATAGCTTGTCCCTTCAGGCCTTTTAATTTCAGAGAAAAGGCATTGTTTACATTACTGCCAAGGGATACCTCCAGTGTCCAACACTCAGACAGCCACATGCAGGGCCGGACTGGCCCCCCAGGATACCGGGAAATTTCCTGGTGGGCCGTCGGCACCTGGGGCCAGCGGGCAGCTGGCTCACCTGCGGCCGCAGAGGGAGCTCTTTTGGCAGCCGCAGGGGGAGCTGGCTGTTCTGTCTCTGCTCCCCCTCCCCAGCGCGCCGCTCAATGAGACCGGGGCCGGAATATGATGTCATATTCCGGCCCCGGTCTCATTAAGCAGTGCGCTGGGGCGGGGGAGCAGAGACAGAACAGCCAACTTCCCCATGCGGCTGCCATCAGAGCTCCCCATGCCAGCACACAGGTAGCAATTATGCATGTCAGTGTGAGTGTATGTGTGTCTGTGTCTGTGTCATTTGTGTGTGTGTCTGTCATGGTGTGTGTGTCTGTGTCATGGTGTGTGTGTCTGTGCCATGGTGTGTGTGTGTCTCTGTCTGTGTCATAGTTTGTGTGTGTCTGTCTGTGTCATGCAATGTGTGTCTGTGTCATTGTGTGTGTCTCTGTCTGTCATGGTGTGTGCATCTGTCTTTGTCATGCAATGTGTGTCTGTCATGTAATGTGTGTCTGTCTGTGTCATGGTCTGTCTGTGTCATGGTGTGTGTGTGTGTGTCTGTATGTCATGGTGTGTGTGTCTGTGTCACAGTCTGTCTGTGTTATGGTGGGTGTGTGTGTCAAGGTGTGTGTCAAGGTGTGTGTGTGTGTGTGTCAAGGTGTGTGTCTGTCATGGTATGTGTGTGTCTCTGTCATGGTGTGTGTGTCTGTCATGGTGTGTGTGTGTGTTTCTGTCTGTGTCACAGTGTGTGTGTGTGTTTCTGTCTGTGTTACGGTTTGTGTGTGTCTGTGTCACGTTCTGTCTGTGTCATGGTGTGTGTCTGTCATGGTATGTGTGTGTGTATGTGTGTTTTTACTCACCTTTTTCTCCCCCCACGTCGTGCTGGTCTCCCCTCGAATGGGCCTGGCTCTAGGGCTGAGATCATCAAGCTTGATGATCTCAGCCAATCCGCACCGACACAGGAAGCACCTCTAGTGACCGTCTGAGTGTCTGTCACTAGGAAGCAATGTAAACACTGCCTTTTCTCTAAAAAGTCAGTGTTTACATTGAAAAGCCTGCAGGGACAGGCTATAGACACCAGAGCCACTACATTAAGCTGTGTGTGTGTGCGCGCCTGCTAGTGAGTGGGCTTGCTTGTGTGTGTGTGTGTGCCTGCTACTGAGTGAGCTTGTGTTTTTATGTCAATGACCTTATGTATATCAGTGAGATTGTTTGTCTATGAGGCTGTGTATCAATCAGCTTGTGTCAGTGAAATTGTCTGTGTCTGCATGTGAGTATGCTTACTGTATAATTAAAAATTTTACTCTGAAAGGACCAATATTTTATATTGAAAAAAGCAATATATATATATATATATATATATATATATATCTCAATCATCTAGGGTGGCAAGACAAAGCCTTACAATTTATGGCGTAATGACTTATGGGGCTGGCATAGATTTTTTTTCCAGGGCTGCTTTGGAATCCCCAGTCCGGCCCTGGCCACATGAGGTGCTTCCTGGTTCAAAGCACTAATGTTCAGCATCTCTATGCTCTGCATTTAGACAGAGGTGCATTTAGAGATGCATTTATACAATGCGTCTCTATGAGGAGACACTGATTGGCGCAGATAGCCTCCCAACGCTTTCCTATTGTAAAGCATCAGATTGGCTGAGATCATTAAGTTTGACAGAACCCATGCAGCATTGGAAAAGGGTGAGTAAAATCACCTTTTTAACTGGAGATAATTAAATATAACTCACAATTAATGGCGTACACTTTTCTTTTCAGAAGTAATAAAAAAAAAAAATATTTATCACAAGTTCAGAAATGTAGTCAAAATAACTCACTTAGGAAATAAATAGTTGCAAAACAGGGGAACATCACCTAAATATAAAAATATATATAGTCTTAATAAAAATTAATGCTTTATTAGTAGGAATACCCTAAAAAAAAGAAAAAAAAAAGAATTTTTTTTACAATTAACGTAGACAAATGAAAAAGTGATGTACACATATAAGAATAAATAATTCAAATGCCTCTCATAATAAAAGTGACAAAAACATACTGACATAGCAAATCCCATTATTATTTAAGATAAGAGCCAGTATGCCAATTCAGCAATAATCTAAAGTGCTAAGTGCAAACACAAAGTTTAAATCAAAGTGCTAAGTGCAATATAAAAACTGTGAATTGTGATAAATAGACTTAAAAAATATACAAAAAGTGCAGGAATAATTTATCAGTATTCACTAATAAATAAATATGTATGAAAATGAAATAATACATAAAAACTGTGTGATGCATAATTGATTATATAAAAGGACCATTTTGTCATACAATATTAATGCAGAAGGTGACTTAGACCAGTGCTCATTAAGGTGACAGTCTCAACTAACTCCCAACAGAAGGATTGTTGTAAAAGTGTACATCAGACCTATGAAATAATAATTCAAAATAATTCAAATTTACAAGAAAAATTATCAATTATTATTAATATTTATACTGAGCCACCACTGTAAACTCCCTGAGAGGTGAAGTGAATAACATTGATTATATAATTACATTGGCACCTGTCAATGGGAGGGATATATTAGGCAGCAACTGAACAGTCAGTTCTTGAATTTCATGCGTTGGAATCAGGAAAAATTGGCAAGCGGAAAGAGCTGAGTGACTTTAACAAGGGCCAAATATTGATGGCTAGACGACTGGGTCAGAACATTTCCAAAACAGCAAGTCTTGCGGGATGTTCCCAGAATGCAGTGGTTAGTGCCTACCAAAAGTGGTTCAAAGAATGACAACTGGTGAACTACATCAAGGTCATGGGCACCCAATGTTCATTGATCCATGTGGGAAACGAAGGCTATCCTGTCTGGTCTGTTCACACAGAAGATCTACTTTAATTGAAATTGCTGAAAAATTTAATGCTGGCAATGATAGAAAGGTGTAAGAACACACAGCGCATCACCGTTTTCTGCAACTGGGGATGCATAGCTACAGATCAGTCAAAGTGCACATGATGATCCCTGTCCACTGCTGAAAGTGCCTTTAATGAGGACTTGAGTATCAGAACTTGACCATGGAGTAATGAAGGAAGGTTACCCAGAATGACGAATCATGTTTACTTTTAGATCAGTTGGATGGCTGGGTGCATGGTTTACCTGGGGAAGAGATGGCAGCAGGATACACTATGGGAAGAAAGCCCAGATTGGGGCTGAAACGTTGATCATTTTTTAATTCATATCGAATAAAGCATTTTGCAATTTTTATTAAGAAGACCGAAGAGTGCAGCCTTCACCATTGTTTGTTTTTATATCTACATTTGCCAGTTGGCTTATGCACCCGGCTTTAATATGGATTACATGAGTGCAAGGAATCCTCTCTAATTTTATGTATATATACATATACATACACACACACACACACACACACATATATACACACACACACACACACACATACCTACACATAAATAATTTTAAAAAAATCATATACATAGTTTACATAATTACGTCATTTTATTCATTACAATTTGCGGGACCTGCCTGACAACCCAGGCCGAAAGTATAGGTAATTTAATTTGCTAGCACTATATTTAACCCTATAACTTTCCAAGACACCATAAAACCTGTACATGGGAGGTACTGTTTTACTTGGGAGACGTCGCTGAACACAAATATTAGTGTTTCAAAAAAGTAAAATGTATTACAACGATGATATTGTCAGTGAAAGTGACATTTTTTGCATTTTTCACACACAAACAGCATTTACACTGACAATATTATTGCTGTGATATGTTTTACTGTTTTGAAACACAAATATTTGTGTTCAGCGAAGTCTCCTGAATATAACAGTACCCCTCATGTACAGGTTTTATGGTGTTATCAAAAGTGTTTACAGAGTCAAATATAAGGCTTGTGTTTCAGTTTTTTCACATTGAAATTCGCCAGATTGGTTACGTTGCCTTTGAGATTCGCCAGATTGGTTACGTTGCCTTTGCCAGGAATGAAAATTACCCCCATGATGGCATACCATTTGCAATAGTAGACAACCCAAGGTATTGCAAATGGGGTATGTTCAGTCTTTTTTAGTAGCCACTTAGTCACAAACACTGGCAAAAATTTGCGTTCAAATTAGTTTTTTATATTTCTCACACTCAAACAGGGGTTAAGGACGGAGTCAATAGTACATATTCTGATCAAAACAAAACATAATCAAAACCTGTTATTTGCACTATATGTCTGTCCAAACATAATTTTCCTCTTTCATATTAAGTGCACCTACACGTATTATATATCATTTTATTCAGGAGAAACAGGGCTCTCATTTCATTTGAAATATTTATATATGAAACATTATTTGATATGAATAACTTTTTTTTTTTTTTAAACTTAGATAAAGTAAGACATTTTGTTATTTTTCAAGTTCTGCATGGCATTTTAACTGTCATAATACTGCTTTTACTACAATAAAATACACATGTCATGGCATTTTAACTGTCATAATACTGCTTTAACTACAATAAAATACACATTTGTGTGTTTAGTGGTGTCTCATGTGTACAACAGTAACCCAATGTACAGGTTTTATGGGGTTTTTGAAAATTACATTGGGCTTGTCACCAGTGGGGTACCTCAGGGATCTGTACTTGGACCCATTCTCTTTAATATTTGTATTAGTGATATTGCAGAAGGTCTTGATGGTAAGGTACAGTTGCAAGAAAAAGTATGTGAACCCTTTGGAATGATATGGATTTCTGCACAAATTGGTCATAAAATGTGATCTGATCACTAAGTCACAACAATAGACAATCGCAGTCTGCTTAAACTAATAACACACAAAGAAAGAAATGTTGCCATGTTTTTATTGAACACACCATGTAAACATTCACAGTGCAGGTGGAAAAGGTATGTGAACCCCTAGACTAATGACATCTCCAAGAGCTAATTGGAGTGAGATGTCAGCCAACTGGAGTCCAATCAATGAGATGAGATTGGAGGTGTTGGTTACAGCTGCCCTGCCCTACCTACCTCTATTGTTGTGACTTAGATGATGATCAGATCACATTTTATGACCAATTTGTGCAGAAATCCATATCATTCCAAAGGGTTCACATACTTTTTCTTGCAACTGTATGTATTTTTGCTGATTATACTAAGATATGTAACAGGGTTAATGTTCCAGGAGGGATAAGCCAATTTGCAAATGATTTAGGTAAACTAGAAAAATGGTCAGAGTTGTGGCAACTGACATTTAATGTGGATAAGTGCAAGATAATGCATCTTGGTCATAAAAACCCAAGGGCAGAGTACAGAATATTTAATAGAGTCCTAACCTCAACATCTGAGGAAAGGGATTTAGGGGTAATTATTTCTGATGACTTAAAAGGTAGATAGACAATGTAATAGAGCAGCAGGAAATGCTAGCAGAATGCTTGCTTGTATAGGGAGAGGTATTAGCAGTAGAAAGAGGGAAGTTCTCATGCCATTGTACAGAACACTGGTGAGACGTCACTTGGAGACCGTATCTTCAGAAGGATATTGATAGAGAGAGTTCAGATAAGGGCTACTAAACTGGTTCATAGATTGCAGGATAAAACTTACCAGGAAAGGTAAAAGGATCTTAACATGTATAGCTTGGAGGAAAGACGAAACATGTGGGATATGATAGAAACATTTAAATACATAAAGGGAATCAACACAGTAAAGGAAGAGACCATATTTAAAAGAAAAAAAAAACTACCACAACAAGAGGACATAGTCTTAAATTAGAGGAGCAAAGGTTTAAAAATAATATCAGGAAGTATTACTTTACTGAGAGGGTAGTGGATGCATGGAATAGCCTTCCAGCTGAAGTGGTTGAGGTTAACACAGTAAACGTGTTTAAGCATGCGTGGGATAGACATAAGGCTATCCTAACTATAAGATAAGGCTAGGGACTAATGAAAGTATTTAGAAAATTGGGCAGACTAGATGGGCCAAATGGTTCTTATCTGCTGTCACATTCTATGTTTCTACATGGTCAAATATAACACATTCTCTTTTTCGGTTAATACACATTAAAATTTGGTGGATTGGTTATCTTGCCTTTGAGACCATATAGCAGCCCAGGAATGAAAATCACCGCATCATGGCATACTATTTGAAAAAGTAGACAACCCAGGGAATTAAAAATGGGGGTATGCTCATTTTTTTTTTTTTATCCACTTTGTCACAAACGCTGGCCAAAATTATTAGTTTTTAGCATCTTTCACACAAAAACTGCCTTTTCACTGATGATATCACCATTGTCATATCACAAACACGCCTCTACTTTTATAAAAGGGGGCCTTGTACAGTCCCCTGTGCCATATCATGGTTCCTTAGTTTCCTAATAGGGCATTTGTGGTGCATTAATTGATTATCTAGTTTATTGATTTGGCAATTCCTGACTATTTAGATTTGTGGCCTGGCTTGGCTTTGCACATCGTTTGTCTGATTTCTTAACTTTGGCTTGTCAGCAGGAGGATAATGTACCCTGGATAGAGACAATTGTGGAATGCTGCCTCTCTTCTCTGCTATTTTTGAATTTTGGGGAATTCTGGGTCACATTTGAATTAAACAAATGTCTGCAGTGGGGGGAGGGAGTAGAGAGGGGGAGAGGCTTGTCTCTGTTGATGCTGACAAAGTTTCTGCTGAGATCTTCCTTAGCATTGACCATGGCAACAAGTGCACTGGTTTCACTGATCCCTCGCTACAAGAACCATAAAACATAGAAGCTGTAATACTTGACTAGCTGTGGTAGAAGAAGTTGCAATGCAAGTGGGAGTGGCTAAATAAGTTATTGTTGTGCTGGTGGTAAAATTCATGAAAAAACCCAAAAGGTTTGTGATGCAAAACTGAATACAAATAACCAAAAATAAGTTATTTGCTCAAACTCCCACTACTCCTGGGTAGGAGCAATGGCCATAGCACAAATCAGCCCAAATACATACAAAACAAGCTAATAAAAGTATTTACTTTTGCATCACACAACCATGTTACAATGTAGCCACCCATCCCATGTGTTCCCTATTAAGAGTTAATAAGTATGGATGGGCTTAGAAAAGTTCCCCTCTTTGTCTCATTGGAGATGTCTTTGCCTGAAGCTCCAGTACCAATATCAGTGGCTGGGCACAGCAGTAACCTAATCACCAGATTTGCACTAGGATCATCTAAAATATTATTAAACAGAATATGTCACCCCCCAAATCAAAGTTTGTGCAAGTGGCACTGTTCCACAGGGACTAAACACAGCACTAACCTAATCAGTCTCAGTCTCCCAGCCTCCCTTCAATCAATAAGCCAGGCTTTGTATCTTCTACTCAAAGTTGGTGTAAGTTGAACTGGACAAAGCTAGACAGGCACAACACTATCCTCTGTTTAACCAGTCTAACACTAGGATTAATGACACAGGCTATATATAACTCCTACACAGGTACAGCAAGGGTAAAAGAAGGCAATCCATGTTTTCTGGTCTGTCTCCCTCGATAACTGAAGCAAAAGTGTCTTTTAGAAGAATCCTGCTTGAAAATATAGATATTTTTCCTGATCATCCTTGATCTGTGCGGACGTTTGACAAACAGGTGATTGTCCCTTATTCACCGAATCTCAATTCAGCCAAAACGATATGCTCAAGACTAATAAGAATTTAAGTGAATAGTAAGAAAATAATATATAAATGATGAAGCAAGCTTATAAATATGGTTACTATCTATAAAGCCATATGGGACAATGAAAGCACCCTACAGGATAAGAAAGCTAAATTACAACTCCTGCCCCATAACAGCTTTATCTCAATGAAGTTGGTATGGGGCCTGGAGTCCACAGGCGCCATCTTTCCATAAAATACTAAACTGTTTTTTGAATGGTTAGGTTCTGACCCCAGGTTTCCATCACACTGCATCCTCAATTCTCTCCTTGGCCTCTAGGTTCAAAGAAATGTATTGGCTTGATTGGCCAGTGATAGGCTGAGAGCATCACTGGCCACCAAAGTCAATTATTTCTTATTATAAAATAGATAATGTAAGCGCTTATTGAATATATGTACAATGAATCACTTCACATTGGTAGCACAAGCAAGATATAATATTGAGTTCATCAAATGCCATTAAACATATACCATAAAATAGATGTAAGAAGAGTTAAATATAACAGCAGGTAACTTGATACTAATGATGCTTGCATGTATCTGATGATGTAATATTGTATACGATACACAAAACCTTCAAGTAACAGATACACATAATATGCATAACATAATAATGTTTCAAAATACACTATCCAGCTCACTCGCTTATTCACTAAATAATGATTTAAAATCTTAGAGATTGTAATAGTGTTAATTAAAAACACCTCAACTAGGCAAAAAATAATGGGGGTTTAATTACATTATATGACCATATATTGCATAAGCCTGCCACAATGTCAATGTACCCCATTTTTGGCAGGCCCTACTCTAGCAGCCTAATGCTTGCTCTTTTCTTTCATAATATTGTAACATTTATAGAGAAAAGCTTCAGTTAAAAACTCTCACTCTCATCTTGTTTCCAAGATTCACCAAGCAGACATAATATGTAGGATTATATCGTAGCTGCAACTGATCTCCCTGGCTCCTTGTTAGATCCCTGTGCTTTACTCCAAGTCTCCAAGCACTCAAGGTGTTCAAACTATCAAGCTTGATAAATACCTCGTAGTCTGTTAAAACGTTGCTGTTCTGGCACTTTTTTGACCCAATAAACCTGCCTATGGTTTGAACATATTGAGTGCCTAGAGACATTTTCCTGTTTGCCTTATCGTTGTGGGATTTTGCTGGTCCTGCTTCAGTGCACCTGGTGTCGACTGGAATTAAGTGCGGTTCCTCCCTTTATTTTGAATCCGAAATGAGGACATGCAGGCCTGCAGGATATCTATGTAGGATGCTGCCGAGAAAGCACAAGTGCCTGCTAGTATGAATCAATCAGCACCTTTCAACGTGTTTCGCCCACAAATGCCAAGCTTTTTCAAGATCTATTTTATAATATATGGAATTTGCTCAACTCTGATAGTATGTTAAAATGTTATATCTTGATTGTGGTATCAATGTGAAGTCATTCATTGGAGGTGTATCCACTAAGCGCTTACATGATCTGTTTTATCAGTTTCAACTTTAAGAATTTGGAATTTGCATAAGTTTTTTTTACAAATCTGACAAAATATTGATGAATTCTAATTTTATTTGTGCTTTCTTAAAATATTTGCATACTTAATGATTTCTTATTAGTTGAATGACTAAAGAGAGGTACAAGGAGACAACATACTGAGTGCCTGGGGACAGAACATTGAAAACAGTTAACCACTATACTGTAATGTAAGATGTGACTTGGGACCCCATACCCCATAAACACAGCTCATTGAGAAACAGAGGAAAGGTGTGATTGCATGGCTCCAGTATAGAAGCTACACAATGAGTTGCCTTTGATTTGTGTATTAGACTCAAAGTCTGTCAGGGAAAGAGGGGAGGGCTTGCAAAACACTCAAAAAAAACATGCAGAAAAAAATGACATGCAGATTTTCTTCAGTTGTTTATCTACTAAATTGTTTTTAACAAATACTGCATTCAATTGAGTGTACCTTTAGGAAATCTTTATCCTTAACAGTGCAAATGTTATAATCTCACTCGAGGGACAGTTACCACAATTTTTCTGTGTATATTGTAATTTTAAGTTATATGAAAATTAAAATTGCTGAAAATCTGATAAAGAACAGAGGTTCAGATATTCCCAGAAACCTGCCCTGGTTCTTGTCTGATCCTATTAAATTTTGCCAGTTCAGATTTAAATCAAAAGGTTTTGGCTCACTGTACTTTTCTGCTTTTTATTTTTTAATTATATGAAATGATGCCATAATGCGTAGCATTGCTGCTGACCTCTAAAAATATTATACAGTAGGCAATTGCAGTAGGAAATAGTTTCATCTTTGCATAGCTTTTGCTACTTTTTTCTATACTAAGCATCTTTTCAGACTCTCAAAATACACTACAGACTGTGCATGTGTTACTAAGCATTTTATTCAGATACATCTGTAAGACAGTCATTAAATCAGACTTTTCATTTCTGTATCAGTGCCTCCTACTTGCTATAGTTAACAAGCAAAGCCAAATTAAAGGAGACAGTGAAGTTTCCAAAAGAACAGATGGAAATAAGGAATTTATTGCATGCATGGGTTACCATTATAGGCACCCAGACCACTTAAGCTCATTGAAGTGGCCTGGGTGCAATGTCCTAGTCCCACTTAAGAAACTGCAATAATTACCTTGCAGGACTAAGACTGCCTCTTGTGGATGTCAGACAGCCACAAGAGGCACTTGCGTCATGACTTTTGGTCACCTGACGCTAGACGTCCTCATACTCTGCATGAGAACATCCAGCATCAGCTATTTCCCTTTATTAAAACATTGCAGAAGTGCTTTCCTATGGGAAGGTCCTAAAGTGCTTGCTGGTGACGTTGGAGGAGATGTAGCGCCGACCCAGTGCCGAAGGACATTAACCCTTAAACAGACGCAACTTTGTATTCCTAGCACTATAGTTTCCCTTTACGGATGAAATATAGTCGACAGCCCACGCCATCAGAAATATCTATTAAAGAGACACTTCCCTGCCCAAATAGAAAAATAATAAATATTACTATTTAGAAGATATATCCAAATTAAAACATGCATGCACTTCAGTAGTGGGGAAAGTGATGGAAACCATGTTAAAGGATAGGATTGATGAACATCTAAAAACACATGGATTTCAAGATCAGAGACAACATGGGTTTACTTCAGGGAGATCATGCCAAACTAATCTTATTGATTTTTTTGATTGGGTAACTAAAATTATAGATCAGGGTGGTGCAGTAGACATTGCTTACCTAGATTTCAGTAAGGCTTTTGACACTGTTGCACATAGAAGGCTTATCAATAAACTGCAATCTTTAAGTTTGGATTCCAATATTGTTGAATGGGTAAGGCAGTGGCTGAGTGACAGGCAACAGAGGGTTGTAGTTAATGGAATATATTCGAAGCTTGGACTTGTCACCAGTGGGGTACCTCAGGGATCTGTACTTGGACCCATTCTCTTTAATATTTTTATTAGTGATATTGCAGAAGGTCTTGATGGTAAGGTATGTCTTTTTGCTGATGATACTAAGATATGTAACAGGGTTGATGTTCCAGGAGGGATAAGCCAAATGACAAATGATTTAGGTAAACTAGAAAAATGGTCAGAATTGTGGCAACTGACATTTAATGTGGATAAGTGCAAGATAATGCATCTTGGACGTAAAAACCCAAGGGCAGAGTACAGAATATTTGATAGAGTCCTAACCTCAACATATGAGGAAAGGGATTTAGGGGTGATTATTTCTGATGACTTAAAGGTAGGCAGACAATGTAATAGAGCAGCAGGAAATGCTAGCAGAATGCTTGGTTGTATAGGGAGAGGCATTAGCAGTAGAAAGAGGGAAGTGCTCATGCCATTGTACAGAACACTGGTGAGACCTCACTTGGAGTATTGTACACAGTACTGGAGACCGTATCTTCAGAAGGATATTGATACCTTAGAGAGGGTTCAGAGAAGGGCTACTAAACTGGTTCATGGATTGCGGGATAAAACTTACCAGGAAAGGTTAAAGGATCTTAACATGTATAGCTTGGAGGAAAGACGAGACAGGGGGGATATGATAGAAACATTTAAATATATAAAGGGAATCAACACAGTAAAGGAGGAGACTATATTTAAAAGAAGAAAAACTACCACAACAAGAGGACATAGTCTTAAATTAGAGGGACAAAGGTTTAAAAATAATATCAGGAAGTATTACTTTACTGAGAGGGTAGTGGATGCATGGAATAGCCTTCCAGCTGAAGTGGTAGAGGTTAACACAGTAAAGGAGTTTAAGCATGCATGGGATAGGCATAAGGCTATCCTAACTATAAGATAAGGCTAGGGACTAATGAAAGTTTTTAGAAAATTGGGCAGACTAGATGGGCCGAATGGTTCTTATCTGCCGTCACATTCTATGTTTCTATGTTTCTATGTTTCTAATTTGCGTTTTTGCATTAGGAGGAGATCTAAAAGCAAAACTGCAGTTCTCTTGTCTGCTTCCTTTGCAAGCACACACCCACTTTTTCGGTGGCTGTCCAATCACAGATTTTCCAAATCAGCACATTGAGAAGTCTTTGCAAGGCAGGTGCTTTGAACAACTGCTTGTCTCAGTTCCACTTAGCTAACAACATCAGGAAGTAACAGCACTTTTATAAATAAGCTAAGGGGCTGTCAGTCAGACTGGTTGTCTGACTGACACCCCCCTGACTAATTTATAAAAGTGCTAATTTCTATTGAAATCTGCACTTGCATTTTAGCAAGCTAAAGTGGTTTAAGGGTCTGTGTTTAGTGGCTGTCAATCAGACAACCATTACAGACACTTCCTGCTTGATAATAGACTATTGGTCGCCTAACTACCACTGGACGTCCTCAGAAAAATCTCCATAGGAAAGCATTTCAGCAATGCTTTCTTATGAGGAGGGCTCATAAGCAATTAGCCCCCCTCACTAGATGATGTTGGAGGAGGCGGAGCTCCCATGGAACATCAGTGCTAAAATGGTTTTCTAACCCTTGCAGCGCCTGGGGTGGGGGGCAGAGGGAACTAAGAAATATATTGTATTTCTTGCACGATAGAATACCTTTAAGACCAAAGCAGCCAAACTGAAAGTTTAGCTAACTTTGATCATCTTTCCAGTTTGGTTATTTTGACCTTAACTTTTAAATTCACTTTGAGTTCACCTTGAATTCTCAACTTATTATATATCCCTGCATGTCTTTATTTTTCAAAGTAGCCTCACTGTAATTGCTGATAGCTGAATTAGATTTTACATTTTCTCACAGTTCAGTATTTAGTGAATAAACACCCATTTTTATGTTTGCATCTCACAAAGTTACTCAATCTGGAATATTTAATGTATATGAATAAAACAGTTTCTGATTTGGAAGCTAAAGATTTTTTTTAAAGCACAGTTTTAGCACAATCTACATCAACTTGCTTTGTTTTGATTTTTTTTTTCCAGTATCTGCAGCAGAGAACAAAGCAGATTTTTTTTTGTTCATACCTTTCATCGCTTTAGTGTACCTCTCCTGAGGCTGATTAACAAAGTGAGAAGGTGGGCAGAGCGAGGTTCTTCCATTATGGCAGGCTTGTTGCACTTTTTTGAAGCAATTTCAAGGTGTCACGAATTAACAAGATGAAAACTCTTCTCTTTTTTTTCCTTGTGGACTATAGAACATCAAGCTGTCAAAAGCCAGCTCCAGTCTACTGCTGGATTGTGTGATTTTCGTCTCTCACTTTTGACCCATAGTGGCAAAAGAATTGCAAATTGCTCAAGGCATCAACATACCTCTCCAATTTATCTTATTCTTCCATCCTCCACAGCATTAAATAATTCACAATCACACCAAGCAGCATTGTTTTTTTTTTTTCATTCCATTTCTCTTATCCTTTTCTTTTGTACCACTACAAACCTTAATAGTCCTCCGAGGCAGTGGTTATGTGCGTAATCTGAAGTTCTTCATGTATTCAAACAAAGATTTCCAGAAATGCTGCATCCTGTCTAGAAGCATCATTTTCACCGTCAGCTCATTTACAAACAAATGTAAAACTGTTAATTATGCAGCATGTAATGTAAGTGAAAGGCACCCCTGAGAATGTACTAAATTCTTAAAATATTGTAGGAATAATTCAGTATAAGAGTGAACAAAAAGATATGTTTATCATTAAAAATAAACTTCCCATTGCTATGAAGGCAACATAGCAGCAGATATAAGGCATACATTTTAAAGGGTTACACCAACCAAAAACAGTGTTTTAATAAAATAGATAGGTTGCCATAGTAAGGGGGGCTGTGTGTATGTAATGTAAATATTGTATATACATGTAATGTAAATATTGTATATACGTGTGTTTAGTATGCTGTCCTTCTACAGTGATGTCACTCCCACTTGCTGGTTGGGTGTAGTTTCAAAGGCCTGAGAGTGGACTTGGGAGGCACAAGGCTGTAAAGCCCTTGGTCGTCGGTGACTAGTAAGCTATCTGTGCTCTCTTTTTGGAAAACTCTTTTTTTTTGCTTGCTAATGAAGCTGCCGGATATGACATGCTTTAACTCTGTATATGCAGATTTTCAAACTTAAATGATGCGCATACAGACTTCAAGCACCATGACCACTTAAAATCACCGAAGTGGTCATTGTGCATGGAGTAGCACTCTAACTGCAAGAAATCACTATAGAAATAAGCACATATGCTATCATTCACCAAATATGAATTGACAATTAATTTGCATATTTCAAATCAAAAGAGCTGAGCTGAGAAATGTTCTATACTGCTATTTTTCCTGCTAAAATTGGCCTATAAATCATGGTTTAGTAAAAAAAACATATGTTCCTTTGTAACAGAGTTATGCTTCTGGAAATCTATTCTGTTTTGTTAAATACTTCAGTCTTGGTACACTCATAACTCATCATCACATTTTGATTGTGCTCCCTAAGTTTCATAGTAAATATACAGATCAATGTAAACTCTTTAATTTAACGAAAGTTTTAGCCCGTGTGTAACTAACTTGTCAAAGCTAATGCCAAATATCAATGTAATTTTATTTCTCAGTATACTATCCTCCAGTAATAGGTGTTCAGGGGTCTCGTACCATCCTGCTTCTTGTTTATATTTTATTTTTCATCATCATTGCTCTCAATGCATTAAATAAATTAGATTTGGGGGATTTTATTTACTGGCAAGATAGATATTAAGCACTTATTTTTAAAACAGATATGCAGTGCAAATGCTGATTTATTGTCAACGGAATGTGAAAAATAACAAATCAAAGATTCTTGTGTAATTCATTATTAATAAAGTTGAATTGGATACCACAATAGTAATTTAACTAAATATGTATTTTAAATGGGGATATCTCATGACCACATAGCCTAGATTGTAGGTATGTTTGAGCAGAGTTTGTTTTTCTTTTGTTTAACCCCTTCCCAACCTCGGACGTATCAGGAACATCCTACAAAAAATGGTCCTTAAGGACCGCGGACGTACTTGATACGTCCTGGGGTAATTAGAGCTCTGGAAGCGATCATGATCCGGGTTGCTTCAGGCAGGCTTCCGATGCTCTGTCTATACTGAGTGCATCGAGGGGTCCAGGCACTCAGGATTCATAAAAAATAAAAGTACATTTTTTTTAAAAATTATTAAAAATATAAATAATAACTGAACCTCTATCCTCCCCCCTTCTCCCTCTCCCATGCACTTACCCATTGCTGCGTTCCCCCGCCAACACTAGGGGGACTCTCTGGACTGAGCCCAGAGACTCCCCCCTGTGCAAAAAAGGACCCCCAGTGGCCTATAATTGTGGGAGGGGTTTATGATTATACACTTATCTATATAAGGAACACCCCTTACCTGGCTCCATACTGTTCGAGGTCAGCGTTTGAATGAGATCCACTTCCAGTTCATTCAGACATCATTTTTGCAATACCTTTTACTCCACGAGGTCTCCTACTCTGAGCTATGTCCAGGAATCCAGCCGCAGGGTTTCCCGTTCGACCAGCTTCTTTCTTCAGTCAATTGTCGACCTACCCGTCGCGCCAGGCATTAGTCTCACGGCATCATTCTCGGGTCGGGTCCTCACGTTATGGTTTTCGTTCGCTTATTTCAAGTTTCTGATAGTTACTGTTGCTATGTTCGTGCACACTATTCATTTAAATTACATGGCTATACGTATTTTACTTGTTTCTTTCGTGAATTTACAAACTCCCGAATGGGAACATTATACTGTTATACCAGGCTATTACGTTCGTGCATTTAATCTCCCAAACGAGAACACTGTTTGTTTTACATTTGCATGTCGTACCAGGCTTACATTCGTACATTTAATCTCCTGAACAGGAACACTGTTTTGTGTTACATTGCCTGTTACACCAGGCTATTAAGTTCATGCATTTAATCTCACAAACGGGCACTGTTTTCATTTATATTGCCGGTCATTAACAAGACTATTACGTTCGTGCACACATCTCACGAACAACAGGTCACAACATGCCTACACTGACCCCTACAGGTCACTCCTAATATCTCAGGATAACATACATTTGAATCGTGGGATTTTCTACCGAACACTCATGGTTACTGACCCCTGCTGGTCAATAGCCATACAGCTGTTTCACATATCAACATAAGGAATTTTCTACCAGCTTGTGTAGAATTGCACATATTTTGTTTTAACAGTAGACAGTCACGTTTTTTTCACTACTATATATAACCTGTACTTAATTAAATTCTATAAAACACATAATACAGAGAGCACTCGGCTTATAACAACATCCATGACATGCGCACAGTCGTTATTCGGCTTGTGGCATTTCCCTAAAAACCCACCCCAAAAAACACAGACACCGAATTTTCTGTTGGAAATATATAAAGTCCACAGCTTTATTTTAATGTAATTATAAACAAGATAACAAATTAGGGTCATTGCCGTATAATAATAATTTACCACAACCCCCTTCCGTACAGCATTACCCCTGGCAATGACCCCATACCAAAAACAATATATAACAATATAAATAACACAGAATATATAACACACGGCCTACCAAAGAGGCCCCATAACCATAACTTTCTTAACTGTAGGGGTGTACCGAGACACCCCTACACCACCAGGTTCGGAGCCACCGATGAGCTGGAACCAACAGACCACTTACCACTCTGGCCTAATCCAGCCTAACCTTAGCCTAGCCACTTAATACTCCTCTTCCATCCCAATTACCCTAGCCCTATCCCACCGCTGTGACCAAACGGGAACTGTTACAAAAACACAGATTCTGGTTAAAATGGCCATTTGCTAAAATGGCCGCTTAATATACTCCCTCTATTCTCCACCCCTTATTACAATCCATTACTAAATTCCCACCCCTAAATTTTTAACTCCACCTGCCTACTCCTTGGCTCTGTCAAGGCCCATTCCCCTGACTGCGCTGATCCATGGGCTTCAGTCTCCCTAGAAAGGGGGACATAAAGCATATAGGAATTTTAACAGAGCACTTTTGCTCTACCACTTGCACATGCTGCACATATTAGGTTAAGCTTGGTACATGTCTATAACCATTATTTCATACGGTGTTTAAGCCGTTTTCAGGTTACAGTACTTTGCTCTTTATCTTGTACATACTGCACATGTTAGGATAAGCTTGGTATATGCCATATCCATTATTTCATACATTGTTTTATCCATTCAGGTTACAGGTACTACTAAAACCTATACAGATTTTAAGTTTCAATAACCATACTACCAGGTACGTACACCTGCTCATGTGGTATATTCATATCCTATTTTTCCCTGGAATAGTTAATAGCGTACTGGCAATTAGGGATTTTTAGGGTCCACTAGGTATTGTCCTTTTCTCTGCATTATGCTTTTTGGTTAGTGGTCCCACGAGCCCAACACCCCACCTCACATTCGGAGGCATACACCCATCAGGCCACTCGTGAGCTAGCCGCCTGGCATAGTAATGTAGAGAGGGCCTCACCTGTCACTCCCTTTCCTATTTTTCTGGTTACAGTCACTGAGAGGCCGACATCCCGCCACTACATTTGGTGGCCACAAAATTTCCCTTACGCCAACGCATAGATAGAGCCTCTCAAGTCACTTGGCAACTAGCAGGGCCTCACCAGTCACCGAAACCAAGCATTAATTGTTTCGCCTTACAGCTTAGTTAGCAAGCCAGTACAAGACCCCTGTTGTTCAAATAATAATGGATATCTTCATTGTTATTTAAGTATGTCTCAAGAAGGTGGCGAGGAATTATCTCTACCTAGCACTCCGGCTAGATTCGACACGCCTTCACGTAGAGGAGATGTTGCTAGTCCAGCATCAATCAGATCCTGGACAATCCCACACATTACCACCGAGCTAAGGAGGCGACAAATTCAATACCCAGCCACAGCAAGGAAAGAGGAACTTTTAAAGCTGCTCCGCACATCAACGGATAACATAGAGGCGGGTGAAGGCACCAGCAACACCAATTTGGGTGACATACATGCTATACTAGCATCACTCATGAAATCCATGAGCAAAGTAAATGACAGACTGGAAAATCTCAAGTCAGTCACCACAGCCCTCACAAAGGCTGAGCCTTCTGCCCTAGTACAACCAGCATCAACCGAAACTCCGTTAGCTGGTTCAATCAATTCTTTTGACACTCAGGACGTTAACCATGCACATATGATTCCAGGGCACATTAAGAAAGATATCCTGGAAGGTAAAGATGTCAACTTAGCATCTCTGCTAATTGCCTCCCAGGATATTGTTAAAAAAACAAAACGTATGCTTATGATGATGTATCTGTGGTGGTCAGATCCAGGGACTCTAGGTTAAACAGGAAACTGACCATCCCTGAGTTTGTTTTGGCATTTGGTATCTATAGAAATGTGTGTACCCTAACAGAAGGGAAAAAATTTGACCTGTATATGCACAAGCTGGTAGACCAAGGAAACAAATATGCTGGTGCAGCATTTTATGACTAACATAGGTCTTTTTCAGCCAAAGTGTCTGGCGCTCTCTCCCAATTCGGGAACAGAACCAATTGGAGCAAGCTGGATACAGAGATTTTCTGCAGACACTTTGCAGGTCTTAAGACATCAGCTTGTGCATCCTGCTCTTCCACTGCCCACACGACCAATTTTTTTCCAAACACAGCGGACGATCACTCTCATGCTCCAAGCACTAGCACCTCTGGTGGAAAGGAGAGAACTACCAGACACAAATTGGGTTGTCCCATAATTTTTTTCGGCAAATTACAGATTTGCAACAACTTTAATATGGGCCCGTTTAATTACAGTGCATGCAGACTGTTGCATATATGTTCTAAATGTTTCAGGGCACATGCAAAAACCATGTGCCCCAATAAAATGTACCCAAAAGCATACTTAACGTCTGTAAACATTAATGTTTTTTCAGCACTACTGACTAATCACCCTTCCAGATATTTAGTAGATTTCTTAATCTCTGAATTTTCAGAGGGTTTCCATACAGGCATCGTGCATATGCCTTCAGAGAATCTAGAATACCCTAACTTGCAGTCAGTACAGCAGAACCCAACAGCTGTAGACACACTCATAGCCCAAGAACTGACAGAGAGGTTTCTATTTGAGCCTTTCAAATCACCACCATTTACAGCGTGGTGCACAAACCCCATTGGGATTGTCACAGGGAAAGATAACAGTATTAGGGAGTTAACTACCA
>OW240916.1:209465464-209495464 GCA_933207985.1 Pelobates cultripes | reverse complement strand
ACTTCATTAAAATATATATGGATTTAAAACGAAGGTGAGAAAGTATAATTTTGGGTAGTTTCAAAAAGTCACATGACCGGCGGCACATACTTAATTGGGTTACCAAAATTAAAGTAGTGTGGCAACAAAGAATAAAATTATAAAACGAAGGGGCTGGCTATAACATAAAGCACTTTTAAAGTGGTCACGTGGTTTTCGGCAATAATAGCCGAAATGCCTTATGGGAAGTGTAGTTTAGAATATAGCATATAAGTTAATGATAAAAAAACACCAAATTTAGATAATAAAATAGGAAAAGAACATGACAAGTATAATACTTTTTACAGAGGAGTTGGTTAATAAAGATTAAAAACATAAGTTAAAACAAATACACCTTATGTTGGAAAGAGGGAAAGACAATCCAAATTAAAGAGACAAATTAGATAAAAGGTGATAATAAAAGAATGTTGAAAATAAATTATATAAAAACCATAATTTAAAGGTACAGACATAGAGATTCATAAAAAATTATATAAATCAAAATCTGCATTAAGGCCATGGGATATAAGAGTCTGAAGTTTACTGTATTTACTGTAAATAAAGAGGGCCTACTAAGCAATAAGAAAAGAAAAGGAAAAAGAAAAGAAAGGAAAAAAGTGTTGAGAATGTGGAGTGGTGGGAGGGTCATTCAAACGCTGACCTCGAACGGTATAGAGTCAGGTAAAGGGTGTTCCTTATATAGGTAAGTATAATCATAAGCCCCTCCCACAATTACAGACCAAATGGCCTTAATTCTTGTGATTGGGGCACATTGCCATAAAAGGAGTAAGTTCCAGTGTTAGCATAGGATAGTATAAAGAGCAAGTTGGTTGTGGTGTGCCAGGACCGACGATATAGCGGTCCTGTAAATAAAGAGGGCAAAAAGTGAATAATCAAAGATTTAATTTAGTCAACAAATACATACACATTAACCAGACATTTCCTTAAATGCATTCCTTATTTCTTGTACTCCTTTGGGTATGTATCATTTGTAAGCAGAAGATTTCCATCGCCCCAGTGATTTTATAATGTGCACTGGTATGGTGGTGCTGGAGGCTGTGGAGGCCGCCCCTATAAGGAAGGAGTGACCCGAGTAGTTAGAAGGGTTGCGACCTAGCTGGGTTAACAGAGATCTGACATCTCTCATGAAAGTAGCGGTAGTAAGCACTGAGCCTTGTAATACAAATAATGGTTGTGATGGTTGTGAGGTAGGGTTTTGAAGGTATGAATCTAGAACCGCAACTGGGCACCATTTATTGTGTGTAGGATAATATGTGATTTGGTGCGTGTTGGCTCGTTTTGTACTGTAGTAGAGCCAATATGTAGTTATCCATGTGTTTGTGTAGGTGGGATCGTTAAAGACATCTATCTGTCTGAGTGGTGGTGATGGTAGTAAACTCTCTTGGCCTGAGAAAACCGTAGAAGGCTATGTACATGGCCGCTTTAATTACGGAGTTGGTGGTAGAATTAAATGGGTGTAAATCTAATAGGTCAGATAGGGATTGGAAAAGTTGGTTGTCTATAGGTAATCTCTGAGAGGTATGTTGGGGAACTGATTTCTGAATGCCTCTGAGTATGTTCTTTATCTGATATGATGACATGAAGCTATGGGTGTTTGGCCATAGAGTTAGCATGTGGTGTTGAATGCCTGTCAAATATAATTTAATGGTGTTGTAAGATAGTTGTAGTTTAAGATGGCAAAACCCAGGATAGATATCATAACAAAAGGTTGGGATATGTCATGTTCCAATAGGAATCTTTTAAACAAGGTGAAGTCTCTGTTGCGTCCTACGAGTATTGGATGAAATTGCTAATTGGGACAGTTCCCTGCTATGTTTCATGAGTATGTCTAATCCATGATTAGATGCTGGAATGAAGGAGTGGCTGTGACTGCTTGAGCGGCTGAAGGAAGTGCTTGATGAAATGCCTGAAATTTAAATCGAGACAAATTGTCAGCGGCTATGTTACAAATGCCTGGTACATGAAAGCAAACCAAAAATAAATTGTGAAATGCGGTCAACCAATTGAGTTCCCTGAGAAATCTCATGATCATTAGAGATGATGAGCGGCCCTTGTTGATGATATGACATGTGACTTGGTTGTCTGAGTATTAACGGACTGATGACCCTGACCATAAATGACCCCATGCCACGGCAGCTGCCACAATAGGGTAGATCTCAAAAAGGGCTGAGGTAGTGGAGAAACCTTCCAAATCCTGGACTTCTACAGGCCAACTACCCCAAAGCCATTTGTTCCCAAAGATTGCTGCAAAACCCGTGGGAGATGCCGCATCTGACCCACGGGTTTTGCAGCAATCTTTGGGTTGGTGAAGTGTCAGACAATCCTGGGAGGAACAAGCTTTTACCATTCCATGTGGTTAAGAAATTCTTCCACATGTACAGGTCTGCCGTGGCTTGGATATCTAAGGACAGCCTATGATTGTCATGTCGGAAGTGTGGAAAAAGGCAAAGAAGTCTGGATATAAAAGCCCGACCTTGTGGTATGATGTACATGGCTATACTGTTATTGTGTATATATATATTATATAAATATAAAAAATAAATAATAATTAAAACTTAAAAACTAAAAATAATTTTACAAAAATTATATACACACATATATAATTTTATTCTAACTGTATTTTGATATTCATATATATTTATATTAAAATACACTTAGAATGAAATATATATCTATATATATATATCTATGTATATCCCCTTAAAAAACAAACCAGTAGTTAAGGACAGTGGATGTACCTAATACGACAGCGGCAAATAGAAGCCCTGGACTTACCTGGACCGGCAATCCACATATATCTCAAAATACACTTATAATGAAATCATATATATGCATTATATATGTACAATATATTATAAAATGCTTTAATTATAATATATTATACATATATAGGAAATAAAAGTGTGTATTCTAAACACACATATTATATATGTGTGTGTGTGTGTGTGTGTGTGTATATATAGAGTGTGTGTGTGTGTGTGTTTGTGTGTGTGTATATATATATATATATATATATATATATACACACACATATATATATATATATATATACTGCTCAAAAAGATAAAGGGAACACTTAAACATCACAATGTAACTCCAAGTCAATTACACTTCTGTGAAATCAAACTGTCCACTTAGGAAGCAACACTGAGTGACAATCAATTTCACATGCTGTTGTGCAAATGGGATAGACAACAGGTGGAAATTATAGGCAATTAGCAAGAGACCCCCAATAAAGGAGTGCTTCTGCAGGTGGTGACCACAGACACTTCTCAGTTCCTATGATTCCTGGCTGATGGTTTGGTCACTTTTGAATGCTGGCAGTGCTTTCAATCTCGTGGTAACATGAGACAGAGTCTACAACCCACAAAGGTGGCTCAGGTAGTGCAGCTCATCCAGGATGGCACATCAATGCGAGCTGTGGCAAGAAGGTTTGCTGTGTCTGTCAGAGTAGTGTCCAGAGCATTGAGGCGCTACCAGGAGACATGCCAGTACATCAGGAGACGTGGAGGAGGCCATAGGAGGGCAAAAACCCAGCAGCAGTACCGCTTCCTCCGCCTTTGTGCAAGGAGGAACAGGAGGAGCACTGCCAGAGCCCTCCAAAATGACCTCCAGCAGGCCACAAATGTGCATGTGTCTGTTTAAACAGTCAGAAAGAGACCCCATGAGAGTGGTATGAGGGCACGACGTCCACAGGTGGGGGTTGGGCTTACAGCCCAACACCATGCAGGACGCTTGGCATTTGCCAGAGAACACCAAGATTGTCAAATTTGCCACTGGCGCCCTGTGCTCTTCACAGATGAAAGCAGGTTCACACTGAGCACATGTGACAGACGTGACAGAGTCTGGAGACATCGTGGAGAACATTCTGCTGCCTGCAACATCCTCCAGCATGACCGGTTTGGCAGTGGGTCAGTAATGGTGTGGTGTGGCATTTCTTTGGGGAGGGCTTTGACCCTTTATCAGGATGAAAACAAAGACACCAGCCCACAGATCAGCCTGGGGAGAAGAGAGGCCGGCACACTGCCAAGAGCATACTTAGGCCACACGAGGTACCCATGGAAGACCTGAGGCGGTAGTGGAGCCCCTCAGGCTCTCTTACCTGGCAGTAGTGCCGAAGTCTTACTGAGCTGGGACTGTGGTATCGGCTGACACATTGGCCATAGACTCTGAGCCTACTTATTGTTCAAACAAAACATAAGGCTAGCTCTTTGGGAGTGTAATGTGCATGCCTAGCATATTCTCTCTTATTATGTCAGCAACTGTTATAACCCTACTTTCCGCTCTATGCATTATGTTACCCGTGCAATGTTTAAGCATGACAAGGTCCTCAATCTCTCTAGTACCTACTAGATCTTAACTTGCTTTACACAGAAGGCAGCAGTTTTCACTTACCTTAATCACCCAGTGGCACTGCAGCTTGATGTCTGTATGATCCTTAGTGTTAACACCTATACTGTGAGTCTTGGCTAGACTCGTTAAGGCATTAACCATCAGCTCACCCTCCACAGTGCCTTTAAAACTCTTAAACAAGCCTGTTTCCCATAAGTTCAGAATCATAATTTAATTTTAAGATCTGTACAGACTCAGCGAATAACTCAGCCTTGCCACACTAGGCAGCTCATAGGCAAAACATATTTCAGTTCAACATGCGACCCCATAATGCCTCAATATTACCAGCTTATTTATGCTAAATGAATCACACGACTGTCTTATCTGTTAGCTGTTATGTTGATCCCACTCTTTCTAAATCTACATTAATCCATAAAATGTGCAATGTTATATTATGCCACACAAATGTCTCTACTATGTTGACCATTACGCTAGCAAATGCTGTTGTGGCATTGCTTGTTGCTTTGTACTTTTCCTGCACGAAAAAAGAAAGAATTAAAAAAAAAATGGCAACAAAAAAGACCACTGAATCAAAAATTCTTACTAAAAGAAACACAAAACAAGAAAATAAACAGTAAAATAAACAAGAGAAACACCTCTCTTTTTTCTCTCCACAAACAAGTAAAAGCGATATGGCTAGGACAGACCTGGAAGAAAATTATTTAAATATGCCAGAATTAACTTCAAAACATTATCCACCTAATACAGAAAGAGGATCAAACAATAACTAAAGTTTTCTTAGAACGAGCACTTGATTCCCAATTGGAAAAATTCAAATGAGAAATTAACAATATTATAAAAGAAATAAAAGAAATTAAAGAAGAACAACAACAGTTAAAGAAGCAACTTCAAGAAAAGGAAGTGTGTATGACAAAATTGAAGGCCAATATACAGCACCAAGAGGATTAAAAAAAAAAAGATGACAAAATCTACAATATGAATCAAAAGATTACTGATTTGGAGTATTATATTATTCAAGGAGAAATAATTTAAGGTTCATAGACATCCCAGAATCGATTACTCATGAATAACTTGAATCATATATACTAGAGCTCAAATAAACACTTGGCATAGGTATATCAGGATACAATCATGCCTTGGAGAGATGCCATAAGACCTTTAAACCTCCTGCAATTCCCAGTTCTAAGCTACGTGATGTTATCATATGTTGTGCATCATTCAGACTTAAAGAGCAAATTATTAAAGTGGCACAAAATATTCACATGACCTCCCCATCTACACAAATAAAAATTTTACCATATCTGTCCTACTATACTAGATCGGAAAGAAGACGTTATGCTGATTTAACAAAGTTACTATGGAAGAAAGAGATAAAATACAAATGGGGCTATCCCACAAAAATAATCATCTCTTATGAATAGAGTACAGTTGTGTGTGATTCACCCGAAAAACTTGCCATCTGGCTCAAAGAGAAAAACCTCTAAAGAGAAGGCGAAAAATGAAAAAAGGAAGAAGAGAGATTTTTTTTTTTTTTTTTAACACCCTATTATAGGGAACCACAACATTAGATGCTATGTTACACAGAGTATAAATAACCTCCTGATCAACGTTATAATAACCTCAAAGAACTGGAAATATCTGCAAAATATGTGAGGGAGAGTGGGGGAAGGAGAGAAGAAAGGAAAAAGAAAGAGAAAGGGGAGCTACAATTAATAGTTTTAAGACACTATAATTTAAAAAAATAAATGTATACAACATTTTCATGTTTACACTTAAGGAAACACAGAGATATTTATAAATTAGAGACATAGTTTGATTATTTACAAAAAAATGTTTAGGAAGGAAAGGGAGGTTAATAAGGGAGAGAAGGGTAACTGCACAAGAAGTTGAAAAAACAGTTGAAAATATATAGTTATACTGTATATTAACTTAGGGGGTCAAATCAAGATGAAAAGGCTTTAACATCCACAATTATTCTGAAAAACATACACTATTTCAAAGAGGTATCTCAAGCATTAGTGTTTTTTTTAATCCATTTATCGATATCAATATTTTTCTTAGTTTTATCCAATTGATTTATTAAACCTCTTTCCGTTATTAACTGGAATAAAAATTGTTCTTTAATTAGAAACCAATGGGGCATTATATCTTGTTTCCAATATCTGAATTTTTGCTGCTACTAATATATGAATAAGAAACATTTTCAAACTTCTATTGACGTTAATTATCTCAAAATATAATAGGAACACTTCATGATAAAATAGCAGATCTAAATCGGCGATCTGTTGAATCTGATAATGTAACTGTGACAAACTGAGCCTCGTCACATGTTCATGGAGGGGTCTGCTGGACAGCCTCTTACCAAAAGACTACCGGCCCCTGTGTTTCGGGAACCGAACAGCCGCATGAACTAGAGATTACCCTGGAGCTTGATAAGCCTAATTGCTACTTTGTAGCAATTTCCACTGCAGTGTTCTATGTGTTCATTTGGGTGGCTACAATTCCTATGGACGACCACGAGGTGGCGGCCATCTTGTTTGCATGAAAGCAGGCAGCAGTGTTTGGGCATAAAGCTCATGGAACTGAAAACAGACACAGAAACTCCCGAACACTGCTGGACTCCCAGCATCGCCTACATTTGGTTCTACAACACTTAGAAAGGTGCTGTTCGGTGAAAACATTCCCACGAACAAGGGGATCAAGCTCCAGGGTAAGACTCTTGACTCTGATCAGTAGTTTGTTTGTTTGTTTTTAAACTAATGAACTAGACTGACCGCAAGCCCTGATTCTCTGGAACTGTTTTGGGCCTGGACCATACGGGTGGTCGGTCAAATTATGACTTCCAGGAAATTCCTGAACCCCTGAAGGGATCTGGGTGATTTTTGTATATGTTGGTCATTCAGATTGGTGCTATCAGGGAATATGGGGATTTTGTGGGTTTTGAGGTATTTTGGGGGTTTTGTAAAAGGTGTGTTTTTGGTGCATGGAGAGATTTGAGTTTAATACAGTGTTTGACTCAATTATCTCCTAGGCATATGAGAGAGATTGACCTAATTTGTATGGGAGTGTCCTGGACCTGAGAGCCAATGTAATTGTGTATATGTTTTTACTGTAGTCTTCTCTCAGACCCAGGGGGGAGTGCCCCTTGCATGGGGACGTGCATATAAGGTCAGTTGTGGCTGCCATTAAACAGATTTGTTTTATCCTTCATGAAGTCTAGGCTCATGTTTGGGGGATTGGAGAGCTATATTCATTCTGGGGATTGCTATAATCACTATACTCCTTTGGATCACATCGATTGCTCTTGTAAGAGCAGCCTGCTTTGCTCTCTGGACTAGGAGAGGTTTACCCACTGGAAGCTGGATCCTGGTCTTGGAGCACAGCGAGACCCCAACCAAACTGTGGTTGTTTGTAGAGTTTACGATGGTTATGGTGTTCCGGTGTGGTGCTTATGGTGCTCGAAAGTACTAGGAAGCAGCGATTGATTGGGGTGCCAGGCGGTCCAATAAATTTGAATCACATCACAGTTCCACCAGATATTAATCTCCTCTTGCTTTACAACTCCAGCATAGATCAGATGAACTGTGAACAATTTTTTAAGACTAAATTCCATGAGTATATCCCTTCTGTACCTGAAATTTTCCTATTCAAATCTCTTTCCCACTTTTTAAGTGCTGGGAATATTGGAGATGATTCCAAAATTCTCAAAATGTTAGAACATTTTTTAATAGATTTTTTGTCTCAGATCCTGTAATAAGTTTTCCTAGGAGCTTGTGTACTTCAAGTTATTCAGTAGAACAAAAGGTGTTTAAAAATGTTTTAATCCTTAAAAAATTTAAATATTCAGTTTGTGGTAGAGTATATTTCTCTCTGATATTTTCAAAAGACATGATTCTCATACCTGGCCTGACATTTTCTCAATACCTAAATTGATTGTTTAAATTAAGATCTTGAATATTTTAAGGCAACATTTTAAACGGTAAGACCTTAATTATGTATTTTCTTTTCTTCAACTCTTTTTTTAATATTTTGCCACATTTTGATAATGGACTTCACCACAATGCTTCCCAAACTCCTCTTTACCAGACTAGAGTTGGACTCTTGCACAGACCAAAATAATTTCAGCACCTCATTATTTTCCACAAGTTTTTGTTCAACCTCGTACCATCTCTCTTGGACAGAGGCATTTTTGTAATAATACTGTGAAATAAAAAGTTTGCTTTATAATATTGCTGAATTATTGGGAACCCCCCACCCCCCCCCCTCACCCCCTGTGTTTTTTTCAATGCTAGGTACTTACTGGCCATTTTTTTTGTTCCTTGCCATATGAATTTTAAGAAAGCATGTTGGATAATAGTTAACTGGGTGTCTGGAATGTGTAAAGGGATCATTCTCATCATATACAATCACTTTGGTGACCATTCTAGTGTATTCCACTCTTTCAATAATTTGTTTGTTGTAGAAAGGAAAGGCAGGAAATAACAGTTGACTATCTTGGTTGGGTCAGAGTATATGTTGATACCCAAATAATTAAATTAATGTACTGTCTCTGTAAAATCTATTTTTTCTTTAATTTCCTTTTTGACTTCGTTAGAAATATTGCTTGGTAGAATTATAGATTTATCCATATTTAGTTTATATCCTGATGCCTTTGCAAATTCTTCTATAGTTATTATAAGCTGTGATATTGATTGTACCGGCTCTTGCAGAGTTAACACTGCATCATTGGCATACATATTTATCTTGATATTGCTTTTGTTTGATTTAAAACCTAAAATGCCAAATGTTTGTCTTATGGCCTCAGCTAAGGGTTCTAGTGACAAAATATAAAGCAAAGGGGACAGGGGACACCACTGTCTAGTTCCATTCATTAAAGAAAACCAACCAGAAGTAAAACCTTGGCCCATAACTCTGGCAGTCATTGTTGTATGTAGTGCCCTTATTTGTTCATAGAACCTGCCCTCCAATCCAAACGCAGCCAGAGTAGAATTCAGGAACTCCCAGATTACCCTGTCAAATGCTTTTTCTGCATCTAACAAAATGGTCAGCAAGGTAGTCCCTGCTGTCTGTATTGCATTTAAGATGTCTATCAGTCTTTTAGTATTATAAAATGAAATGCAAGAAACAACTATCTCTTACCAGGGATAGTGAGTGATACTCTAAGGTGCCTAAATAGTGGAAGCAGCTCAACACGAAAAGTGGAATACCCTTTATACACAATACAGTACAAATATTTAAGAAGAAATGGTATAAGCTATATACCAACAGGTGGAGAGCTATTGCAATACAGATAATAAAAGGGTACACTCACCCCTTCAATACAGTGGCAATGTGGAAATAAACGCTTAAAATAACAAATTAAAACAAAATAAGTACTTCTTCTAGAAAGTAAGAAGTCTAAATAAAAGAGTCCCAATATAAAGTCCAAAGTTCAGCTAAACGCATTTCACTCTATGAGCTTCCTCAGTAGTTGTGTAATAGCCTCAGGAATCTTCTGTTTATATATGTTCATATGGGTCCTCCATTATTAGGTCACATGATGTGTAATTAACCAATCATAAAGTAAAGTTATTTTTCTTTATTATGTCTGATATAGACACCTGTAGTGGAGGAGCCCTCATTGGATAATAATACTGTCAATCATTAAAAAACTTCAATTGAATAAAAAAACCATTAGTGATTCAGTGATGTCATATGAATGGACATCCAATAAGGTCAGTGGTTGGCGGAAGTGGCTGCACGGATAATACCGCCCTCCACCGCCATCATAAAGCGATTTTAATTGGTATGTACATCAGGCATGTACAGCAAAATAGACCGTGCATCTCAGCCCACTATATAACCGGATTACTCCCATGTGTGCATGGGAGGATCCGGGCGCCAATCAGAGGAGTGGCTACGCCGACGTCACAGACAGGAAACTGTGCGTCGGATTAAGTAACCCCTCTCGAACGGCAGAGAAGGGGGAGGAACCCTAGTTCCGGAGGGATGGAACCGGAGGGAGAGAGTCACTGAAGCACCCTGAGATATGTACAGCTTATATGAGTCTCTCCATCCGGTTCATGGATGGCAATAAATGACGTGACGGCAGTCCCGTTCGTCAAAAAAAATGATAATACATACATAAAAAGATATCAAAGTGCAGAAGGTGATCAATTTGGAAAAAAATGAAATTGAAAAAATGATACAGAATATATTGAGTGTATAAAAATACCATTTTAGGGATATATAAAAATGTGTAGTAGTTTTTATTGTTTAGAGGTGCTTATTTGAGTGTGGATTTAAAGGAAGTGGCATAATTCGAAATCAGTGTTCAAGCCATTAGGTTGTAAAGTCCCAAGATTGAAAATCCACCTCATTTCATTTTGTCCTAAAATTTTATTAAAATCACCTCCTCTCCAATTACCTAGCACTTTCTGTATACCCTTAAAGAGAAGCCCTTTGGGGTTACTATTATGTGTGATCCTAAAATGTTTGGATACACTTTGTCCTTCGTATTCCTTTCTAATGTTTCTTATATGTTCTTCTGTTCTTGTATGTAAGTTTAGTTTTTTGCGGCCCACATATTTAAGGCCGCATGGGCATTCCAACAAATAGATTACATTAGTTGAATGGCAAGTAATGAGGCTTTTTATGCCAAACTCTTCATCATTTTTCATGTTTCAAAATTTTTCTACATGTCTCTTTTTGCTTCCAGTGTTCCTACATGCCAGGCACATACCACACCCAAAAAAAACGTTCCTTGTATCGATCGGTTTTAAGTTGCATTCTTTTTTGACGTGATTTTTTACTAATAACTTTTTCATATTGGGAGCTCCTCTAAAGATCAACTTCGGTTTGTCCGGTAAGATAGTGGACAATACAGGGTCTTCCCTTAAAACTGGCCAATGTTTGTTAATGATTTTTCTAAATTGATGGTTACCATGACTGTAGTTACAAATAATTGGTATGGCATCATTAAGCTCTGTTTTATTGCCATTATTTTCTCTATTTTCCAATAAGGACTCTCTTTTATTTGTTGATACTTGATTTAAAACATTGGCTAGATCCTCTTGTTCATATCCCTTTTGGAAAAATTAGCTTTTAATTTTTGTGACTACATTTGGGGATTTCTATCCCATAAAATGCAGCACACTGCCAATCAACCTCAGAGCCGGGAATCCAGGGCTCTGCCAAAGGTGAGCATAACCATTATCACTAATATTATATTCACGTTTCCATACAGTACTACTCAGCTGGTCTGTCTCCTTCTTGTTCCATATCCCTGGAGGAATATCATTCGGGACAAAAGGGTATGTTGCTGCCCAAAAAGCAAAAAGGATTTACCTACGGAGCAAATACTATATAGGCTCCAGTCCATGTGAGTGGTTCAATTTTCTTCTATTACCCATTTCCATTTTTTTGTAAACCATCTGCTCTATATATTGTTTTCTCTTTTTCCTTGTATAGTGTCACGTATTCATCCGCTTATAGAAATGTGGTTAATGACATTTACTGTCCACACAGGAAAAGTTGTGCCGAGCAGCAACCTAATCCATAGAAGGGTTAATGCTGAGCAGTAATTGTGCAAATGAAACCTGGTGTCATGTATTCATCCGCTTATAGAAATGTGTTTAATGACATTTACTGTCCACACAGGAAAAGTTGTGCCGAGCAGCAACCTAATCCACAGAAGGGTTAATGCTGAGCAGCAATTATGCAAATGAAACCTGGTAACTGACTTTGGGGTCAAAGGCCGGTTACAGCCTATCAGAACTAAAGGAGGGGTATTTAGGCCCAGTTCTCAGCCTGCTCAGTGCCCTGTCGTGGTTTCCCTTGTGGTTGTCCGAGAGCGCGTTCCTGTTTATAGTTTTCTACCTGGTTTTTTACTTTGGCTTTGTTTATTGACTTCTCTATATTCTGGTATCCTGACTCCTGGCTTTCCTCATCGCTGTGTCCCTTTCTGTGTTCCCTGACCTCTGCTAGTATTTTTGACTATTCTTTGTACGTTAAATCCGGCCATTCTAAGGACCGGTAATACGTTACTTATTTGTCATTCGTGCTGTACAGTTCTACGTGCTGGATCAAACAGTAATCCTGACATATACATATTTTCCATAAATTTCTCCTCCTCTGTGCAGTTTCTCTTAATTCTAATAAATTGTGATTTAGGAATCCCTTAAAGCCAAGGTGTGAAATGACAACTGGTAGTGTGTATAAAACTATTTACATCAACTTTTTAAAAATATGTACATGTTTGAATTCTATTATCTTTAATAAAAATTTCAAGATCTAAAAAATTCACTCTGGATTTACTAAAATCCGTGGTTAAAACTATGCCCCAATCATTGGTGTTGAGCGTGTGAATAAAACTCTTAAGTGATTCTTCAGTGCCCTCCCAGATAAAAATAAATCATTTTTGTAGCAGAGATAGGTGACCAGGCCTGTTGCCCAGCGTGCCCCATGGTGAACAAACTGGAGCTCCCAAAATGCCATGAACAGATTGGCATAGCTGGGCGCAAACCTCGTCCCCATCGCCATTCCACAGGCCTGTAAATAAAAATTACCATTGTACCAAAAACTATTGCTAGTTAAAATTAGCTGGATCCCCTTCATGATAAAATCAATGTGTTCTAATGAAAAATTTTGTGATTGTTCCAAAAAGTATCTTGTGGACGTGTAGCCCCTACCATTTAGGGATTTTTATATATCCCTAAATGGTATTTTTATACACTCAATATATTCTGTATCATTTTTTCAATTTCATTTTTTTTCCAAATTGATCACCTTCTGCACTTTGGTATCTTTTTATGTATGTATTATCATTTATAATATATATAATTTCCAATTGCCAACTTTATTCTATTTTGACTGGCTAACCTGATATGGAGTACTATCCAGGCATTGTCATATTTTATTTTTTATTATTTTACTTTTTTCTCTCTTTTTTTTCCTTATTTATGCCCATCTTCAAGATTGAGTTTTTTGTCATTCATATGCAGTTGGGAGGAGCTTGGGATGACATACAGTGCCCAACTGTGATGTCGTTAGAGCCACCTCCCCCCAATTGCACATACACTTGCTCTCTTTTTTTTTTTTTTACTAGTATTTATTTATTTATGTTTTCCTCACCAATTACAATATCCATTTTCCATCTTAAGCTCATTTATGTAAAAGTCATTTTTTTTTGACGAACGGGACTGCCGTCACGTCATTTCCGCCATCCATGAACCGGATGGAGAGACTCATATAAGCTGTACCCATCTCAGGGTGCTTCAGTGACTCTCTCCCTCCGGTTCCATCCCTCCGGAACTAGGGTTCCTCCCCCTTCTCTGCCGTCCGGGAGGGGTTACTTAATCCGACGCACAGTTTCCTGTCTGTGACGTCGGCGTAGCCACTCCTCTGACTGGCGCCCGGATGTGCATGGGAGGAATCCGGTTATATAGTGGGCTGAGATGCACGGTCTATTTTGCTGCACAATTCCTTAACATTAGGTAATGACATGCCTGATGTACATACCAATTAAAATCGTTTTATGATGGCGGTGTTGGGGGCGGAATTGGTGGGTGGTATTATCCGTGCAGCCACTTCCGCCAACCACTGACCTTATTGGATGTCCAGTCATATGATATTACTGAATCACTGTTTTTTTTATTCAATTGAAGTTTTTTAATGATTGACAGTATTATTATCCAATGAGGGCTCCTCCACTACAGGTGTCTATATCAGACATAATAAAGAAAAAGAACTTTACTTTATTATTGGTTAATTACACATCATGTGACCTAATAATGGAGGACCCATATGAACTTTGGAACATATATAAACAGAAGATTCCAGAGGCTATTACACAGCTACTGAGGAAGCTCGTAGAGTGAAATGCGTTTAGCTGAACTTTGGACTTTATATTGGGACTCTTTTATTTAGACTTCTTACTTTCTAGAAGAAGTACTTATTTTGTTTTAATTTTATCACCAATCAATTATTTTATTTTATACTTATTAGTCCTATAAGTCCCTTTTAGCCATCAGGAACTACATTTGGGGAGTGCTATCCCATAAAAAGCAGCACACTGCCAATCAACCTCAGAGCCGGGAATCCAGGGCTCTGCCAAAGGTGAGCATAACCATTATCACTAATATTATATTCACGTTTCCATACAGTACTACTCAGCTGGTCTGTCTCCTTCTTGTTCCATATCCCTGGAGGAATATCATTCGGGACAAAAGGGTATGTTGCTGCCCAAAAAGCAAAAAGGATTTACCTACGGAGCCAATACTATATAGGCTTCAGTCCATGTGAGTGGTTCAATTTTCTCCTATTACCCATTTCCATTTTTTTGTAAACCATCTGCACTATATATTGTTTTCTCTTTTTCCTTGTATACATATTTTAAGCGTTTATTGGTCTGTTGGTATATAGCTTATACCATTTCTTCTTATATAGTTTAGTATTATAAATTGATGATCTGCCCAGGATAAATCCCACTTGATCTCGATTTATCAAACCGTCAATTACTGTTTTCAATCTTTCTGCCAACATAGAGAGAAAGGTCGGTAATTTCGAATGATTTCTAGATTTTTGTCCTGTTTCGGTATCGGAACAATATTTGCCTGTAATAGTTCATTAGAAATATTGAAAGACTTCCAAAGGCATTAAACACAAATCTTTGATTCAAAATTATTGAATCCATCCGGCCCAGGTGTTTTTTTTTCCTTTTTCATTTATCATTACAGTTTATCAATTCTAATTCTGTAAATGGTTTGTTAAAATATAGTAGTTGATTTTGTGTAAGTTGTGGTAAAGAAATACTATTCAAAAAGCTGTTAACATCTCTTTTGGAAGGCCTATCTACTATGTTATGTAAACCTTGGCAAAATGTGCTAAAAGCTATTCCTGTTTTATCTGGTCTCAGGGTCTTAGTAACATTTCACCATTGTCGATGATCTTAATAATTCTCTTAGCTTTTTTTTTTTTTTTTATGTTTGGACATAAGTTTATCTGCCTTATAACCCAGATAGTACAATTTCCTTTTTAGAAAGATTAGAGCTTTATTAGCCTTTATAATTAGTTGGTTATTAATTAATTTTTCAGTCTCAGATATCCTAATAGAGAGTTGAATTGACGGTGCTTGTTTATTATGAAAATGTAAATCATCCAACATTTATATATAATTCTGCTAAATTTATGAATTTCTCGTTATTTAATTTTTTTTCTTAGGCTGTTAGGTTTATGAGAGAGCCATGTATGACGCATTTATATGCGCACCAAATCACCAGGACCTTTCCCTCTATTTTCACTAAAAGCCAAATCCATTAAATCTTTAATTTGATTCAAATTGTTCTCATTTTCGAACACCCAGTAATTCAATTTCCCTTCTGGTTTATATCTTTTAATGTGATCATCTAAGTCCATAATAATCATCGGATTATGGTCAGACCAAGAAGTCGTTGTAATAAATATCTTTTTTATCCTCTTTGCCACTGGTCTATCCCCTAATATCAAATCAATTCTAGAATTCTAGAAAACCAAAAAAAATATTTTTCTTTAGGGTGGAAAATCTGCCAACAGTCTTACAAAGCAAAGAGCTTAGTTATTTCCAAAAATCTTTTAGCATTATTCAATAAATTCCAAATTTTTTTTTTTTTCCCAATGATCTTTTGTCTAAATCGGAGTCTAGAATGCAGTTAAAATCGCCCATTTTTACAACCTGTCCTGTTTTAATACGGTCAATTTTATACAGAACTTTTTGAATAAATGTAATTGAAGACGTATTTGGAGCATAAATATTAGCTAACGTATATGTTTGGTTATTAATTTTGCACACGAAAATAATAATTCTGCCTTCAATATCCAAAACCTGATGGATAATATTTAAAGTGATATCTTTCAAAATTACAAAAGCCACCCCTCTTTTTTTTGTAAGCTAGGGCTGCACTTATAACTATAGGAAAAAGTTTCGAGTAAAATTATGTTTAACCTCCATAGTTCAATGTGTTTCTCGGAGGGCCCCAATATGAATATGTTCCCTTTTCATAAAATCTAATATTGTGTATCTTTTAAAATGTGAATTGATCCCCTGAGCATTTATTGTAATAATCTAATAGCCATAATCTAAACGACTTGAATTCTCACCTCTCAAGGACTGGGAAACTCATCGCTTTCCCAAACATAGACAACAAAAAACATTTACTCAACTGCCCATACATGACAGTATAACCTCCATACAAACATCTTATACCTTGCATTAGGTATCTTCTACTCAACTGGAGAATATCTCTCCCTACCACACGAGTCGACGATAACCTCACCAGAGTGACGACTCCCTTATCTAAGCCTACTGATCCTAAAATGAACAGAGACTTAATCCCCTAGTGCTCAAAGAAAAGTCTCCTTGCCAGGTTCTTTTCTTTGAGCAATTGGATGAATCGAAGAGGAGAAAAAAAAAAAACAACTAACTAAAAAACTGGCATCCATACTAGAATTCACCCCTTCAATTTATATGTGCAATCATCCACTTCACATTAACTAAAATCTATAGAGTCTATCTAATAATTTAGATAGGTCTATATAGGTGACTCTTACAAAAGGTTAATACAAACAACTTTCTTTTTCTTTCCATTTTTTTCTTTTATTTCACACCTTTTTCCCTTCCTATCTTTTCTGATTAAAACAATTTTCACAAATGTGTATATATACTATATGTAAATTATGTGACTCTATAATATTCGTTTAGTGTTATACATCCACTTCCTCTACCAATATTTACATAGTAATATACAAACAATGTTTTTTTTACCTATACTCATATCTTAATTTCATATTATACAATGTCATATTATGAAACAAAAAAAAAAACAACAACAAAAAAAAACACCCAAGTCGTAAATTGTTTAAATGGGTCAATATAGCACCCAGTTTCACCATTTGTACTTCTGTATTAATTTTTTTTTTTTTTTGGCAATATATTCAAATGTTCCATTATACTATTATTTACCAGATATGCATCCATTTTGTGTTCGTGGATAAATCTGTGTAGTAAAAGTCCAACTCTAATTCATATTTCTTCTTGCCCTTTTACCAATTCTTTACTTAGCAAATCCCCTCTATTTTAACACTATTATAAAGTTGCAATATAAAAAAAAAGACAAAAACTTTTCCTTTTTTTCTTCTTCTGCCCTTTCTTCTCCTTCTTTGTTTCTTCTTCTCATTTCAACTGTTTTATTCTCTTCATATGTCATTTCAGTTAGTTTAAGCTCTTTTCTTGAAGCCATTGTTTAAGCGACTTCGGTTTCTGAAAGGTAAATTTTTGGTTTTCGTAGTTTACGTTCAAACGTATTGGGAAGCCCCATACTTATTTTATTTTATGTTTTCTCAGTATAGCGGTAAAAGATGCAGAAGCTTCCTTAAACATATAGTATGATTACAATATTATCACTGAACACAAAAACAGATCTACAATATATTTTTTTTTTTTATCCAAACATCTAACAAAAATGTATCCTTTTTATAAGGAACCCTAACATATTGGAGGTGGAATAAGTTGTTGAATATTGGACAGGAGAGTAATTCATTAAGTATTCAAACACAGTACACTAGTTGAATTAGGTTTAAAATAGTGAATGATTTTTTATAAAACTCCAGAATTTTAACATGTTTTTTTGTTTTTGTTCTTTTAATCTTTCTCTCCTTCTTAAGGAAATGAGAAACATACTCTTCAAAGCAGACCTCTGCTCGGGCTGCCATTTGTTAAATGGCAATGATTTTTATGTCTCTTGTTAGGGTAAGGTACCCACAGAGACATTTTTGTACCCTTAGAATAATGGGTTTTTCTATGTTTTTAATGTATTTTTGTTGTTTGGTCTGTGGTTCAGTTGGAATTTTGGTGTTTTGGACTCAAGGCATAGGGACCCAGGGACTGGAAGAAAATAGTACACAGGGACTATGGTTAGAAATGCTACAATTCATTATCAGGGACTTAACTCTCCGTTTAAGAGATCTATCTTCTTAGAGTATTTAAGAAAACAGAGAATTGATATCTGTGGGGTACAGGAAACTCATTGGAGAAAGATAGATAATACTAATCTAAAATCTAAAATGTACACAATGATCCTGTCAGCTTCCCTTGAACATAAAAATTGGTATCTATATTTGTATCTATGAATTTAAATTATAGAAATACCTGTACAGAACAAGATACAGAAGTGAGATACATTATAGTAGTATATGAGATTGATAATATTACATATTCATTGACTAACCTTTATGCTCCAAATCACTCTTAATTGCCATGTATAAGTAAGGTTTTAAAGAGAATAGAAATGGTTAAACAAGGAATTGTGAAGATTCTTGGTGACTTTAATTCTATATTTGATCTATTATTGGATAAACAAAAACACTATGGGCCAGATAAGAGATAAAGGAATATTAAGACGTGCTGACAAATTCAGACAGATAATTCAAAATTATTCCTTTTTAGATATCTGGCGCATTTTTCATCCAACAGAATTAGATTTTACATGTTTTTCCAAATCTTATTATGCAAATTCTCATACTGATTTTATTTTGGGTGATGTTAAATTAACTCATCAAACAAAAACGATAAAAATAAATTAAATTTTATGGTCAGACCACAACACAGTTATCATAGAAGTTAGAGATTCTTTTGAAATCCCGAGACCGGAATGGAGATTAAATAATTATATTCTCTCTAAACCAGACAAAATAGAATTTATTAGAAAACAGACTAAATATTATTTTAAAGAAAATCAGACTGAAGAGACCTCCTCTTCAGTTGCGTGGTGCGCATATAAAGCTGTAACTTTTAAATAAACTTGTTTTCAAAGACAAAGAATATAGGGAAAAAGACCTAACTGACTTACATATTCAATTATATAATCTCTCAAGAGATAACAAGGTATCCCCTTCTGAGGTGTTGTCAAACAGAATTATCATCTTACAAAATAAGATTAATGATCTCTTAATAAATAAAGTAAGCAAAACACTTGAAAAGACTAAAAGCAACATTCTACTATAGAGGGAATAAGACAATGACAAATTGTTGTCCAATAAACCTAAAGATAAAATTAAACAAAAAATTCTAAAATTATATATAAAGATGAGACATGTCTATCGCCAGAGAAGATTGGGATGGCCTTTAATGATTATTATCAGTTTTTTAATTTGCCTTATCACCAAACAGACCCTAGGGACTTCTTTAGAAATAAGACCCTCCCAAAGATCTCGAAGAAACATCTAAATGAACTAAATGCTCCAATAACTTTACAAGAAATATATACACGGATATAATTACTGAAACCTAAAAAAGCACCAGGGCCAGATGGGTTTACGGCAACTTTCTATAAGCTATTTAAAACTGAAATATCACCTTGTTTGATGACTACTTTTAATGAATTTGTCTAAAGTGAAAATCCCAGAATTTTATCTGCTTTTATATTTTATCCTAATTCCTAAAAATGAATAAAATATATATATATATTAACTATTTGTATTACAGATGTATAAACATTCCAAACATAAAATAGCAGCAATACTTGTAAGACCTAAAATCTTGGAGAGAGAGAGAAAAATGTAAATACACATAAAACTTAAAGATTTAATTAAAAAATAAATATTAAAAATATAAAATGTGATTAACTCTACATGAACTCTCATCTGAAAGTCTATGATTAACCCATCTGAGAACAGAGTATCTAAATTAAAAACTCACTTCATTTCACATTTACTGAAAGTGGATTTGATATTTCCCCCCCTCCCTCCAGTGTTTACTAATCATTCCTATAGGGTCTTTACTGTGACGGTCTAAAAAGTGCAAAGAGACATTATGGTTCTTATACCCTCTTTTAATTTTATATATATGCTCGCTTTATTTTAGAAGTGGATTCATTGGAGATAGACATAGGAGAAGATTTGTCGCAAATATGTGAAAGGCAGAAAATAATTATGATACATGGAACCAAGAACTACTAACAATTGTTCTAGCAGTTTGGGAAAGGAGGCACTTGCTCGAAGGTTCTAATTATCCTATAATCATTTTAGCTCACCACAAAAATCTGACTTTTTAGGCGAGGCTACAAGGTTATCATCCAGACAAGCTAGATGGTATCTATTACTTTTTAGGTTTAACTCTTTTTTGTGTATTTTGGTGGCCCTCCTTGCATAAGGATGTCATGAATACATACAAGTGTGTGATGTGTTTGCTAGGGTTAAAGTCTCTCAAAATAACTGCTTACTACAACTTTACCTATTCCCAGCAAACCATGGTCCCATATAAACTGGCTCCTCAGTTTCTTCTGCCCTGCTTGTGGAAGAACAGCAGGAGTTTGAGGTTGAGTATTCTATCCTCCTGGGAACCAAGGAAAAAAATTGTCTTCCAATTCCCAGCATCCCAGCCTATCACATGACATTTCACTGGAAAGCCCAGGATGTCCTCTTTACAATAGGGATTGATAAAGTAGCTCAAAAGAACAATGTCCAGTACAGAGGACACAAGTTAATGGGCTGGGTCTCAGGAAGATATATTGGACTCCAATATATTATCAGTCTTATATATTGGACTATTGCTTTTTCATGTGGTATGCTACAATATCATCATTGGAGAAGGTTTGGTCCTGAGAAACGTAGTTGAATCTCTTGCTGCTGATGTTCACTCCCCTACGTTCCTTAAATTCCTGTTTTCCTAGTCTGTCCCACCCAGTAGGCATTTGTGGGAATATTGTCGCTGTACTTCAAAACGCTGTGCTTGGACTTCCTGAGCGCACACCAGCAATACCACGTCAGCCATGGCTAATACCACCATTATCAACAACACTAATACTGGCACCATCAACAGTTCCATTAGCATCAGTCAAATGTTATAGAAAAAAAGTTCTATTTTACAGACAAGTGTTTCGATAGCTTCTACTGCTGTCAATGCAAATCCACCTGCATCTGCAAGGCAAAGAATTGAGGATACTATATTGTACCAATGAAGCCAAATTTGGGATCAATTTGTGTGATTCCAAAAGGGCAAACTGGTAAAGTGCAAATTGTGCAGAAAGGAAATGAGTAAGGTTGAATTAAGGGTGTCACATCCTGCCCCATTCTGCACAGATGTCTGGTATTGGCTTCTGGTATCCAGTACTCATTTTACAATTCATGTTTAGTTTTTCTTGGTTTTTCTGTTTTTTTATTTTATGTCTGGTTTTCTTTATGCTGGATTTTCTGGGTTCATTCCTTTATTCCGTTCCTGCAATTCCTAGTCTCCTGGATTCCTTTAAATGTTTGTTTTTTGTTGCCACACCCATTTCTTTGCCATGAATCCTTTTTGTTTCAGTCTGTTCCTGCAAGTAGTGGTCTCACTTCCTCTGCTCCTTTCTTTGCAGGTAAGTACTGCTTGTGTTTTATTGTTGTTTATTTAGTCATGCATATCTAGGCAGTTAGGACCCATCGTAATTGGAGTATTTTGGCACAGTGGTGGGCTGCATACATCTTGGACATTTATGTATGTCTAAATCTCCAATGTTTATTACATATATAGTAATAAGTTATGTCTCCTCTTGTTTTGCCTTGTATCTCTTGTCTCATTTTATTTTGTCTTGTATTCCCAGTTCATGTACAGTCCTGTCCTGCCCTGCCCTGCCCATGTCCTGTTCATGTTTTGTGTACATGTTCCAGGTTCTGCTTCCTGGCCTGCTCTAGTTCTGGGTTCTTCTAGTCTAGTCTTGTTTGGTGCCTGTTCCAGTCTTACCTTGTTTTTAGTACTGGATACATATCTGCTTAATATCAGCTCCTGGCATCCGCTTAAGCTGCATCAGGGCTCTGGTATGTGGCCGCACAAATCCTGGTGCTCAATCCTGGTGGGGTTACCCTGCACCAGACCCTGATTGACCATTTCCACGCTGAGATTCCTATCACCTTCATCAGGCATACAGGTGTCCCAGTCTTCAGACCGCCACCCATGACAAAAGGTCATCTAACTAGTGCCCGTATGAAGCAGCATCTTCAAAGATACCACAAGTCTGTATTACTGAGGGAAGAAGAGGAATATGAAAGTACTAGTATAGGCAGCACTAGAACTGTATCTGATTCTGTGTAGTTGCCACAACTGCCACCAGGTCTACCTTCTCTTCTACTACAACCACCCTTAGGCAGAGCAAGGGGGAAGGTAAAGATAGCTCCAGTGGTTAACTGAGGCAGATTGGACTTGAACCTTATTGGGTGAATTAAATCAGATGAAAAAAAAATAGAAACAAATACAAAGTTCCTCTTGCTACTGCCAGTGCCACTTACACCTACTTTAGTTCACTGTTTTAGAATTGTTTGACTGATTAATGATTTTTATTTCTTTTTATATTAAGAGACAGATTTTATTTGCAGTGTGCTTCTATGCCACTGCTTGGGCAAGCATCCATCTTAAGAAATAATTAATTAATTATAATGAAATTACTTATGCTGCTGCTCCATCTTTTTTGAATGCCTTTCATGGTGGTTTTTCCCTGCCTGACCAAGTTTTGCGTGTTACCAATGCAGACACATTGGGAGCACTGCACATTTCCATGATGAAGGAATCTCACTTACTTTTCTAAGGAAAAATTAGTTGGCATGGGCAGTTGAAGCTTTCCCACAAATCCCGTCTGTAGTGTGATTGATCATCTTTCAGTGTGGGGAAAAAGATGCAGTTAGCTTTTACCAACTGTATCTGCTGTGGTAGAAGGCCCTGCAAGACTCAGTCATTTGTAAAACCACTTTAATGAAAGGCATTTGAAAGGCAGCAGCAGGAGTAATTTAATTGGAAAACAATTGATGACCTACTCACCTGTTTTATTGTTTGAAAATCACCTTTTTTCCAATCAAATGACTCATACTGCTGCTAGGGTAGAATATGTTTTTTTAACGGAAGGATGGTCACTAGAGCTACAAACTGGACGTTTGTAAAACCTTCCAATGGTGGAAGGGGTAAGTGGGTGGTCAATTGTCCACTCATGTTTTCCCTACATTTTTTGGATAAATTCCCTGTATGGACCTTTAAATGAGTTCTGCTCCCCATTTTCCATGAATTCAAGATTGTAATGTTCCCTCACTTTCTATTGTTTTATTTATATATATATATATATATATATATATATTTTTTTTTTTTTTAATCGACACATGATAATCTAATTTTATCATCTCCAAATATCCGATATTGCATAGCCATGTCAGCAGAGTCATAGTCTCCCTTTTTTTTTTTTACTGTTCTGATCGTCTGCAGGTCATCACTATTATTTGGGACATGTTTTAATGTCATCCCAACAGAAGGCAAATTCATGTACTCCTGTTGTAAAATACATTTTTTTTTTTATAATGACAGATTTTGGGGTGCAGCCCCTCCACGGCATTGTGGGAGAAAGCCCCAGCTCTGGAAGAAAGGTTAGTAAGTCCTTTATTTTACACATTTTTATTGTGAACTAATCTAAATAGGGACAGGGGTATTATAGCATCAGGAACACAGGTATGTATTCCTAGTGCCTGAGTGTTCCTTTAAAGTCTACAACTGAAATCCCAGTGTCTTTATAGCCTTCATCTACTTAACTGTTTCATTCTACCACAATCTAACTTAAAACCTGTCAAAACAAGATAAATAAATGTAAACATTGAGCATGTAAAATGCATATAATTCACTAAAAATAATGATACATTTGGAGTCTGTTATTTTGAAAGCTTGAGTAAAAAGTAGAAAAAGGATCAAAATAAATAGTCTTTGTTTACTGCAAAATCCATCAGTGACAACATAAAACTGATAATTTATTTGTACTCTTAAACTGGAAGCAGGGGTTTTCTTGAGATGGGTCTAGATGATGCAAATTTGAAGGATTGTTTACTAAAGTGAGAATTTACAGTGAAATCTAAGTGAAGCTCAGATTTAAGTCACGAGTACTGAACTAAAAGGAGGAGATTTTTTTTTTTTTTTTTTTAAGCAGTTTGGCTATTTTGACCCTAAATTGGAAATCAACTTTGAATTCTCACTTTTGTGAATAACCTTGGTAAAGTTCCAAATGGGTTGATACGATTTTGGTCATGGCTTCACTAATCTGCTAAATGGCTTTTCTCAACATTTAAAGTTTCCCACTGAGATTATGTATCAAAGCCTGGGTTCCTCTAGATCTCATTTCAGGTTCTGAACCCAGGAGATTAAAAAATTTACTTTGAATTCACTTTGAACTTCTGACAATTCTCACTTTAGTGAAAATTGATGTTAGTGTGTTAGGGTTTCTTTGCTGTTTTAAACAGCAACCCTTACTTTTTCTGTGTCTGAGTTTTCAGCTGATTTTAACCATCAGCTCCTTCAGTTGCCACGGTTACTCACCTGATAATAGTATCCAGCCCTGCTGCTAATCAGGGCAGCCTATTTAAGCAGCAAATCCCAGTACATCCTTGCCCTTGCGTGGTTTCCTTTTCCCAGAAGATGCCTTGTTCCTGTGTGTTCCTGGTTCCTGACTCTGGCCTTGTTCCTGACTTCGCTGCTCTCCATTCTCCTTATCCTGGCTCGTCTGACTACCCGCTTTGGTGCCTGACCCCTGCTTGCCTCCTGAACTTTGCTTTTGGTTATTACTTTATTTTCTATGTATTAATAAAGGTGTTTTTGCATCTAGTTTTGTCTCCATTTGGATCCTGGTCCCTAACATAGTGTTTTAAACATTTTCAAAGGGTAGGTGTGTGAGATTGTTAGTATAGATTTGTAACTTTGACCATGCAAAGTGTTAGACTGTTCTGTAAATTGTGTAAACAATGGTCCTTTAAAGATTTTTTTTTTAAATAAAACACCAGAATTCCAATCAAAGTTCAAGTACACCACTTTCTACTTTCCTAAGAATAGGATGCACTTGTTCTAATATCAAAAGATTTTTACATAAATCACATGAACTGAATGCTATCTACATATCCATTGGACTTCGTAGATTAAATTTGTACCGTACTTTCAGTTACAAAAAAGGACATCACTCTTAATTGAATGAAAAATGTTAATTTGTTCTATCCATTATTCAAAACCTGATGGAGCAAATGCTTCCAACAGTGTTACAGTGTTCTTGCTGTGGACTGTATATCAATCAAAATGTAGAAATGCTATGTGGAATATCTGTAATGCTTGATTCTGTAATTGCACATCTAAGTCAAAAGACCCAGAAACTCCAAACCAAGACTTTGTTTTTGTAATGGAGCTTAATAAGAAACATTCCAACAAAGAATATATTTAACTAAGAACAAAACACAGCTGCCAATTATTTTCATAGACCTGGAGAATATATAATTAGAAAACAATAGGGTAGACTTTCAAAAGCTGCCTCACAGATATAGCACACTCATGCGCACACACACACACACACACACAAATGATGTCTCATATATTTAATAGTAGTCAGATCTGTCTGGCTTTTCAAAGTCTTGAGTGACATAGAAGGAGCATTTTTAATCCCAATATTCAAATTGTATACTCTTTTTATTCATGAAATTCAAACATTTTAAAAGGTATATAAGTTTTTGGTAGATATTTTTCCTTAAAGGGACACTACAGTCACCAGAACAACTACAGCATAATGTAGTTGTTCTGTTGAGTATAGTCAGTACCTGCCGGCTTTTTGCCATAAACACTGTCTTTATAGAGAAAAGGAAGTGTTTATGTTACAGCCTAGGTATACCTCCACTGGCCACTCCTCAGATGGCTACTATGGGTGCTTCCTGGGGCAGTGCTGCACATTTATTTATTTATTTATTTATTTATAACATATTTTACCAGGAAAGATACATTGAAATGTCTCTTGTTTTCAAGTATGTCCTGGAGAACTTTCCTCAGAGGGATGTGTAGCGGAGATGCAATATTCCCCAGGTTATCTCCGCTTATAATCCAAGTGAGGCTCAGGAACAAGTAAATAATAAATCCACAGGCAAGGTTTCCAGCAGGTAAAACAACAGCAATATCCCCACAGCAATCCCAATAACTGGACGACACACAGTTTCAGGAGCAGAACTGAAAGCTTTAATCCACAGTCTCCTTATAAAGCATGCTCCCATGCAAGGGAGGGATTTACAGTAATTATTACAGTAGCCAATCCTGTCCTGGTAACCTCCCACACATCTCCTCCCCTCAGCCAGCATCATAATCCCCTTATCCAGTACAGTAATTCCCCCCGTTTCTGGATGTACCCCTAAACGTAGGGGTACCTCTTTAAATCCTACATCCCCGGATACCCCTGATCTGGGGGAACAACATATCCAAAAATCACCCAGATCAGACCAGGGGTTCGGGAAATGTATGGAGGGAATAAAATGACCGACCGCACTAACTGAGATAGCCGAATAAGGTTCCATGCGAATGGGCCCTGCGGTCGGTCCTGGCATAAGGGAACAAAATACACGAAAGCCTCTAGCTATAGAGGCTAGGGAGGGTTCGCCTGAATCCCCTCGTTCGGTATTTTCTATCTACCGAACGAGGGGCCGTTCGGTAGTTTGGAACCGAACGGACCAGGTTTGTGGAGGTCTCAGCGGTGTTCGCCTACTCGAGTGTCCGATTTTAGTTCCAGACACTCGACGGCAAAACACCGCTGTTCGGGAGTTTTAAAATGGCCCCCGAGAACAAAGGACGGCTACTTCCTAGTCAATTACCCGTTCGCAACAATGTTGCAACGGGTAATTGAGGACACACTTCACACAGGGGAGGTCTGGTTGTTCGGTATTTTCATTCGAATAAACTAAGGGAATGAAACTACCGAACAATCAGAAGAATACAATTCTTTTAAAACACATAGAAAACTAGCAGATCACACGAATGCAATTATTTCAAAGACATTTGCAGGACAGCCCAGTGCCATCCACTACAGGATGCATTGATTCAATGCAGCTATATGAGGAGATGCTGATTGGCCAGGGCTGTGTTTGGCTTGTGTTGGCTCTGACCCTGATCTTGACAAGCTCAGCCAATCCAATGCTTTCCTATGGGCTAGATTGTGTTTTTAACACTATAGGTTCAGGAATACATGTTTGTGTTCCTGACCCTATAGTGTTCCTTTAACCCCTTAAGGACCAAACTTCTGAAATAAAATGGAATCATGACATGTCACACATGGCATGTGTCCTTAAGGGGTTAAAAGAAAAAAAATCTTATTTGGCATAACAGTTTAACAGTGGACAAGAACTGGCCCACTGTGACGCATGCCCAAATTATGTTATCTGAAAAAATTATAACTGGAGCTGTGGTGGAGCCAGAATTACTTGCCCTTACAATGACAAATTAATAATCATGCATTCAGAAAATATATATATTTTTTACTTTTATAATTCTCCCCCTGTGAAAAGATCTTCTCCATGCATCAGATGGGTCAGCTTTAAGTTTCACATTCAGTTCATAGTTAACATGATTAGTCCAATATCTTAAAAGGTTGATGTATGTTGCCATATGAAGATTGGACAATATCTGTAAATTCTGCATATAAGGGGGATAAATAAAAAACAAAGACTCCAAACAACTGTTACACACCAAGACGTAGACTCCACAAGACCTCTCAAAGTGTCCTGTGGTATCTGGCACCAAGACACTTGCAGCAGATCCTTTGAGTCTTGCAAGCTGTGATGTGAGACCTCCATGGACCAGATTTGTTGTTATAGCACTTCCCACATATGTTCAATTGGATTGAGATATAGGGAATTTGGAGATCAAGGCAACACCATAAACTATTTGCTTTATTCTTCAAAACATTTGTGAACAATTTTTGTAGTTTGGCAGGGTGGAACACCATGGAAGTGGTGTACATGTTCTGTAACAATCTCTAGGTAGTTGTTACATGTCACTATAACATCCACATAAATGCCAGGACTCAAGATTTTCCAGTCAGCAATCATTGCCCAGAGCATAACACTGCCTCTGTTGGCCTGCCATCTCTTCCCCAGGTAAATGATGCACATGCACCTTGCCATCCATTCACCTGGTCTAAAAGAAAACGTGATTCATCAGGCCAGACAACCTTCTTCCATTGTTCTATGGTCAAGTTATGATGCTCACATCCCCATTGAAGGCACTTTTATCAGTGGACAGGGGTCATCACAAACTCTCTGACCAGTATTAACATCCCACAAGACTTGCCCTTTTGAAGATGCTATGACCCAGTCATCTAGTCACTGATACCAAATTTGCTCAGTTCTTTTCACTTGCCATAGATAGATAGATAGATATAAAATATATGATGTATAAGTGTATATATAATAACATATATTTGTATAAAGTTTACTTTAAGAGTCAGTATTTCATCTGCATTGGTTATCAGTAACCTGATGATATGTGTGACTTTTTTTTCTTTACTAATTTTTTAAAGGTACAGTACATTCTCTATTGGTTCAACAATGTATTGGACGTAAGATCTCATACAGACTAGAGAAGGCATACTTTTCATGTTTTGTTCTTGGGTCAAGAATATCTGGAAAATGTAGCAAGACCTAGATTGGCAGATTTAGATATTCAATTCTGCTAACTAGAGGGCCATAAGTTAAATACATATTTTATGGAAATATTATGTTACTATATCTGCTGTTTAAGCTAAACTGTCCTTAAGTTTATAGAATAGTATGCTAATGCTATCAAGACTATCAAGATTATTCACTAAGTGTGAATGTCCCCATACCCAATGGGGCAAAACCATTTGCTGTTGTATAGGGCTATTCAGACTGCAAAATCCAGACATTACTAATGGAATTCAGCAATGTCCAGATTTGTAAAAAGGCCTAAATTTGGTCCAAACACTGCTGGACGGTGAAATCAGAACCCAAGCAAAGTGTTTGAAGATATTTATTTATATAATTTTGTTACATTTACTGTATGTGAGAAAAATTGCATTTTTGTTTTATACTAAGTTTTCAAACCCTGTGAGAAAAAGTGCAAGACCTATATACTGTCTAAAGGTGGTCATTTCCCAAATAGGTGAAAAATATAAATTGTGTACATTTAAATATTTTTTAATACTCAAGTTTGTCTGCAAAGCAATGTCTACACAAAACTGCTGTGCTATGACATGTTTATATGCTGACTATTCATCCCTTGCTTCAAATAAATAAATAAATATTATGATATGTTTTGAATGAAACCGTTATTTTTTGTATAGGAGTTAATCTCTCAATTAAATATACATACAATAACAAAAAGTTGATAATAGTGAACAGTTAATAAATATGTTATTGTTTTGGATCAAATCAAGCATTTGATTATTTGTCTATCTACTCCTTTTTAAAATTGATTAATTAATTGCTTGCACGCTTTTTCCTAGAAGTAATTCACACCAGAGACAAAGTTTCTGATTAGTGAAAAACCTGAGGAATGGTTTATTTCACAGGGTGGGAGCCCCTTTTAAAGCAGAAATATGTCATGTACGGAGTCACAGTTAACATAAAGTATACATTCAACAATTGGTTAACAGTCTAAGGGGTCTTGTCTAAACCCACCCTACAGGATGTAATGTCATCATTACAGAACTCTCCCACCCACATTCCAGCTCCATCTTGGTTACACAATGGGAGGGGGAGTGAGTAGTTACTGAACAAAGAGAGGGCTGAAGGGGAAACAGTTACTTTAACAGCGATTTTCCATTTTGTTACACGTGGCAGGGA
>OW240916.1:209434481-209462931 GCA_933207985.1 Pelobates cultripes | reverse complement strand
CATGACGTACCGTCCTTGTGTGGAGTGTTAAGCCGGGGAATATAAGGAGGTGCCGAGTCTTGGAGTGAGCAAAGGGGCGAGAAGTTAGCAGGGATCCGAGAGATGTGAGAAGCAGTGAAAGTTAAAGTGACCCGGTAAAATAGTCATTTGCCCAGAGCCTTAAAAGAAGAGTTGGCAGTCGTAATACCACACGTTCTATCGTAGTATTGTGTAGGATGCTGCAGAGGGATTAAAGTTGAGAGACGGGCTAAACGGAGTGAAAACGGAGTGTAACATAAAACCAGAATGCCAAATTACTGGGTGAGACAATAATGTTAAGATAACTTTACAAGAGATAATAAGTTTACACCTACACTCGCACAGAAATAGATATTTATTGCGCTATTTTTTTTCTTTCTTAATTAAGATACCAGCTAAAAAACGAAAATAAAAACTTTTAACACAAGGTAGAACAGGTGGGGGGGGAGAGGACGTAGGGTGGAGGGACAGTAATAAACAATAAGATTTCTTAAACCAGAATGGCTTAAAAAAAAGGAACAAAACAATGGAATGAAGAAGGAGATAGAGAAAAGGACAGACAATAAACAGGAGAAAAAGACTGTCTAGCAATTTATTCTCACCTCAATCCACAAAAGTCTGCAACGAAAAGTAAAAAATAGAAGAAAGACAAAATTAAACAGAAAATAAAAAACTTGAAGATACAATACCAGCCCTAGAAAAATCATGGGATATGGATCAAATAACAGTAACAACAGATTATCTAAATACAAGACTGGAGATGCTATTCCAACAGATAAAATAAGAAATAATAACAAATGTATCCGAAACTAAGGGAGAAATAACAGTAATATCTAAAGATATGACAAATTTGGAAGAAAAACTAGAACATTTAGAGCTACAGCTAAAAATTCAAGAAGATAAGGAAAAACAGCAAGCAAAACAAATTAACATTCTGGAAAATAGAATGTGTGGAAGATAAATCAAGACGCTGTAATTTGCGTATAAGATATGTTCCGAAAGATATAATACAAGAGAAACTATTAGAATTTCTAGAAGAGTTTTTTAAACAACTCGGTCTTGGATTGGACAGAAAAAAAACTTATTGGAAAGATACCATAGGCTAGAAAAACCAAAAGGCTTGGAGAAAGATATACCAAGAGATATTATCATTTGCTGTCATTCCTACTTGATGAAAGAAAGCATACTTAAAGCAGCAACAAATATAAGGAAAGAAGGAAAACATTTTTACAAATGGAGATATAATTGCTTGTTGCAAATAATGTGTGAAGAAAGAAGAGAATTGTTTGACAGTTTAAAAATGGCCATGAGTTGGATTACAAGTAAAAGTCTTTATTAAAGAGAAAGAAGTTGGACATAAAGAAAAGAATAATTGTGCAACCCTCCCCCCCCCCTTTTTTTTCTTTTTTTTTCTTTTTTTTAATATTTTATACAGGTCATGGACTAACCGCTATAAAAATAATATTGGAAGCAAGATTAGTTTAAATAATGCATAATGGTTATATTCATTAGATAAGAGGAATGTTAAGGGAACCACTTTTTATAGAGGAAGACATTCGATGAGATGAGTGAGGTAAATCCAGAGTTTTTTACAGAAGGAAAAATTGTATTTAGATGAAAGTTTACTTAATACACATTGAATGATAGCTTTATGTGCCACAAATTGAGAGTTATGAGTGATAGGATATATTTTTCACTGTATTTCTAAATGAATATTTGAATCCAGTAAAAAAGGAAATATTTACAATTGCTGTTTAAGTGTGCACAAGATGAATAGTACACTTGTATGAACACTGTATACAAATAATATCACTTAGTAAGAAAGATAGAAAATGTTCTAGAACTGCTGAATGCTGCTGGAGAAAATCTCATTTTGCATCTGACTTCCTCCACTATGAATTTATGCTGCGCTCCTACAGCCTGAATGATGTGGAATCAATCAATCGATTATCTTGCGTATCTGCCCCCGGCCAAATTTAAAAAGATGTGTGCACGCTCCTGAAGTAATTTACACCAGACACAGGTTTCGTGTTAATGAAAAACTTGAGGAATCTTTATTCTGGGGGGACGGCATGCCCCTTATAAAGCAAAATTACATCATATGCATTGTCAGAGATAACATGGAATAATACATCAATAATTGGTTAGGTGTTAAGTGCTTCATTTAGTGCCCTTCCTACCGGGTGTGATGTCACTGGTATCTTAGAGGTCTCCCCCAGATTCCAGCGCCATATTTTTAATGAGGGTGTTAGTCGATGTCAAAGGGAAACTCCTTTGCGGCCATTTTAGGTAAATCACATATAAGGTTGAATAATGCTGATTGTGGTTATGCTGGCTTCTGCGCAAGCTCCTTGTCAATAATTACCATATGCATGAGATCTGTTGAAGTGAAAAATAAATATATATATATTTTTTTAAATGGAAAGAAAAGGGATAAAACAAATAGGAGACCTTATAAAAAATAATAAAATGCTACCATTTGAACAACTTATTAAAGATCGGAAGCTACCTTCAACAGAAAACTTATCTTACCTAGGAATAAAAAGTTTCCAATCAAATTATAGGAAAAATAATTTAACAGAAAAAACATCTTATTTTATCAAAATGATAAATGGAGAAAAGAGCTGTAAAATGGTAACTAAAGCAATGTATCTAATATCACTATATTCTAATTACAACGAAATCCAGGCTATAAAATCTTGGAACAGCTAGCAATAGGAAATAGTCTAAAATGTTAACTCAAACAAGAAAAGCCATGCGTTGTTTAATCTTAATACAGATACAATACAAGTTGGCTAACAGGGGGTATTATAATCCCTTAAAACTATCTAAATATATCCAGCTAGACCCTCTGAGTGTTGGAGATGTGGTAAAATGAGCGCAAATATGATACATATATGGTGGTCTTGTCCTGAAATCTGTAAGGTCTGGCAGATAATATTTAAATGGAAAGAGAATTGGACATCAAAGAAATTAGAGTACTCTCCTGCATCTGCACTTCTACACATTGGTTGGCAAATAATATAAAAAGATAAACGAGATCTAATAATCCATACTTTATTAGCAACAAAATTACACATAGCTAAAAATTGGAAATCACACCATCCACCAAAAATAGCCGATATAAAACTCCAAATTATAAACCAATGTGAAATGTAACAAGGGATACACAAATATTTTAATTTAAGCAATGATACAAGATGGAAGGAATGGGTAGAAAAGATTAAAAAAAGAGTAATAATTATGAAAGAAAAGAAAATGAAAAAAGGGGGAGAAAAGGAGAAAGAAGAAAAAAAAATATTTTGAAAAAAAAAGGAGAAGGAACAGGTTAAAAAGATTGAAAAACACAGTTAATACAATCTTATAGGTAAATGAGTTGATAGATGTATGATGTAAGAAGAAAATATATGAGGAATTATGTTGTTATGTTTTGCTATACCTACTACAGGGTTTAGGGAAGAAAGAGGAAAAGGAATTTTTAAAGGTAATACTACTAGATAGTATACCATATTAACATCAGCTTATAGGATAAAGGATTATATAGGTGTAGCATTGTATGTTTTTAGTTTTGTTTCTTTTTTTTTTTGTAAAGCTAAGTAGCTAGCATTTTAAGATAGAATGAGACCTATTAACATTGAAGTTACTTATAAGGAAACCATGCAAGAATATCCAGCCTTGAAATAATGCAGATGTGATAGTACCTTAAGGCTAGAAACACGGTTATACTCTAGGTTCAAGGATTATATTAAACTAAAAACTTTAGATGGCTTAAACTTTCAATTTAATTACTTCAAAAAAAGGAAAAGATAAAGATGAAAAGGGGAAAAGGATGAAGAAAGGGAAAGGAAAGGGAAAAGAAAAAGAAAAAAGGAAGGAAAGAGGGAAGGAAGAAGAAAGGGAAAAAAAAGAAAAAAGGGAAAATGTTCAGGAAATTAGTGCACTTTTCCCCCTTAAATTATATTTTTTAAATAGAAAAACAGAAAATCTGGAAAGTTCTTATTATATACTCGACAGGTATCTTCAGTCGAATATAAGAATATTCTTATATGGTCAAAACTTTGTATTTTTGTTTTATGTACTTTGTTTTATATGTACTTGTGTGTATTGTATTTATAATTTTTTGGAGAATATAAATAAAGATTATATAACCATTTAATGTATATCCTCTAAATAACCATATTTATCCCACCTCTATTGGAAAGTAGATGCAGCCCACATCATTGGGCAAACCTCGTGTCCATCATGGTAAACTAAGTTTATTATCCCACCCATTAAAACAATTTGATTATTTTCCATTTTATCCACCTTTTTTTGGTGCCAAGTGTGGATCCTTTAATCTTGAGCATCTGAGCATATTTGGGCTATTTTTGTGAAAACACCTAAAGAGAAAAAGAAAGAAGTAAAAACATTCTGTACATAAATGTGGAATGTACTATGACCAAAGAAATAGACTCTTGACTCCTTTGTTGTATTATCCATAACATTTGATAAAATAGCCTCTTCCTAGAAAGACCCACTGGAACAGTATGCAGAGAGTATTGACGAGAAGTGGAAAGAAGGTGAAAAAAGTTCTTGAGTTTCTTTTTCCTTTAAGACTGATTGATCCTCATCTTTAAATTGCAGCTACTTGAAGGACAGTTCAGCTCAGAGCTAGCTGTGAATGCTATCATCCAGTTATGTTGATATTTGGAACTACTGAAAACTTACATTTGGATTAAACTGAATTGATTTATAAGCTCCAAGGTGCCATAAATTCAACAAATATATTCTTATTAAATTACATGTTAGTGCTTAGTAACGCTTGCGGGGATAAGATGTACGTGTTATTACGGAGGTGAAACTTGTAGAATAAAAGAGAGTAACATCTATCATGTAACAGTTGAACTACAATTTGATGGTGATTAACATTTGCACAGTGGCAGTGTTAAACATGCACAAAATGGAAATTGTTAAGAGACTAAAAATATTGTAAAAACACGAAGAAACAATATGTACAGCATTTTAATGATTAGAGGAAACGATATGAACAGCTAGTTAATGATATAAAAAGTTTAATCAAGGAGCAAGAATGAATAAATGTCATGATTTTGTTTTTGCACGGAAGTGAACTATCTTTCCTGGCTAATCATGGTAGCATATACACATGGGTTAGCTCTGCCCCTTACAGCAGATAGGATAGGAAAACCACCAAGTTTTTAAAAGGAGGCTCCATCCCTAAGGTCCTCAGTCTTTTTCCTGTCCTACAGCCCTTAGGACGTGAGCAATTTGCTCCCTTTACTTATGGACATGTATGTTTTTTTTTTATCTTCATTACTTTATTTGCCTGTTTTACTGTAGTACATTATGCAGTTGTGCTTTTATGCTGTGATGCATTTAAGCTTTGATATCTTTAAACTAGTGCATTATACAGCTGTACCTTAAGTTTAAGATTGTGGTACATTATGTGGTTGTGCTTTTACTAGAAAGCATTTAAGCTGTGTGGCATTTAAAACTGTTTTATTTAAATTTGCATTTAATACTGTTGCATGTAATACCGCAAGTCATTGGAAACTGCAGTACTTTTGAAGACTGCAGTGTATTTGAAGACTGCAGTGCATTTGGAAACTGTGATACATTTTGGAAACTGTGTTACATTTTATACCTTGAGGCCTTTAGACTGTGGTGCCTTTAAACTTTGACTTTTTGCACCTGGTTGCCATTTAAACTGCCTTGCAGACACTTTTGTTATCTATTTTGCTTCCCCTCGGTTCCAGTGATTTATTCACAGTTTCCTGGATCTTTAGGGGCCATGTAGGCTTCAGACAGAGTCCTCTCCCTGGTCTCTAAACAGCAAACACACTCGGAATAGGCCCACATGTGTGCAGTTTGAACCTTAAAGGACCACTATAGTGCCAGGAAAACATACTAATTTTCCTGGCACTATAGTGCCCTGAGGGTGACCCCCTCCTCTCCTCCTTCCTAGCAACGTCATCGGCTGAATGCGCATGCGTGGCAGGAGCCGCGCGCGCATTCAGCCAGTTCATAGGAAAACATTTACAATGCTTTCCAATGGACGCTGGCGTCTTCTCACTGTGATTTTCACAGTGAGAAGCACGCAAGCGCCTCAAGCGGCTGTCAATGAGACAGCCACTAGAGGCTCTAGCGGCTGGATTAACCCTCAGTGTAAACATAGCAGTTTCTCTGAAACTGCTATGTTTATAAAAAAAAGGGTTAACCCTAGCTGGACCAGGCACCCAGACCACTTCATTAAGCTGAAGTGGTCTGGGTGCCTATAGTGGTCCTTTAATAGGCCTAATACAGATGACTTGCATTGTGGGAATACAAGTTGTGGCAGCCATCTTTGGATAAGGGCAATTGCCAGACAGTACGTAAAATAAAGGGAAAATTACAGTAAACATACTACACTTATTTGGTAAGTATTTGCAGGGTCTCCAGACATGGATAAGTGCTGTCTTCAGCCTGATTTAAAGCTGTTTCACTGATTGCTTAGAGAATTTAACAGTGCACTTTTTTACTTAATACTTTACCACAGGTAATATTTAGTTATTATTATTTGTCAGATGTCTGAATCTTCATCAGGATCTAGTTATGAGGAGAAAACAGTGGAAGGAATCGGTTATGCACTGACTGCCTCCAGAAGGTTGCCGCTTCAGCATGAGCTATCACTGTGCAGCCACATGACATGCGGGCAGGGCTTACAAAGTAAGTTCCAGAGGCCTTAGGGGTAAGAAAAGAGGTCAGGCTTGAAAGTTATTTCCAACCCCAGGCTTGAAAGTTATTTCCAACCCCACAACTACACCACCTAAGTTGCAAACTTATGGATCATAGGGGGATGCAGACCTGTCCAAAATTTTACGCTTACCATTGCAGGAGGCCAGCCAGCTGTGACTTCCGCTGCTATTTCTACAAACATGAAATATGTGATTAAAGATCTAAAGGCTACTATGGAGAGAGATATTAAAAGCCAAGATTGAAGAGGCAGTCTGAAGTCTTCAGGTTACAACTGACTTCTTCACAGAAACTTCCCTTCCCTAGGGTAACTAGGATATTCTCTGGATCAAATGGCTTTATCTATAGCAGCTAAGAAAGCATTATGGTTCTGTTTTTTGGATGATAACTCATCCTCCAAGTCTGCCCTCTACACCATTCTATTTAAAGGGTTGGTGCTGTTTGGGAAAACATTTTTGACAATTCCATTGAAAAGGCGAATGAGGGCTGCAAGATATTTGTACCTCAGGATGGAAGTTCCAAGGATCCCAGCTCCTCATAGTCTGACCAGAGAACCTCCATTGACCAGTATTTATAAGATACATGGAGCTACTGACCCTGCAGAGAATACTCCAGAGGTAACTCATGGCAGCTGGTAAACCTGCCTTTCAAGGTTCTAATGGAGCTTTTAAGCAGTCGTTTTTCTCTTCAGCAGTGAACATGTCTCCTCCAGTACTAGGAGCCTAATTTTTCTGATCAGACATACCTGGGCTCGTCATACTCTGGAGGCTTGAGTGGTATCCATAGTCCAGATTGATATAGACTGGAGTTTTTTCTTCAGGCACAAGAGTCTCCATACCAACAGGAGTATTAAGGTCAATGAATTGAAAGGTAAATCACTGAAGGAAGAAGCCTTCTGGACGAAGAGGTGATTTTTTAGGTCCCAGAACAAGAGCAGTTCCAGGGACAAGTTTCACCTCTCTTCTGGTGCTAAGAGGAAAAGCACATGGAAAACTACACTGAACCTAAGAGTGGCCAACAAGAGGCTGAATGTCAGAGTCTTCGGGATGGAGTCAATCAGATCCATATCTCAAGCAATCTGAAAGGATCATTTCCTTACTATCAGTCCACTCTGCAGAGATCTTCGACATTAGCTCAGAAGAGAACTTCTAAGTGCCCTACCATTTGGCCTCAATGTGGCCCCAAGAATCTTTATATGTGCTTATAGTGTTATTAAGAGTCCAGAACTCCACCTGGTTCCATTATCTGGAGGATCTACTTCTGATAGCCTTAGACCCTCAGAAGGCAGGCACAAAGAGGAATATAGTTCTTTCAGAACTCCAACTGTTTGGCTGCTTGATGAATATCAAGAAAAGCAGTTTCACACCAGCTCAGTGGTTGACATTCCCAAGTGGATAATTCTGTGCTCTGCTTTTCCCTAACTCAGGAACAGTTCCACAGATTGTGAAGGTTTTCTCTCCCAGTTCTTCATTTCTGCTTGGTAACAGCAAGAAAATAGATGCAACTAATAGGAATCCTGGCTTCCACCAGCAGACTTGTCAGATGGGCCCAATGGCATCTCTGGATTACTCACAGATCCTTCCTATCTTGGTTTAACAAGAGAAAGATTATTAGAGCCAGCCACTGACTATGTCCCCATCAGTAGAGTTACACCTTACCTGGTAGCTGAAAAGAGGGATTAGATCTCTGAGTTTCCAGTGAACAGAACCTCATTGGACAATTATTAGCTTGAATTCCAGTTTTTATAAGATTGGTTGCACAGTCTTTGGACCATGTTGCACAATATTTTCATTCATTTGTATGGAATTACGAGTCATTTTCAAGGCTCTTCTTCACTTCAGAGGTTTGCTGAAGAACGAGTGGGTCCAAATTTGCTCAAATATCAATGCAACTGTATCCTATATCTATCAAGATGGGTCTCACAGATACATATTGATGGAATTCCAGACCATAATGATCAGGGCACAGAAGAACAACCAGGGGCCCAGAATACAATGGCTGTTTGCTTGAGCCGAATAACTGTGGACAAGGTGGATTGGCAACCATGTCCCGACGTATCCTCGGGGTTGACGTAGATTTGTCTGATACCCTACAAAGATCTGATGGCCATTTCTTGGAACTACCAGGTCCAGAAGTATTTTCTACATGCTAGGACCAGAATGCTCAGGTTCAGGATACACTGACTCAAATTTAGAATTTTAGTCTGATGTACATATTTTCCTGTTTTCGACTTTCCTAAAAAGGCAATGCAAAAGGTGACAGTGGAAGACCGTGTCAACTCTAATTCCTATGGTGAATAAGATGATTCTGGAACCTCCAAGGGAAATTCCAGTACGCCCAGACCTATTTCAAGGCCCCTTGACACACCAGGATCCTCAAGCTCTGGTGTTGATGCGGGAGTCCATATTAGTAGAGGCATCCCTGAGACGGTCATTGAAATCCTCTTACAATCCTATACAGGCTTTACAAAGCTTGACGTGCTTTTGTCTGTTGAAATTACTCCTCATTCAGGCCTTGAAAGGTTCTGTGTTATAACACTCTAGAGAAGCACTTAGCTGCACTTTGCTTCATATAGGCTGTGGCAAACCTAGCCACTTGGACAATAACTAGAGACTGGGCCTTTAAGGGTTGCCAATAGGTCGGGCGAGATATGCGCTTTATACTTATGTATATGTTAATGTATTTTCTGTGTTACCTGTACTGCTGTTTCCGCCGAATGCAAATGGCGGTTTTGTATGGGGATTTTCCTTTGTTTCACGAACGGCACTTTAGAAAGCCGTTCGTGAACCGAACGCGATACCCTCAAATAGCCCACACACTTAGAGGCGTGTGGCGCTAGTTAACCGATTGCAACATTGTTGCAATCGGTTATTAGAGGCTCTCCTGGGTGGCCGTCGTTCGACTACCGACCATGCGGCGGTCGGCCATCTTGGATCCCTTGTTCGTCAGCGGGTCCTTGTCGTTGAACGCATACCATAACCAATGGTTATTCGACGGCACGAACACCGCTGAGCCTCCCAGACGTTCGGGAGTTTCAGGACCAGGTTCACGAAAAGCAATCGGTCCTTTTTGTAGGTTTTGAAAGAAATGTGTTTTCTGTGCGGCGTTCGGTTATTTTGGCTGGGATCTGAGCGGCAATCTCACGAATGATGCGCCCAGACCCCAGCTAACTACCGAACGTCCATTCGTGTAAATCCACCGTATATTTTAAAAGTTATGTATTTTTATATGAATTGCCAGTTCTACTGCACGAGGGGATAATCCCCTTTACTGTGCATTCTGGGAGGATGATCCCTCTCGTGCAGCAGTGCCTGATGGGAGAAATATGTTATACTGTAAGTCCCCCATGTAGTCCCCTCTGGGAGTGCCCCTGGGAAAGGACTCAGGAAACCCCTTGCATGGGAACTTGTATAAATTGTCGTGCCGATTAAAGGATTGTCAGTTGACTCCCAAAACTGTGTCTCGTCCGGTTATTGGGAGGTTGGAGATATTGCCTTGGTGTTTTCAGCGCTTGACTGTGGATTCATTTCTGGACCAGCGGAATTCGTGGATTTTATACTGGCGTTCCGCTACAATTGGTGGCAGCGGTGGGATCCAACTCTACAGCCGAATACAGCGCATTCGAATGAAAGGAACTACCGAACGAAAAGGCAATTCGTATGAAACAAGCAGACGAAAGCGATCAGTGAATGGGGACTGATTACACGGCGTTAAAGAGACAGACGCTAAAGGAACTGCTGGAGGCTAGAGGGAGAAGCGCTAGCAACAAATCGAAGGCAGTACTGGTTGCAGAGCTAATGGAGGGTGACCAGGCACACAGCAGTCCACCCCCACCTGCCAGAGAGGAAACACCATACCAGAGGGAACTGAGAACCCGGCTGGAATTTGTACCACAGCCAGTAACCCTGGACATTTTAACTGTGCTAATGGCCGACGTCCAGGACTACATTATGGCACAGCAACCCCAGAGGTCACCATCCAGGGCGGAATCCATCGTCAACTCATTCTGCCCTCCAACAAAGCAGAAAATACCGTACCAGGCATTTAAAACATTCTGCGAGGAGAAGGATGAGATAGACGGATATCTGCAGGATTTCGAGAGGCTATGCGACCTGCACGACCTGGAACCGACCATGTGGGTACCCTTACTGGCAGGCAAGTTGGCAGGACGAGCAGCAGAGGCTTACCGCGCTGTGCCCAGAGAGGACAGCAAAGACTACTTTAAAGTAAAAAGAGCAATCCTAGAAAGATATGCCATAACCCCAGAGGCATACCGACGGAAATTTCGGGGATTGAAAAAACCCGACAGAGATTCCCACGCAGAATGGGCGCATAAGCTGGACCAAGCTTCACAAGGGTGGATTCAGGCAAGTCAAGCCACCACCATGGAGGAACTGCGCCAACTCATCTTGCTGGAGCAATTCTTCAACGGTCTGTCACCAGAGGCACAGGAGTGGGTAAGGGACCGAAAACCTCTCAACCTCACAGCAGCCGCCCGATTGGCAGACGAACACTTTGACGCCCGGAGACACCATGGGCTCACCAACAGGGGTCCCCTGAGACCGCCAATACAACAGCACCCAGCCAGCTCCACACCCGCCAACTCTACCCCCTTCAGGCCACCACCAGGAAACCCCCCACCGCCAGCCCGCTACAATGGCAGGGCCAACATACAATGCCATACCTGCCGGCAGTGGGGGCATATGTCTCGGGAGTGCACCCAGAATCGTAGCAGGCAGGCGTGGAACCAGGTACGGCAGAATTCCGCCCCCAGGGCGGCGGCCCATTTCTACCACGCAGAACCTGACCATTCGGAGCTGACAAGTGTACCAACCGAGGAACCATTGGGGGTTCTGTACGAGGTAATGTCTGTGCAAGCCACGGACAACCGGCAGCATCACCGCCAAGTTGTATTTGTGGGAGGGAAAGAAGTGCAGGGGCTGCGGGACTCGGGAGCCACCTTAACCTTAGTGGCCCCCCATCTAATTCCGGATACGGCCCACACTGGCGGATCAGTGGCAGTTCGGGTAGCAGGGGGAGCCATGTACCGGTTACCCACGGCCAAGGTGCATTTGAATTGGGGTGCTGGGGAGGGGGTTGTGGAAGTGGCCATAATGAAAAAGCTACCGGCCGATGTTGTTTTGGGGAATGACTTGGGCCAGATGACTTCTGCTTTTCTACCCCAGGCCCCGTCACAAGAGGCGCATCCGGTAACCACCCGGCAACAGGCTCGCACCACGGCATTCCCCGCACACTCTGAGGCTCAGGTAAGAAATCATGACCCCCCCTTGACAGGCATGACTTGGGACACCCCGTCCACGTTCGAAGTAGAGGTACAGACCGACCCCACACTGCAGGTATACCGGGATAGGGTAGATACGGACCAGGTGGGGCGGGAGGGACAACAGTACAGGTGGGAGAAGAAGTTACTATACCGGGTGGCGGAAAGGGCGATAGGCAACTCTGTGACGCTCCAAACTAAGCAGTTAGTAGTGCCCCAGAAGTATAGGCAGGAGTTACTAAGAATCGCCCATGATATCCCTCTGTCCGGCCATCTAGGGATGACCCGGACCCGGTATCGCTTAACGCACGCATTCTTTTGGCCCGGGATTTCTAAAGACGTGAGGCAATACTGTACCTCCTGTGATGTGTGCCAGAGGGTAGGCAAGAGGGGGGACCGCCACAAGGCAAAACTGTGTCCCCTACCTATCATTGAGGAACCATTCAGCCGTGTGGCAGTGGATATAGTAGGGCCACTACCAAAACCCAGCCCTTCTGGGAAACGGTATATCCTGACCGTGGTGGATTACGCCACCCGGTACCCCGAGGCGATTGCCCTAACTAATATACACGCCGAGACCGTAGCTGAAGCCTTGATGAAAATATTCTCCCGAGTCGGGTTCCCACAGGAAATGGTCTCCGATAGGGGGACGCAATTCACGGCTGAGGTTACTCAGCAATTATGGAGGATATGTGGCATTAAGCCGATCATTAACTCCGCCTACCACCCGCAATCCAATGGGTTATGTGAGAGATTCAACGGTACCCTAAAACAGATGCTCCAGACATTCGGAGAGACCCATAAGGACTGGGAACGATTCCTTCCCCATCTGTTGTTTGCATACAGAGAGGTACCCCAAGAGTCCACAGGTTTCTCCCCATTTGAGCTATTGTTTGGGAGAAGGGTCCGGGGGCCGTTGGATCTCATTAGAGAGCATTGGGAGGGGGAGAGTAGCGCAGATGGGACCCCAATTGTACCCTACGTGCTGGCGTTCCGGGATCGCCTGGAGGAATTGACCCAGGCGGTGCGCACCAACCTCCAGGCCGCCCAACAACGCCAGCGTCGTTGGTATGACAAGGGGGCCAGAGACCGTAGTTTTCAAGTGGGACAGAAGGTGCTAATCCTTAAACCGGTCCGCACCGATAAACTACAGGCGGTCTGGCAGGGCCCATACCAGGTGGTAGAGCAGAGATGCGATACCACCTATGTGATCGGCCCATGCTCCGGAGTAGGGAAGAGACGCATGCTCCATGTGAACATGCTCAAACCCTACCACGAGCGGACGGAGGACATGGCAGCTATTTGCACGCCCGCCTCCGAAGATCAGGAGAACCTGCCCCTTCCAGATCTGTTAGAGCAGGAGGAGCAGAAGGAACCCTCCCAGGGGGTTCAACTGGGGGAGCGGCTAAGTCCTCAAGAGCGTATCCAGGTACAAGAACTGATAGCAGCCAAGGGCACCGCCTTTTCTAACCTACCTGGGTACACTCCACTAGCCACCCACCGAGTGGAAACCCCGGGACAGCTCCCCATGCGACAGACTCCCTATCGGATTCCCGAATCCGTGCGGGAACATATGAGGAAAGAAATTGACGAGATGTTGCAGTTGGGGGTTATTGAGCACTCCGATAGCCCCTGGGCATCGCCGGTAGTCCTGGTTCCCAAGAAAGATGGTACCACCCGGTTCTGCGTGGACTACCGGAGGTTGAACGACAAAACTGTGTCGGACGCCTATCCGATGCCTCGGATAGACGAACTGCTTGATAAAATGGCCAGGGGTCAGTATCTCACTACCATAGATTTGTGTAAGGGATACTGGCAAATTCCACTAGCCGAGGACGCCATCCCTAAGTCGGCGTTTGTCACCCCGTTTGGCTTGTACCAATTTCGAGTCATGCCATTCGGGATGAAGAACGCCCCCGCGACCTTCCAGTGGATGGTGGATCGGCTACTGGACGGGTTCCAGGACTATGCGTGTGCATATCTGGACGATATTGCCATATATAGTCCGACCTGGTCGGAGCACCTACAACACATAGGGGCCGTAATAGATAGGATTCAGGAGGCAGGGCTTACCTTGAAGCCCAGCAAATGCCACATAGGGATGGCAGAGGTCCAGTACTTAGGACACCGGGTGGGTAGCGGGCAGCAGAAGCCTGAGCCCGCAAAGATTGAAGCGGTAGCCCAGTGGCCTACTCCTAGGACCAAAACCCAAGTCCTGGCTTTCTTAGGTACCGCAGGGTACTACAGAAAATTTGTACCCAACTACAGTGCCCTGGCCAAACCCCTGACAGATCTGACGAAGAAAAACCTGCCCCGGCAGGTCGTCTGGGCCCCAGAGTGTGAACAGGCATTCAATCAGCTGAAGACGGCTCTGACCAATGCCCCTGTACTGGCTGCTCCTGATCCAACTAAACGTTTTCTTGTTCACACAGGCGCCTCAATGTTTGGATTGGGAGCAGTACTGAGCCAGGTCGGAGCCGATGGCGGAGAACACCCCGTAGCGTACTTGAGTCGGAAATTGTTACCCCGAGAGGTGAGCTACGCCGCCATAGAAAAAGAATGCCTGGCCGTGGTGTGGGCCCTGAAAAAGTTACAGCCATATCTCTATGGGCAACCCTTTTCTTTGCTCACAGATCACAACCCGTTGGTGTGGCTAAACCGTGTGGCTGGAGACAATGCCAGGCTGCTGCGCTGGAGTTTAGCGCTGCAGCCCTTTGACTTTACAATTCACTACCGCCCAGGGAAACAAAACGGTAATGCCGACGGGTTGTCCCGACAAACAGACCTTGAGAAATGATCTGTGAGCACTCCTCCGGACATCCCCAAGCCGATCCGTTGGGATCAGACTGTGTATGCCGGCTTGGTTCTGGGGGAGCATTGTGGCAAACCTAGCCACTTGGACAATAACTAGAGACTGGGCCTTTAAGGGTTGCCAATAGGTCGGGCGAGATATGCGCTTTATACTTATGTATATGTTAATGTATTTTCTGTGTTACCTGTACTGCTGTTTCCGCCGAATGCAAATGGCGGTTTTGTATGGGGATTTTCCTTCGTTTCACGAACGGCACTTTAGAAAGCCGTTCGTGAACCGAACGCGATACCCTCAAATAGCCCTCACACTTAGAGGCGTGTGGCGCTAGTTAACCGATTGCAACAATGTTATTAGAGGCTCTCCTGGGTGGCCGTCGTTCGACTACCGACCATGCGGCGGTCGGCCATCTTGGATCCCTCGTTCGTCAGCGAGTCCGTGTCGCCGAACGCATACCATTACCAATGGTTATTCGACGGCAGGAACACCGCTGAGCCTCCCAGACGTTCGGGAGTTTCAGGACCAGGTTCACGAAAAGCAATCGGTCCTTTTTGTAGGTTTTGAAAGAAATGTGTTTTCTGTGCGGCGTTCGGTTATTTTGGCTGGGATCTGAGCGGCAATCTCACGAATGATGCGCCCAGACCCCAGCTAACTACCGAACGTCCATTCGTGTAAATCCACCGTATATTTTAAAAGTTATGTATTTTTATATGAATTGCCAGTTCTGCTGCACGAGGGGATAATCCCCTTTACGGTGCATTCTGGGAGGATGATCCCTCTCGTGCAGCAGTGCCTGATGGGAGAAATATGTTATACTGTAAGTCCCCCATGTAGTCCCCTCTGGGAGTGCCCCTGGGAAAGGACTCAGGAAACCCCTTGCATGGGGACTTGTATAAATTGTCGTGCCGATTAAAGGATTGTCAGTTGACTCCCAAAACTGTGTCTCATCCGGTTATTGGGAGGTTGGAGATATTGCCTTGGTGTTTTCAGCGCTTGACTGTGGATTCGTTTCTGGACCAGCGGAATTCGTGGATTTTATACTGGCGTTCCGCTACATAGGCATTGATTGAAATCATGCCTACACTGAGTGTGGTGAAGCCAATATGACTCACGGGCCCTGACTAAACCATTATTTGAACCTCCAGAAGGAGCTTCCATGGTGGTAGCACAGAAAGTGCTGGTGGCTGGCACCCCAACAAGGAGAATGGGTGAACTCCAGGCTTGATCCTGTGAACCCCTTTACCTACTTTTCAACAGTTATGGTCGTCTTGCATTTGGCACCTGAAGATCCTGCCTATTGTGAAGGCTTATCTATGTCATTCTCTACCTGTACTGAAGGGTACCAATTGAGCGTTGATGCCCCTGGTGCTTTGCTTCATGTAAGCAACAATTGAACTCAAGCCTCCACTGAGGGTATTGAAACCAATATGTGACATACCACTGGTCTCACGGGCTCTGACTAAATCATCACTTGAAACTCTAGCAGGAGCTTCCATGATGTTAGCACAGACGTTGCTGTTGCTGGTGGCTGGTACCTCAGCAGGGTAAAAGTGTGAACTCCAGGCTTGATCCTGTGTACCCCCATTCACTGAATTTCAACAGGATATGGTTGTTTTGCATGTAGCACCAGAGATCCTGCCTAAAGTGAGAGCCTTTCAATGCCATTCTCTTCCTGTACCATAGGATTTCGGGGCATTCTCCACTAGTGCTGTTGAAGCTTCCTGTGGGCTTCCATGGCAATGGTCTCTGCTGAAACTTTGTAAAGTTGGCATTTGGACCTCTTTGAACTAGTTTGTCCTGCATTACATATTGGACATTGGAGCAATTAAAGAGGCACAATTTGGACGTCACATCCGTTCTCTACCTGTGCTGGAGGGTATCAGTGCACTCTACTCTCATGCTGTTGCAGCATTGTGGGTTTCCATGGCAATGGTTTCTGTTGACACTTTTTGTAAGCTAGCATTTGAACCTCTTTGGACACGTTTGTCTGGCATTTCATACTGTTCCTTAAAACAGTCTATGATGCACAATTTGGTACTCAAGTACTTAACTCAGTTCATTCTTCCATCTATTTTGAATTATTCTGATTATTTGATTGACTATTATGTCCCTCCCTTTGTAAGCTTGGGTATTCCCCATGTGTATATGCTGCCATGATTAGCCAGAAAAGTGGAAAATGTATTTATACTTACCGTAATTTTCTTTTCCTGGCTATTATTCGTGGCAGCATATACTTCCCACCCATTAATGTCTCTATTTATGTACTGTAGAACTTGTAAACTGACTGAGGACCTTAGGGATGGAGCTTGCTTTTAAAACCTTGGTGGTTTTCCTGTCCTATCGGCTGTAAGGGGATGAGCTGACCCATGTGTATATCCTGCCATGAATAATAGCCAGGAAAAGAAAATTACGGTAAGTATGAATACATTTTCCATTTTGTGAATTAAAGATAATCTGCTGGAAATATTGCCCTGATTTTCACAAGTACACTTGGGTGAAGCTATATTAATTTTGTGCAGCTGTAAGCAACACGTTAGAAGTAAGTTACTGCAATATCACACTTCCAAACGTAAACAGTACCACAGATTTAAAAACTTAAAAAAGAAGTACCCATCTCAGAAAGTATTATGAAAGAACATGTCCGCAGGGCAAATTTAACAATGGCGGCCCCTAAGCAAATCCTAAATAGTGGGCATTCATTGTTTGATAAACCAAATATCAATTCAGATTGTACATTAGTGGTTAATATTCTCCCACAAGCTTCACATACTCCCTATACTCATGTTGGCAGCACTTTGTTAAGCTAATTTAACTAAAGCCAGTACTGCACACAAATAAATACATATGTGTAATTTCCAAGGACTTATATGCATTAAGTACATAAGTAGTGTTGCTATGTGAAACTGTGGAGAACACACAACATTCCTCAGTAGTGAAGCAAAAAAAGTAATACTCCAGTGATCCCAATGATAAAACATTATTGCTTGATTGCCCCTTTAATGAAGAAAGTAATTGTTATGATTGGAAAGAGTGTCAACTTGTGTGACACCTAATTGGCATAATTAGTGAATATGACCCCGGGAAGAAATCTGTACTGTAAGTGCATTATACCATTATTGTACATTAGGGGAATGTACTATTAATATATTTGTGACATGCAGTGGATTATAAAGACAAATGTAAGTACAATCATAGCATGAAAATGTCTACTTGCTTTAAGAACTAGCTTTTTATTTTGATGTCAGTCATTTTGGAAATATATTAATTTATTTTGCACAATTACTGCATATGCATCTTTTAAGCAATAGTTTAATATGTATTTATCAATAGAGTGTTTTGCAAATACATTTAAATTTCTGTGTGATCAGATGATGCACAATAAAGCGATGTAGTCATTTATTTAAATCAAATATATGCAAGAAATTAAAGAAGGCTTATCTTAAATATTAGCATCACTCTAGGTAAGACTGTCTATGGGGCCACATTTTGCACCCTACATCCATAGTTTGTTAGGCTTAGGTTAGGCTTAGGCTTAGGTTAGGCTTAGGCTTCGATTTAAAGTGCTTTCTAAATTATTCAATATTGCTAGAAAAACATTACAAAATGATTTATCGACAGAAGTCCCCATACAATTTGATGGCATCCATGTAGAGTAAGTGGCTGATTAAAACTGCACTCTTGAACCTTTCTCCGTATCTACTCTTTATGATCTCACTAAACAGGTTGAGGACTATGTAGAACAGAATTAGAGATAGGGCATCCCCTTGCTATATTCCACATTTGATGTTCACTTGTGTTATTGCCTGACATATGCTTCTAGAGTTGTTTGCCACTTTCCACAAGTTCTTGATGAATGCTTAGTGTCTTGATGACCTTGTACAACAGTTGGCGTTTTGATCCTGTTATGTTGCTTTCAATCCCTTTTTGAGTATGTGCGGACTTGTGTGCCCATTGATCATGGAGTTGGTTCACTTGTGTTGCTAGGCATTCATGTAGCATTGATAGTTTATTTTTCCAGTAGGTTTGGATCAGGTCAGGTCCTGGGGCTGACCAACTTTTCATGTTGGCTACTCATTGGATATTTTCCACTATGAGGAGGATTGGTTTCTGTCCTGGTAGCATGCAGTGGTCTGTAATATTTTTATTTTTTATTTTTTTTAATTGCCAGGGAACACGAATGGCAAAGCCATAGTAAAAATGAAAAAGTCAGTTGAATTGTGCCGAAACTGACAGACTAGTAAGGCCTTACCTTGTGAGAAAATAGTAAATATTAAGTAAGGGACAGTGTCATGATCTTGTGCAGGTCAGGGGTAAGACTTAAACTGGGATTAATTGCAGGGTCTTTATTTTATATTTTAGGCATACTAGTAATCACAGGATATCCTATAATTGTAGATATAGGAAGTATAACAGAAGATAAACCTATAAGAGAGAATATAGGTTATATATACAGGAGAAATAGGAAAACAGGATTTAGGCAATATGCCCCAGAACTTGATAAGAAAACAAATCAACAGAATTAGTCAGAAATAAATATAAATACTTAAATAGGCTTGCAGTTGTTCAGTCTATTTTGGTAAGGGTTAGATAGTAGAAGTAAATCCTTTGTGTTGGCAATGCCAATTGGGCTCATACGCCATGTAGAAAAGGAAGGGATCCCGAAGAGATAGAACCCATTCTTCACCTCTTTTGCTAAAATTCACTTCTTGGGGATCTCTGACTGCTGACTAGAAGTTTTTACAATCTAAGGCATCAGAAGGAAGAGAGATAAGCCCAGTGTGAAAACACAGTGAAAAAAACTGCTAAAAAGAACTGTGCCAGGTGACAGGGGTGGATCCAGAATGGAATCTCGGGAGGGGCACTGGTGGTGGGCTGTAGCGGGGTGAAAAGGGCCACAGCGGCGGGATAATGGACTCTAGTTTAGGGGATAGGAGGCTGTACACATATGTGGCCACACACAGGGACATGGAAACACAATAACACAAATGTACCCACACTGACACACACACAGATGCAAACATTTACCTACACAGTCACACACACACAGATAAACACACATTCTAAAAAACAGACAAGTAGTAATATGGCGCTGAATCAATAATAAATAATAATATTATACAATAAGCAGCACTAAATATAGTGAAAAAGCTCCAATCACATGTAACTATATAACACCAGAAGATAAAGTGTGCTGTGCCTTTAAGACCAAAAATTGAATAAACAAATTGTATATAAATGTTTAAAATAAGTGAAAATTATTTGTGCAATAACATATGACAAAAAGTGACCAAGTGTACTTGTGCAAAACACTTATTAATGTAGCAAATACATTTCTTTGTGTAAATATGTTAAAATTATACTTAACTTTCCCACTTTGGAGTATACCCTCTAGCTTGTGTCAGCATTCTAATACAAATCTCAAAGAAAGGGGAAACACAAACTCATAGGGCAATATGTTTGAATAACAAATATATAAAAATATAAACAGAAACACTCACAAGGGTAGAGCAATTAAGTTTGCTCTGAACTGTGATGGCATCTTTTGCAAAATATGCAGACTTGAAGCTGTGGTGAAGGTAGAAATCTTTATTAACACTTTCCAATAAAAACAGTTGCCAGTCAGATAAGTCCTCTTTATTCTTTACTTCCTCCTCTCTTAATGATGGTATGTTGGCTCTCTTGGTCCAGCGCTGGCTTTGCAGGACACTAAGTGCCGAAATCTCTAACTACCAATTTCAGGAGGCGGGGCTTGAGCATGACAACGTGAATACGTCAGAGCGTGATGCCGTGTTTCGCCGATATGCTCAGCTTCATCAGATCCCCTGCTTCCATACCTTTTGATTGCAGGGAGTTGACTTCCTGGGGCTCACTGATCCTGATGGGAGTCTGAGGCTGCAGACCTCCTCTCAAAGTGGCATCCTGTGTCCTCCCAGCCCATGCGATCTGTAAGCTGGGAGGAAGTGAATATAATTTCCTCCCAGCACTCTCTGCATCATTAAAGGGGCCCGGTCTGCCAAAGGGCTGCAGCACCTGACTGGGCCCTGGATGAGGTACTTCCACCAATGGCAGCTGCCCTATTTTCTCGTGAGGGGCAATTGGCCTGTTGCCTCCAACAGATTTGCCACTGCCAGTTGAGGAGAGGGGTAATACTGTGCTAGCATGTTTATATTAACAAATGTTAATTATTGTTTTGAGAATAGCCTGTTATGAACCATGGTCATGGCATGCGCTCAAATGCACAATGAGAACACATGCAGCAGCCTTCAAGCACTGGAACTACAGCTTCTTGTGTTAAAGGTGTTGCAAACCTGTGTCCTGACAAGAAAAATTATATGTCTTCCTTGTTAGTTCTTTTTGAGCTAGTTCACCTTTGAAGTTTCTAGGGGTTTGGCTAGTAGATGGGAGGGAGGTCTCAGTGGGGCACAAAATAACTGTGTAGAAATCTAGTCCTGAATTTAGAATTGCCCAACACATATTTGAGTACATACAAACCACTCTTCATTTGACAAAGGTTTTATGAACTAATGTCCTGGAAATTATCCAGAGTGCAATTCAAAAATAATAATACAATAATTGAATTTGTACCTTTCTCAGAAATAAAACAAGTCTTACTTACTTTGTCTAATGATCTTAAGTGTCATTTTAAATTGTTTCACATCTACTCTGAAATGGAACAAGACTGGATCATTTACTATTTAAAAACATCTTCCTTATATCATCTATTAGATTCTGTTTTTGTGCCAAACCATCTGAATAAGAGTGTAATAAAGCATGTCCCTGGTTGAAAGAAATGATCAGCTAATGCAAATTACTTCAGGCTGCCAATATCAACAAACCTTTGCAGTAAAGGCACACTGCAATTGGCATCTTGAGAATGCCTTAATATGCACAGGATGTAGCCCTTTCTGAAGATTGCAAAGAAAGCACATACCTTGCCAATCGTAAAAAAAAGATAAAGAAAAAACACAATGTAATGCGTGGGGAGATTTTTAAAATAAACTTTGAAATATGAGTAATACTTTTTGATTAATGATGTTCTGCACATATACATGTGCCAATTATCTAGATACCTCCTAAGTCCCATTGTTTAGGTAGCCAGTGGGAATAGTCATTTGTGTTTTCAAGACAAAAGCCGTATGTGCCCCCTGATAATTTCAGTTAGATGCTATTGTGGCATGCTATTCAAAGCCATGAAATAGCTTGTTTACTTACCTAGGAAGAGAAAAATAACTTGTCAGTTGTGGTCCTATATTGTTTTGAAGTATTATCCATGTATAAGCACTAAACGATCAACAAAGTTTTGTATGTTGGCATTAAAGTACTTCACCAACATATCTTGTCATTTATCAACCTTACTTAAGCCCTGGTTTTACAGTAATCTATAGGAAGCCAAACACTAATTTAACTGTGTTTTTATATTAATTTATTTTTCAGTATGAAATTTAGTGCATGAAGCCTCACACACCTTCATTTATACTCTAAGAATCATTACTAGCGGTCAGAGAACATATTTTTCTGCCAGAAACCACTAGCCACTGATATAATCCCTGCAAGTTTACTAAAAATGTCATCCCCCTGCTTTCAAACAGTACTGGGAGTTTCAATGGGTAATGACATTTCTATTGTAATGGATGAGTGAATTGACTCTAAAATGTCACTGTTAGCATTTTAAATATCTTTATGAAATATATTTAAATATATGATTTAAACTGTGTTTTCTGTATGTGGGTATTATGCATGAAGGCAGACATTAATTTTACATTCTGCTGACACTTTCAGTAAGCTGTACTGCTAGTAAAGCCTCTGAGGGTCCTTACAAATACCTATAAGCAATGTATTTCACCATTTTTATTTATGCATTTTTGTCACACCTAATGCATGTGAGAAAATTAGCATGTCTGCTATATACTAACTTTTTAAGATAAAGGAGAACATATACAATCTAAAGCTTTTCATTTATTTCATTATTTTTTTGAAAAGGATGAATAAATAAGTGAAACATAAAAAAATTGTAAATTTACATAATTTGACTTAAGTTTGCCTGCAAAGCAATCTACACACGAAATTGCTTTGTTATGACATGTTTATATGCTAGCTATGCATCCCTTGCTTCAAATAAATGTTATGCTAAACTGTTCTCAATAAAATAAGTGATCGGTAGTGAAGGGGTTAACATGTTCTTTGCTGCACCAGTCATATTAGGAGTCTATGTGGTTTATTCATAAAACATCAAATGGTAGTAAACTGAAAACTGAATGGCAAAAATGTATGATTTGTGGTAAATGTTAGGCCTGGCTAGCTAGCTTAGAACCTAGACTTAAAACCTTATATGTTATATAATAGTGAAAATGTACTAGATTTCCATTCTCCCAACTCTCCGTTATACATATAAAAATTGCAGTTTGTTCCAAAATGAATCTCTAAGTTTTTTAGTGGTTGTCCCTTAACCATCAATCAACATTTTTTGATGCCTCTATATTGGACAGGATATCTACCCAACAAAATTTGCCCACCATAGGAACCTAAGCTGCTTATTAGCCCTAAACAGACAGACTTTTTTTCTATAACTTTGCATTTTTTTGGTGCCAGGAACAATACTCAGAGTCAATAACCAAACTGAACATGTCCTGGCTCACCCAATATTCTTCTGATCAGACAATCAGCTTGAATTTGATGAACTTACAACTTTCAATGCTTTGATCAAATAATACTTTAAAATCTAGTCTAGTTAGTTGTGCTACATCTTTAATCTGGCAAATTTCCAGACCTGTAGATCATAAAATCCTTATGAATAAGACTGATTCTGCCAAATTCATCTAAACTGACCACCTTGTTACCATGGTATGGATATTTAGACCTCTGAATACATGTGGGGTAAAACCATTCAGCTACATATGAGTCCATTTGGACCGCAAAATGTGGACATTGTTGATTTAATTCATTAATGTCTGGATTTTGTAATTCAGGTCCCAAACAGCCAGGGCAAACTCCAACAGATAGCTAAAATCAGTACCAAATCCAGGTTCGCAGGATTCAACTCCAGGCCAAGATTATAAAAAAGCCAGACTATATGGCCACTGGCAGTGCTAGCAGATAGTGGGCAATTATTCAAAAGCGAGGGTTAATTATGTGATGGCTGGCTAGCACTTGGAAGCCAGTCGCAACATAGAAACAGTTAAAAAAAAAAATTACACAAAAATTAAGCAATAAGTAAAAATCTTAGGGGGGTTAATATAACTCCATAATGCTATAATAAGATTATTGTATCTCCATAGCCACCATCTACCATCAGGGAGTTTTTAACATGTAAAACTAGTGAGTGAGCAGCCAATGTTGTCCTGTTGCTAGAAAAGTGGGCATGGGTGATAGCCAGGGGTAGCCAGGGGAGGGGACACTAAATCCTCCCTTTGGCTAACTATCAGGGCTTCCATCCACTAGGTTCACCCCTTATGCCCGTCACCAACCAGCATGGGGACCCTAAGTCACGGACAGGAGCAGCAGGGGGACTATCCCACCCCTATTATTATTTCACATGGGGCCTTTTCTACCATCTAGGCAGTCATTGTTTTACATTTTTGACATGTTTAGTAGACATGCCTCCATCTGCCAGAAGGCAGGTGGTGGCATATGGAGTTATAATACCTCCATTATTGACTCCCATATAATTTTAATTTACTAATTTTTAATTTTGTAATCAGTGGGAAAATAGTTCTTAAAATGACTCATTCACTTGCAAAAAGCAAGTGAATAATAATTTGAAACCCTGAAACCTGCCAGATGCATTTGGTTTATCATCGGTCACCATACGGTCGTTGATAAATCAATGATTCCGGTACCGTAAATTAATTTGGATGTAGATATCTGATTTTACAAACTCATCCAAACCAATGTTACACAGTCAGTCAGAATGACCAAATCCTGACAGTAGTGATGTCCCGAACGGTTCGCTGAACGGTTCACAGCGGACGGCGAAAATATGCGCTGTTAGGTCCGCCCCCTATGTAATCATTGAGTAAACTTTGACCCTGTACCTCACAGTCAGCAGACACATTCCAGCCAATCAGCAGCAGACCCTCCCTCCCATACCTTCCCACCTCCTAGACAGCATCCATTTTACATTCATTGTGAAGCTGCATTCTTAGTGAGCTGTCCAGGAGGTGGGAGGGTCTGGGAGGGAGGGTCTGCTGCTGATTGGCTGGAATGTGTCTGTTGACTGTGAGGTACAGGGTCAAAGTTTACTCAATGATGATGACTAGGGGGCGGACCGAACAGCGCATATGTTCGCCATCCGTGGGGAACCATTCGGCGAACCGTTCGGGACATCACTACCTGACAGCATTTGGCTTTAGTAAATATGAGAATTGCTAATGCAATCCAGTGGATTTAGTGAATAACCTCAGATGTATCTCACTTACACAGACTGATTTCTAAACACACCTATTGTAGTTTAACCACTTAAGGACTGAGCCAATTAAACAAGTTGTGATCAAATCAAAAAGTAAACAAAACCTTGAATTTGCGCTATATTTTCGTTCAGGTGTAATTCACTGTAGCGGAGAGCTGGTATTACACAGCCTATCTCCACTTTGGATCCCAGGGAGGCTCAGGAACAAGCAATTATAAATCCATAGGGCAGAGTATCCAGCAGGCAAAGTATCACAGCAGTATACCAACAGCAATCCCCTCGTTCGGTTGTTTCTATCTACCGAACGAGGGGCCGCTTGGAACCGAATGGACCGGGCTTGTGGAGGTCTCAGCGGTGTTCGCCTAATCGAGTGTCCGATTTGAGTTCCAGACATTCGACGGCAAAACACCGCTGTTCAGGAGTTTTAAAATGGCACGTGTTCGTTTCCCGAATGGCGGCCACCCCCGAGAACAAAGGACGGCTACTCAGCTTGTCAATTACCCGTTCCCAACAATGTTGCAATGGGTAATTGAAGGCACACTTCACACAGGGGAGGTCTGACTGTTCGGTAGTTTCATTCAAACAAACTAAGGGAATGAAACTACCGAACAATCAGACCAATACAATACATTTAACACATATAACTTTGCCATTTACACGAATGCAGTCAAAACATATGCAATTCTCAGGACAGCCCAGTGCCATCCGCTACATTCACCTCTTTCATATTATGTGTATCCACACTTATCATATATAATTTTGTTCAGGAGAAACAGGGCTTTCATCACATATTTGTATCTTAAGCATAATTTAATATGAATAAAATATAAAAGAATGTGAGAAAATAAGAAATGATATTATTTTTTACATCTACATGGCATTTTAAAGAATAGGTATTAGATGTGATTTAAATTCAGGAGTAGTTACGGTGGGTGTTATATACCTTTGAGAATTAATAAAACTTAATAAATCTTAATAGACTTAAATTGAAGTTATCAATATAACATTTAGTGTGAAAGTCCCAAATTTAAAAAAGATCAAAGTTGCAGTCTTTCAAAGTATCACAGTGTAGTATTGATACAATATATGCAATGTTAGCTTGTGTCAGATAACTTCAGCTATTTAGCCATCTGGGGTTAGTCTACTGAACAAGCTATTGAGTATAGTACTAACAGTGATGTCTTCTTCAATTTGTGTTGTATCACTGATGTGTACACTGCATAGATATTGATATACTGTAAGATCATATATGATAATCTTAAGTGTCAACTTGTGTCCTCCTATAAGAAAGTAAAATGGAGATCTATAGTGCTTACTGTGTAAACACTTTATTAAAGGTTTTGAATTAAAAAGCACTCACAATTTGCAGATATATATTGAGTGTAAGATGGAAATGTTTTTGGTGGGAGGTAGTTGATGGTGGTCATGGTCCTACAGGATCGTGACGGCCATTGGGGGAATGGCAGTGACCTGGTAAGTACAAAGGATGATGGGGACGTTCTATGCCACCCACCGTTTAGGACTGCTCCAAAAAGGACGGCATAGAATGCCCGCCATCCTTAAGGGGTTAAAGAGACATCAACAAAAGCACATACACTCAGAGACATCAACAATATGGAGCTACTAGAAAAAGGGCATTAGAATAGAAAAGAGGGTCAGATGGATTTGGTGCAAAAATAGTGATTCCCAATATTATATATATATAATATTATCTCTGGTTTCTGCTTTGGCTTATTTTGACCTTCTTGCTTTCAGTAATCCCTAATCTGGACTGACATTCCATATGTGTGTATCTGTACTGCCTGGACCTTAACTCATTCTTTGACTTCTCTTATTTATTTATTTATTTATTTATTTATTGCAGTTTTTGCTTTAAGCCCAGACACAATATGAAACAATAATATGCTCCTTTACATTTTCTTTTCTATTGGATAACATAGGTTCAAGTTCAAGTCCTGTGTTCCTCATGTATATAGCTGCATTACTTCAAATGAATAGGATTTTCAATTGATGAGTATAATCATGCTGATATCTGTAAAATATGAAACTAAATATCCAATATTACATATCTGCTAATATCCTGCTGCTGCATCCGACAAGAAATACTCTGCAAAATCCATAATTATTCAACCTGTATCAGCTCGTTATCTGTAAGTTAGATTCATTAGCAATTCAGCTTTTTTGTAATGGGCATGGGAATATTTATGATGAGCGGTGTTCGAGAGAAGACACTGAACAAAACAATGTCATCTTTCATTCTGTAATAAACAGCCAATGTCATCTATAATACAGTAATAATCATCACAGATAAAAATAAGCCATGTGTTGTAAATGGAAAACTAAAATAAACATCTACTTTGTTTTTCTAAACATTTTAACGTGATCCCAGTTTGGTCACTGCAAGAATATATATGAGCATTAACCAAAAGATTTAGTACAAAGACAGGTAAGGCTGCACCAATAAAATTAACCGTAAAAAGTGAATATAAAATAAATAGCATTCCAATAATAGGGGTATAGTCCACTGGAATAAATAGTTGAAAATAAAGTCTCACTAATATATTAGGATAGGGTGGGGGTGAAATCCTAAGGAGTTGATCCGTCCGGATGGTTAAAATATCCGTACATGTGGCGAGACAAAGGGGAGATACGACTAATAGTGCAATATGCCAAAATCTAGGGATAGAATGAGAAAAGTAGGTAATACACTCACATTAAAAAAAGCTATACAAGCCCTGGGGTGAAGGGCGTTTAGCGGTATAATCCCCGCTTAAAGGATATGCAGGAGTGGTGCATTCGCCAATACAGTCTGGGTATTCAAGGCTCCGATAAGTGATGAACAGACAACAGTAGTGCTCTCAATGTGATAAAAAACGAGATATAAAATAGATAAAATGATACTCACAAGTATAAAGCAGGAATTACTGCTCTATTTGTAAAGCGTTGGTGGAATGATCCCTACCTCTGAGTTCTTTGAGTACAGGAAAAGATAAAAATTTGCCAGGTAGAATAAAAATAAATATAAAAAAATAAAAAGTGCATATAAATTACAATAAAAAGAAAGTTGGTACAACTTAGGTAATCTACAAAAAATAATAAAATACCACACTCCAAAATGTTGTTATATACCAAAGAAATTGATGAGTAGGGTTCTATTCAATATGCAAAAAAATGAAATTTAATAAAATATACACTTAATATCTAAATT
>OW240916.1:209399321-209430405 GCA_933207985.1 Pelobates cultripes | reverse complement strand
TATCCAATGAGGGCTCCTCCACTACAGGTGTCTATATCAGACATAATAAAGAAAAAGAACTTTACTTTATTATTGGTTAATTACACATCATGTGACCTAATAATGGAGGACCCATATGAACTTTGGAACATATATAAACAGAAGATTCCAGAGGCTATTACACAGCTACTGAGGAAGCTCGTAGAGTGAAATGCGTTTAGCTGAACTTTGGACTTTATATTGGGACTCTTTTATTTAGACTTCTTACTTTCTAGAAGAAGTACTTATTTTGTTTTAATTTTATCACCAATCAATTATTTTATTTTATACTTATTAGTCCTATAAGTCCCTTTTAGCCATCAGGAACTACATTTGGGGAGTGCTATCCCATAAAAAGCAGCACACTGCCAATCAACCTCAGAGCCGGGAATCCAGGGCTCTGCCAAAGGTGAGCATAACCATTATCACTAATATTATATTCACGTTTCCATACAGTACTACTCAGCTGGTCTGTCTCCTTCTTGTTCCATATCCCTGGAGGAATATCATTCGGGACAAAAGGGTATGTTGCTGCCCAAAAAGCAAAAAGGATTTACCTACGGAGCCAATACTATATAGGCTTCAGTCCATGTGAGTGGTTCAATTTTCTCCTATTACCCATTTCCATTTTTTTGTAAACCATCTGCACTATATATTGTTTTCTCTTTTTCCTTGTATACATATTTTAAGCGTTTATTGGTCTGTTGGTATATAGCTTATACCATTTCTTCTTATATAGTTTAGTATTATAAATTGATGATCTGCCCAGGATAAATCCCACTTGATCTCGATTTATCAAACCGTCAATTACTGTTTTCAATCTTTCTGCCAACATAGAGAGAAAGGTCGGTAATTTCGAATGATTTCTAGATTTTTGTCCTGTTTCGGTATCGGAACAATATTTGCCTGTAATAGTTCATTAGAAATATTGAAAGACTTCCAAAGGCATTAAACACAAATCTTTGATTCAAAATTATTGAATCCATCCGGCCCAGGTGTTTTTTTTTCCTTTTTCATTTATCATTACAGTTTATCAATTCTAATTCTGTAAATGGTTTGTTAAAATATAGTAGTTGATTTTGTGTAAGTTGTGGTAAAGAAATACTATTCAAAAAGCTGTTAACATCTCTTTTGGAAGGCCTATCTACTATGTTATGTAAACCTTGGCAAAATGTGCTAAAAGCTATTCCTGTTTTATCTGGTCTCAGGGTCTTAGTAACATTTCACCATTGTCGATGATCTTAATAATTCTCTTAGCTTTTTTTTTTTTTTATGTTTGGACATAAGTTTATCTGCCTTATAACCCAGATAGTACAATTTCCTTTTAAGAAAGATTAGAGCTTTATTAGCCTTTATAATTAGTTGGTTATTAATTAATTTTTCAGTCTCAGATATCCTAATAGAGAGTTGAATTGACGGTGCTTGTTTATTATGAAAATGTAAATCATCCAACATTTATATATAATTCTGCTAAATTTATGAATTTCTCGTTATTTAATTTTTTTTCTTAGGCTGTTAAGTTTATGAGAGAGCCATGTATGACGCATTTATATGCGCACCAAATCACCAGGACCTTTCCCTCTATTTTCACTAAAAGCCAAATCCATTAAATCTTTAATTTGATTCAAATTGTTCTCATTTTCGAACACCCAGTAATTCAATTTCCCTTCTGGTTTATATCTTTTAATGTGATCATCTAAGTCCATAATAATCATCGGATTATGGTCAGACCAAGAAGTCGTTGTAATAAATATCTTTTTTATCCTCTTTGCCACTGGTCTATCCCCTAATATCAAATCAATTCTAGAATTCTAGAAAACCAAAAAAAATATTTTTCTTTAGGGTGGAAAATCTGCCAACAGTCTTACAAAGCAAAGAGCTTAGTTATTTCCAAAAATCTTTTAGCATTATTCAATAAATTCCAAATTTTTTTTTTTTTCCCAATGATCTTTTGTCTAAATCGGAGTCTAGAATGCAGTTAAAATCGCCCATTTTTACAACCTGTCCTGTTTTAATACGGTCAATTTTATACAGAACTTTTTGAATAAATGTAATTGAAGACGTATTTGGAGCATAAATATTAGCTAACGTATATGTTTGGTTATTAATTTTGCACACGAAAATAATAATTCTGCCTTCAATATCCAAAACCTGATGGATAATATTTAAAGTGATATCTTTCAAAATTACAAAAGCCACCCCTCTTTTTTTTGTAAGCTAGGGCTGCACTTATAACTATAGGAAAAAGTTTCGAGTAAAATTATGTTTAACCTCCATAGTTCAATGTGTTTCTCGGAGGGCCCCAATATGAATATGTTCCCTTTTCATAAAATCTAATATTGTGTATCTTTTAAAATGTGAATTGATCCCCTGAGCATTTATTGTAATAATCTAATAGCCATAATCTAAACGACTTGAATTCTCACCTCTCAAGGACTGGGAAACTCATCGCTTTCCCAAACATAGACAACAAAAAACATTTACTCAACTGCCCATACATGACAGTATAACCTCCATACAAACATCTTATACCTTGCATTAGGTATCTTCTACTCAACTGGAGAATATCTCTCCCTACCACACGAGTCGACGATAACCTCACCAGAGTGACGACTCCCTTATCTAAGCCTACTGATCCTAAAATGAACAGAGACTTAATCCCCTAGTGCTCAAAGAAAAGTCTCCTTGCCAGGTTCTTTTCTTTGAGCAATTGGATGAATCGAAGAGGAGAAAAAAAAAAAACAACTAACTAAAAAACTGGCATCCATACTAGAATTCACCCCTTCAATTTATATGTGCAATCATCCACTTCACATTAACTAAAATCTATAGAGTCTATCTAATAATTTAGATAGGTCTATATAGGTGACTCTTACAAAAGGTTAATACAAACAACTTTCTTTTTCTTTCCATTTTTTTCTTTTATTTCACACCTTTTTCCCTTCCTATCTTTTCTGATTAAAACAATTTTCACAAATGTGTATATATACTATATGTAAATTATGTGACTCTATAATATTCGTTTAGTGTTATACATCCACTTCCTCTACCAATATTTACATAGTAATATACAAACAATGTTTTTTTTACCTATACTCATATCTTAATTTCATATTATACAATGTCATATTATGAAACAAAAAAAAAAACAACAACAAAAAAAAACACCCAAGTCGTAAATTGTTTAAATGGGTCAATATAGCACCCAGTTTCACCATTTGTACTTCTGTATTAATTTTTTTTTTTTTTTGGCAATATATTCAAATGTTCCATTATACTATTATTTACCAGATATGCATCCATTTTGTGTTCGTGGATAAATCTGTGTAGTAAAAGTCCAACTCTAATTCATATTTCTTCTTGCCCTTTTACCAATTCTTTACTTAGCAAATCCCCTCTATTTTAACACTATTATAAAGTTGCAATATAAAAAAAAAGACAAAAACTTTTCCTTTTTTTCTTCTTCTGCCCTTTCTTCTCCTTCTTTGTTTCTTCTTCTCATTTCAACTGTTTTATTCTCTTCATATGTCATTTCAGTTAGTTTAAGCTCTTTTCTTGAAGCCATTGTTTAAGCGACTTCGGTTTCTGAAAGGTAAATTTTTGGTTTTCGTAGTTTACGTTCAAACGTATTGGGAAGCCCCATACTTATTTTATTTTATGTTTTCTCAGTATAGCGGTAAAAGATGCAGAAGCTTCCTTAAACATATAGTATGATTACAATATTATCACTGAACACAAAAACAGATCTACAATATATTTTTTTTTTTTATCCAAACATCTAACAAAAATGTATCCTTTTTATAAGGAACCCTAACATATTGGAGGTGGAATAAGTTGTTGAATATTGGACAGGAGAGTAATTCATTAAGTATTCAAACACAGTACACTAGTTGAATTAGGTTTAAAATAGTGAATGATTTTTTATAAAACTCCAGAATTTTAACATGTTTTTTTGTTTTTGTTCTTTTAATCTTTCTCTCCTTCTTAAGGAAATGAGAAACATACTCTTCAAAGCAGACCTCTGCTCGGGCTGCCATTTGTTAAATGGCAATGATTTTTATGTCTCTTGTTAGGGTAAGGTACCCACAGAGACATTTTTGTACCCTTAGAATAATGGGTTTTTCTATGTTTTTAATGTATTTTTGTTGTTTGGTCTGTGGTTCAGTTGGAATTTTGGTGTTTTGGACTCAAGGCATAGGGACCCAGGGACTGGAAGAAAATAGTACACAGGGACTATGGTTAGAAATGCTACAATTCATTATCAGGGACTTAACTCTCCGTTTAAGAGATCTATCTTCTTAGAGTATTTAAGAAAACAGAGAATTGATATCTGTGGGGTACAGGAAACTCATTGGAGAAAGATAGATAATACTAATCTAAAATCTAAAATGTACACAATGATCCTGTCAGCTTCCCTTGAACATAAAAATTGGTATCTATATTTGTATCTATGAATTTAAATTATAGAAATACCTGTACAGAACAAGATACAGAAGTGAGATACATTATAGTAGTATATGAGATTGATAATATTACATATTCATTGACTAACCTTTATGCTCCAAATCACTCTTAATTGCCATGTATAAGTAAGGTTTTAAAGAGAATAGAAATGGTTAAACAAGGAATTGTGAAGATTCTTGGTGACTTTAATTCTATATTTGATCTATTATTGGATAAACAAAAACACTATGGGCCAGATAAGAGATAAAGGAATATTAAGACGTGCTGACAAATTCAGACAGATAATTCAAAATTATTCCTTTTTAGATATCTGGCGCATTTTTCATCCAACAGAATTAGATTTTACATGTTTTTCCAAATCTTATTATGCAAATTCTCATACTGATTTTATTTTGGGTGATGTTAAATTAACTCATCAAACAAAAACGATAAAAATAAATTAAATTTTATGGTCAGACCACAACACAGTTATCATAGAAGTTAGAGATTCTTTTGAAATCCCGAGACCGGAATGGAGATTAAATAATTATATTCTCTCTAAACCAGACAAAATAGAATTTATTAGAAAACAGACTAAATATTATTTTAAAGAAAATCAGACTGAAGAGACCTCCTCTTCAGTTGCGTGGTGCGCATATAAAGCTGTAACTTTTAAATAAACTTGTTTTCAAAGACAAAGAATATAGGGAAAAAGACCTAACTGACTTACATATTCAATTATATAATCTCTCAAGAGATAACAAGGTATCCCCTTCTGAGGTGTTGTCAAACAGAATTATCATCTTACAAAATAAGATTAATGATCTCTTAATAAATAAAGTAAGCAAAACACTTGAAAAGACTAAAAGCAACATTCTACTATAGAGGGAATAAGACAATGACAAATTGTTGTCCAATAAACCTAAAGATAAAATTAAACAAAAAATTCTAAAATTATATATAAAGATGAGACATGTCTATCGCCAGAGAAGATTGGGATGGCCTTTAATGATTATTATCAGTTTTTTAATTTGCCTTATCACCAAACAGACCCTAGGGACTTCTTTAGAAATAAGACCCTCCCAAAGATCTCGAAGAAACATCTAAATGAACTAAATGCTCCAATAACTTTACAAGAAATATATACACGGATATAATTACTGAAACCTAAAAAAGCACCAGGGCCAGATGGGTTTACGGCAACTTTCTATAAGCTATTTAAAACTGAAATATCACCTTGTTTGATGACTACTTTTAATGAATTTGTCTAAAGTGAAAATCCCAGAATTTTATCTGCTTTTATATTTTATCCTAATTCCTAAAAATGAATAAAATATATATATATATTAACTATTTGTATTACAGATGTATAAACATTCCAAACATAAAATAGCAGCAATACTTGTAAGACCTAAAATCTTGGAGAGAGAGAGAAAAATGTAAATACACATAAAACTTACAGATTTAATTAAAAAATAAATATTAAAAATATAAAATGTGATTAACTCTACATGAACTCTCATCTGAAAGTCTATGATTAACCCATTTGAGAACAGAGTATCTAAATTAAAAACTCACTTCATTTCACATTTACTGAAAGTGGATTTTATATTTCCCCACCTCCCTCCAGTGTTTACTAATCATTCCTGTAGGGTCTTTACTGTGACGGTCTAAAAAGTGCAAAGAGACATTATGGTTCTTATACCCTCTTTTAATTTTATATATATGCTCGCTTTATTTTAGAAGTGGATTCATTGGAGATAGACATAGGAGAAGATTTGTCGCAAATATGTGAAAGGCAGAAAATAATTATGATACATGGAACCAAGAACTACTAACAATTGTTCTAGCAGTTTGGGAAAGGAGGCACTTGCTTGAAGGTTCTAATTATCCTATAATCATTTTAGCTCACCACAAAAATCTGACTTTTTAGGCGAGGCTACAAGGTTATCATCCAGACAAGCTAGATGGTATCTATTACTTTTTAGGTTTAACTCTTTTTTGTGTATTTTGGTGGCCCTCCTTGCATAAGGATGTCATGAATACATACAAGTGTGTGATGTGTTTGCTAGGGTTAAAGTCTCTCAAAATAACTGCTTACTACAACTTTACCTATTCCCAGCAAACCATGGTCCCATATAAACTGGCTCCTCAGTTTCTTCTGCCCTGCTTGTGGAGGAACAGCAGGAGTTTGAGGTTGAGTATTCTATCCTCCTGGGAACCAAGGAAAAAAATTGTCTTCCAATTCCCAGCATCCCAGCCTATCACATGACATTTCACTGGAAAGCCCAGGATGTCCTCTTTACAATAGGGATTGATAGAGTAGCTCAACAGAACAATGTCCAGTACAGAGGACACAAGTTAATGGGCTGGGTCTCAGGAAGATATATTGGACTCCAATATATTATCAGTCTTATATATTGGACTATTGCTTTTTCATGTGGTATGCTACAATATCATCATTGGAGAAGGTTTGGTCCTGAGAAACGTAGTTGAATCTCTTGCTGCTGATGTTCACTCCCCTACGTTCCTTAAATTCCTGTTTTCCTAGTCTGTCCCACCCAGTAGGCATTTGTGGGAATATTGTCGCTGTACTTCAAAACGCTGTGCTTGGACTTCCTGAGCGCACACCAGCAATACCACGTCAGCCATGGCTAATACCACCATTATCAACAACACTAATACTGGCACCATCAACAGTTCCATTAGCATCAGTCAAATGTTATAGAAAAAAAGTTCTATTTTACAGACAAGTGTTTCGATAGCTTCTACTGCTGTCAATGCAAATCCACCTGCATCTGCAAGGCAAAGAATTGAGGATACTATATTGTACCAATGAAGCCAAATTTGGGATCAATTTGTGTGATTCCAAAAGGGCAAACTGGTAAAGTGCAAATTGTGCAGAAAGGAAATGAGTAAGGTTGAATTAAGGGTGTCACATCCTGCCCCATTCTGCACAGATGTCTGGTATTGGCTTCTGGTATCCAGTACTCATTTTACAATTCATGTTTAGTTTTTCTTGGTTTTTCTGTTTTTTTATTTTATGTCTGGTTTTCTTTATGCTGGATTTTCTGGGTTCATTCCTTTATTCCGTTCCTGCAATTCCTAGTCTCCTGGATTCCTTTAAATGTTTGTTTTTTGTTGCCACACCCATTTCTTTGCCATGAATCCTTTTTGTTTCAGTCTGTTCCTGCAAGTAGTGGTCTCACTTCCTCTGCTCCTTTCTTTGCAGGTAAGTACTGCTTGTGTTTTATTGTTGTTTATTTAGTCATGCATATCTAGGCAGTTAGGACCCATCGTAATTGGAGTATTTTGGCACAGTGGTGGGCTGCATACATCTTGGACATTTATGTATGTCTAAATCTCCAATGTTTATTACATATATAGTAATAAGTTATGTCTCCTCTTGTTTTGCCTTGTATCTCTTGTCTCATTTTATTTTGTCTTGTATTCCCAGTTCATGTACAGTCCTGTCCTGCCCTGCCCTGCCCATGTCCTGTTCATGTTTTGTGTACATGTTCCAGGTTCTGCTTCCTGGCCTGCTCTGGTTCTGGGTTCTTCTAGTCTAGTCTTGTTTGGTGCCTGTTCCAGTCTTACCTTGTTTTTAGTACTGGATACATATCTGCTTAATATCAGCTCCTGGCATCCGCTTAAGCTGCATCAGGGCTCTGGTATGTGGCCGCACAAATCCTGGTGCTCAATCCTGGTGGGGTTACCCTGCACCAGACCCTGATTGACCATTTCCACGCTGAGATTCCTATCACCTTCATCAGGCATACAGGTGTCCCAGTCTTCAGACCGCCACCCATGACAAAAGGTCATCTAACTAGTGCCCGTATGAAGCAGCATCTTCAAAGATACCACAAGTCTGTATTACTGAGGGAAGAAGAGGAATATGAAAGTACTAGTATAGGCAGCACTAGAACTGTATCTGATTCTGTGTAGTTGCCACAACTGCCACCAGGTCTACCTTCTCTTCTACTACAACCACCCTTAGGCAGAGCAAGGGGGAAGGTAAAGATAGCTCCAGTGGTTAACTGAGGCAGATTGGACTTGAACCTTATTGGGTGAATTAAATCAGATGAAAAAAAAATAGAAACAAATACAAAGTTCCTCTTGCTACTGCCAGTGCCACTTACACCTACTTTAGTTCACTGTTTTAGAATTGTTTGACTGATTAATGATTTTTATTTCTTTTTATATTAAGAGACAGATTTTATTTGCAGTGTGCTTCTATGCCACTGCTTGGGCAAGCATCCATCTTAAGAAATAATTAATTAATTATAATGAAATTACTTATGCTGCTGCTCCATCTTTTTTGAATGCCTTTCATGGTGGTTTTTCCCTGCCTGACCAAGTTTTGCGTGTTACCAATGCAGACACATTGGGAGCACTGCACATTTCCATGATGAAGGAATCTCACTTACTTTTCTAAGGAAAAATTAGTTGGCATGGGCAGTTGAAGCTTTCCCACAAATCCCGTCTGTAGTGTGATTGATCATCTTTCAGTGTGGGGAAAAAGATGCAGTTAGCTTTTACCAACTGTATCTGCTGTGGTAGAAGGCCCTGCAAGACATTTGTAAAACCACTGTGGCGAAACCGGCCTCGCCACGTGTCCTTGGAGGGGGCTGCTTGCCCGCCTCTTGCCTTTGGACTATGGACCAGACTTTATGTGAATGTGTTATACCCCAGATAGGAATCCCATGGAGCCCATTCGTATGAAACTGACTGTAAAGACTTTGGCTCCATGGCGATTAAACTGTATTTGTGTGGTCCGAGCACCATTCACTTAATAATGTGCGCTCAGACCTGAGCTATCTGGGGATATGTGAAATGTCTGTGTGTTATGTGTAAAATGTGACTTTATGTATTTTAAAGTGTTTTGTGTCTTTTGCAACCATGTGCTTAATGGAGTCTTGTGTCTGTCCTGGGAGATAATTGAATTACTTATCTCCAGGATAGAAGACTCTGAAACTGGTTTGGGCCAGAAAGCCATGCTTCATTTAGTCACAAAGGACTTTTTACTAACTTTTGAACCCCTTGTCTGATTTGTGCCATTTTTGAATATGTTGTTCCCCTGAATGGATTGATTGAGAATATGTAATTTTATGTGAATGTGATGTATGGTTTTGGAGTTATGAAAGTTGGGTAGAAAGTATGTTTTAACTGTATGTATAATTGAGTTTCCTCTCAGGATAAGGGGAGGGAATATGTGGGATGTAACTGTGATGTGATTGGTTGTTTTGTAACGCCTGTGGGCTGTACTATGTTTGTGGATTGGGAATAAAAGAGACTGTATGTGACAGTACAGGGAGTTCCTGTTTTAACCCTCAAAGTGAAGTGTCGTCTCATTATTGGGGGAAGGATTCATTGTATGCTGTTCCAGTTTGACTGCTAGGAGAGTAAACCTATTCGTATGGCTCCTATTCAACTGTCTACAGCATTCATATGCTTGAGAGCATTCACATGCTCCTACGGTTCGGTGATTGTGGTGTCTGCCAGAGTGCTTGGAGTCCTCAGGAAGTGCTAGGAGCATCCTTTAACGGAGGTACCCAGACGGGGTGCCAGGCGATCCGTTACAACCACTTTAATGAAAGGCATTTGAAAGGCAGCAGCAGGAGTAATTTAATTGGAAAACAATTGATGACCTACTCACCTGTTTTATTGTTTGAAAATCACCTTTTTTCCAATCAAATGACTCATACTGCTGCTAGGGTAGAATATGTTTTTTTAACGGAAGGATGGTCACTAGAGCTACAAACTGGACGTTTGTAAAACCTTCCAATGGTGGAAGGGGTAAGTGGGTGGTCAATTGTCCACTCATGTTTTCCCTACATTTTTTGGATAAATTCCCTGTATGGACCTTTAAATGAGTTCTGCTCCCCATTTTCCATGAATTCAAGATTGTAATGTTCCCTCACTTTCTATTGTTTTATTTATATATATATATATATATATATATATATTTTTTTTTTTTTTAATCGACACATGATAATCTAATTTTATCATCTCCAAATATCCGATATTGCATAGCCATGTCAGCAGAGTCATAGTCTCCCTTTTTTTTTTTTACTGTTCTGATCGTCTGCAGGTCATCACTATTATTTGGGACATGTTTTAATGTCATCCCAACAGAAGGCAAATTCATGTACTCCTGTTGTAAAATACATTTTTTTTTTTATAATGACAGATTTTGGGGTGCAGCCCCTCCACGGCATTGTGGGAGAAAGCCCCAGCTCTGGAAGAAAGGTTAGTAAGTCCTTTATTTTACACATTTTTATTGTGAACTAATCTAAATAGGGACAGGGGTATTATAGCATCAGGAACACAGGTATGTATTCCTAGTGCCTGAGTGTTCCTTTAAAGTCTACAACTGAAATCCCAGTGTCTTTATAGCCTTCATCTACTTAACTGTTTCATTCTACCACAATCTAACTTAAAACCTGTCAAAACAAGATAAATAAATGTAAACATTGAGCATGTAAAATGCATATAATTCACTAAAAATAATGATACATTTGGAGTCTGTTATTTTGAAAGCTTGAGTAAAAAGTAGAAAAAGGATCAAAATAAATAGTCTTTGTTTACTGCAAAATCCATCAGTGACAACATAAAACTGATAATTTATTTGTACTCTTAAACTGGAAGCAGGGGTTTTCTTGAGATGGGTCTAGATGATGCAAATTTGAAGGATTGTTTACTAAAGTGAGAATTTACAGTGAAATCTAAGTGAAGCTCAGATTTAAGTCACGAGTACTGAACTAAAAGGAGGAGATTTTTTTTTTTTTTTTTTTAAGCAGTTTGGCTATTTTGACCCTAAATTGGAAATCAACTTTGAATTCTCACTTTTGTGAATAACCTTGGTAAAGTTCCAAATGGGTTGATACGATTTTGGTCATGGCTTCACTAATCTGCTAAATGGCTTTTCTCAACATTTAAAGTTTCCCACTGAGATTATGTATCAAAGCCTGGGTTCCTCTAGATCTCATTTCAGGTTCTGAACCCAGGAGATTAAAAAATTTACTTTGAATTCACTTTGAACTTCTGACAATTCTCACTTTAGTGAAAATTGATGTTAGTGTGTTAGGGTTTCTTTGCTGTTTTAAACAGCAACCCTTACTTTTTCTGTGTCTGAGTTTTCAGCTGATTTTAACCATCAGCTCCTTCAGTTGCCACGGTTACTCACCTGATAATAGTATCCAGCCCTGCTGCTAATCAGGGCAGCCTATTTAAGCAGCAAATCCCAGTACATCCTTGCCCTTGCGTGGTTTCCTTTTCCCAGAAGATGCCTTGTTCCTGTGTGTTCCTGGTTCCTGACTCTGGCCTTGTTCCTGACTTCGCTGCTCTCCATTCTCCTTATCCTGGCTCGTCTGACTACCCGCTTTGGTGCCTGACCCCTGCTTGCCTCCTGAACTTTGCTTTTGGTTATTACTTTATTTTCTATGTATTAATAAAGGTGTTTTTGCATCTAGTTTTGTCTCCATTTGGATCCTGGTCCCTAACATAGTGTTTTAAACATTTTCAAAGGGTAGGTGTGTGAGATTGTTAGTATAGATTTGTAACTTTGACCATGCAAAGTGTTAGATTGTTCTGTAAATTGTGTAAACAATGGTCCTTTAAAGATTTTTTTTTTAAATAAAACACCAGAATTCCAATCAAAGTTCAAGTACACCACTTTCTACTTTCCTAAGAATAGGATGCACTTGTTCTAATATCAAAAGATTTTTACATAAATCACATGAACTGAATGCTATCTACATATCCATTGGACTTCGTAGATTAAATTTGTACCGTACTTTCAGTTACAAAAAAGGACATCACTCTTAATTGAATGAAAAATGTTAATTTGTTCTATCCATTATTCAAAACCTGATGGAGCAAATGCTTCCAACAGTGTTACAGTGTTCTTGCTGTGGACTGTATATCAATCAAAATGTAGAAATGCTATGTGGAATATCTGTAATGCTTGATTCTGTAATTGCACATCTAAGTCAAAAGACCCAGAAACTCCAAACCAAGACTTTGTTTTTGTAATGGAGCTTAATAAGAAACATTCCAACAAAGAATATATTTAACTAAGAACAAAACACAGCTGCCAATTATTTTCATAGACCTGGAGAATATATAATTAGAAAACAATAGGGTAGACTTTCAAAAGCTGCCTCACAGATATAGCACACTCATGCGCACACACACACACACACACACACAAATGATGTCTCATATATTTAATAGTAGTCAGATCTGTCTGGCTTTTCAAAGTCTTGAGTGACATAGAAGGAGCATTTTTAATCCCAATATTCAAATTGTATACTCTTTTTATTCATGAAATTCAAACATTTTAAAAGGTATATAAGTTTTTGGTAGATATTTTTCCTTAAAGGGACACTACAGTCACCAGAACAACTACAGCATAATGTAGTTGTTCTGTTGAGTATAGTCAGTACCTGCCGGCTTTTTGCCATAAACACTGTCTTTATAGAGAAAAGGAAGTGTTTATGTTACAGCCTAGGTATACCTCCACTGGCCACTCCTCAGATGGCTACTATGGGTGCTTCCTGGGGCAGTGCTGCACATTTATTTATTTATTTATTTATTTATAACATATTTTACCAGGAAAGATACATTGAAATGTCTCTTGTTTTCAAGTATGTCCTGGAGAACTTTCCTCAGAGGGATGTGTAGCGGAGATGCAATATTCCCCAGGTTATCTCCGCTTATAATCCAAGTGAGGCTCAGGAACAAGTAAATAATAAATCCACAGGCAAGGTTTCCAGCAGGTAAAACAACAGCAATATCCCCACAGCAATCCCAATAACTGGACGACACACAGTTTCAGGAGCAGAACTGAAAGCTTTAATCCACAGTCTCCTTATAAAGCATGCTCCCATGCAAGGGAGGGATTTACAGTAATTATTACAGTAGCCAATCCTGTCCTGGTAACCTCCCACACATCTCCTCCCCTCAGCCAGCATCATAATCCCCTTATCCAGTACAGTAATTCCCCCCGTTTCTGGATGTACCCCTAAACGTAGGGGTACCTCTTTAAATCCTACATCCCCGGATACCCCTGATCTGGGGAAACAACATATCCAAAAATCACCCAGATCAGACCAGGGGTTCGGGAAATGTATGGAGGGAATAAAATGACCGACCGCACTAACTGAGATAGCCGAATAAGGTTCCATGCGAATGGGCCCTGCGGTCGGTCCTGGCATAAGGGAACAAAATACACGAAAGCCTCTAGCTATAGAGGCTAGGGAGGGTTCGCCTGAATCCCCTCGTTCGGTATTTTCTATCTACCGAACGAGGGGCCGTTCGGTAGTTTGGAACCGAACGGACCAGGGTTTGTGGAGGTCTCAGCGGTGTTCGCCTACTCGAGTGTCCGATTTTAGTTCCAGACACTCGACGGCAAAACACCGCTGTTCGGGAGTTTTAAAATGGCCGCCGCCACGTGTTCGTTTGTCGAATGGCGGCCACCCCCGAGAACAAAGGACGGCTACTTCCTAGTCAATTACCCGTTCGCAACAATGTTGCAACGGGTAATTGAGGACACACTTCACACAGGGGAGGTCTGGTTGTTCGGTATTTTCATTCGAATAAACTAAGGGAATGAAACTACCGAACAATCAGAAGAATACAATTCTTTTAAAACACATAGAAAACTAGCAGATCACACGAATGCAATTATTTCAAAGACATTTGCAGGACAGCCCAGTGCCATCCACTACAGGATGCATTGATTCAATGCAGCTATATGAGGAGATGCTGATTGGCCAGGGCTGTGTTTGGCTTGTGTTGGCTCTGACCCTGATCTTGACAAGCTCAGCCAATCCAATGCTTTCCTATGGGCTAGATTGTGTTTTTAACACTATAGGTTCAGGAATACATGTTTGTGTTCCTGACCCTATAGTGTTCCTTTAACCCCTTAAGGACCAAACTTCTGAAATAAAATGGAATCATGACATGTCACACATGGCATGTGTCCTTAAGGGGTTAAAAGAAAAAAAATCTTATTTGGCATAACAGTTTAACAGTGGACAAGAACTGGCCCACTGTGACGCATGCCCAAATTATGTTATCTGAAAAAATTATAACTGGAGCTGTGGTGGAGCCAGAATTACTTGCCCTTACAATGACAAATTAATAATCATGCATTCAGAAAATATATATTTTTTTTACTTTTATAATTCTCCCCCTGTGAAAAGATCTTCTCCATGCATCAGATGGGTCAGCTTTAAGTTTCACATTCAGTTCATAGTTAACATGATTAGTCCAATATCTTAAAAGGTTGATGTATGTTGCCATATGAAGATTGGACAATATCTGTAAATTCTGCATATAAGGGGGATAAATAAAAAACAAAGACTCCAAACAACTGTTACACACCAAGACGTAGACTCCACAAGACCTCTCAAAGTGTCCTGTGGTATCTGGCACCAAGACACTTGCAGCAGATCCTTTGAGTCTTGCAAGCTGTGATGTGAGACCTCCATGGACCAGATTTGTTGTTATAGCACTTCCCACATATGTTCAATTGGATTGAGATATAGGGAATTTGGAGATCAAGGCAACACCATAAACTATTTGCTTTATTCTTCAAAACATTTGTGAACAATTTTTGTAGTTTGGCAGGGTGGAACACCATGGAAGTGGTGTACATGTTCTGTAACAATCTCTAGGTAGTTGTTACATGTCACTATAACATCCACATAAATGCCAGGACTCAAGATTTTCCAGTCAGCAATCATTGCCCAGAGCATAACACTGCCTCTGTTGGCCTGCCATCTCTTCCCCAGGTAAATGATGCACATGCACCTTGCCATCCATTCACCTGGTCTAAAAGAAAACGTGATTCATCAGGCCAGACAACCTTCTTCCATTGTTCTATGGTCAAGTTATGATGCTCACATCCCCATTGAAGGCACTTTTATCAGTGGACAGGGGTCATCACAAACTCTCTGACCAGTATTAACATCCCACAAGACTTGCCCTTTTGAAGATGCTATGACCCAGTCATCTAGTCACTGATACCAAATTTGCTCAGTTCTTTTCACTTGCCATAGATAGATAGATAGATATAAAATATATGATGTATAAGTGTATATATAATAACATATATTTGTATAAAGTTTACTTTAAGAGTCAGTATTTCATCTGCATTGGTTATCAGTAACCTGATGATATGTGTGACTTTTTTTTCTTTACTAATTTTTTAAAGGTACAGTACATTCTCTATTGGTTCAACAATGTATTGGACGTAAGATCTCATACAGACTAGAGAAGGCATACTTTTCATGTTTTGTTCTTGGGTCAAGAATATCTGGAAAATGTAGAAAGACCTAGATTGGCAGATTTAGATATTCAATTCTGCTAACTAGAGGGCCATAAGTTAAATACATATTTTATGGAAATATTATGTTACTATATCTGCTGTTTAAGCTAAACTGTCCTTAAGTTTATAGAATAGTATGCTAATGCTATCAAGACTATCAAGATTATTCACTAAGTGTGAATGTCCCCATACCCAATGGTGCAAAACCATTTGCTGTTGTATAGGGCTATTCAGACTGCAAAATCCAGACATTACTAATGGAATTCAGCAATGTCCAGATTTGTAAAAAGGCCTAAATTTGGTCCAAACACTGCTGGACGGTGAAATCAGAACCCAAGCAAAGTGTTTGAAGATATTTATTTATATAATTTTGTTACATCTACTGTATGTGAGAAAAATTGCATTTTTGTTTTATACTAAGTTTTCAAACCCTGTGAGAAAAAGTGCAAGACCTATATACTGTCTAAAGGTGGTCATTTCCCAAATAGGTGAAAAATATAAATTGTGTACATTTAAATATTTTTTAATACTCAAGTTTGTCTGCAAAGCAATGTCTACACAAAACTGCTGTGCTATGACATGTTTATATGCTGACTATTCATCCCTTGCTTCAAATAAATAAATAAATATTATGATAATATGTGTTGAATGAAACAGTTATTTTTTGTATAGGAGTTAATCTCTCAATTAAACATACATACAATAACAAAAAGTTGATAATAGTGAACAGTTAATAAATATGTTATTGTTTTGGATCAAATCAAGCATTTGATTATTTGTCTATCTACTCCTTTTTAAAATTGATTAATTAATTGCTTGCACGCTTTTTCCTAGAAGTAATTCACACCAGAGACAAAGTTTCTGATTAGTGAAAAACCTGAGGAATGGTTTATTTCACAGGGTGGGAGCCCCTTTTAAAGCAGAAATATGTCATGTACGGAGTCACAGTTAACGTAAAGTATACATTCAACAATTGGTTAACAGTCTAAGGGGTCTTGTCTAAACCCACCCTACAGGATGTAATGTCATCATTACAGAACTCTCCCACCCACATTCCAGCTCCATCTTGGTTACACAATGGGAGGGGGAGTGAGTAGTTACTGAACAAAGAGAGGGCTGAAGGGGAAACAGTTACTTTAACAGCGATTTTCCATTTTGTTACACGTGGCAGGGAGCTGTTAGTTGCACAAAAGAACTGGGGGAGGAGTTAGTAAAGGAAGCTGTTCTTTTAACACAGGAATTTGTTACACGAGGCTTGCTCGATGGGAAGGGGGGAGGGTAGCAGGATGGGAGGAATTTACAGAGGAAATAGTTACTGAGCACACAGAGGGGGGGGGAGGACAACATTCACTGAATGAGCACACATGTACAGAGAAAAATAGACATTTTATCCATTCAAGTATTTTGTCCATAACATTATTCACTAGGAAAGCCATAAAAATCAGTTCTTGCAGATCAATCTGAAATGAAAGAACAAATACAATTCAAAACTTTATTGACCTATTTGACATAAAATATTAAAACTGCAGGATTCACAATAGTAACAATAATATAAAATCATAAAACATAAAATCCAGATGCTTGAATGTTCAAATAATCTTATAGCATTAACCCCTTAAAACCGGAGGACGTACAATTACGCCCTATTATAGGTGGCTCTAAACGCCGCCGGGCGTAATTGTACGCCCTCCGGTTTTTGTTAACTTACCCGGTCGCCGGCGGTCCCACGCCGGCGATCGCGGTGGGGGGGACTCCCAGGGAGCCCCCCCGCGGCAGATCCTTCTCCTCCGGTGCTCCCCGGCCATGTGAGAGTGGGGTCCTAGCTAGGACCCCACAATCACATGGCCGGGTAGGCTGCCTCCTGCATTGCCAGCAGGGGGGCTGCCTGTAATGACAGGTGGTCCCCCTGCTGGCTGAAAATAAAATTTAAAAAAGTTAATCAGTGTAAAAAATAAATAATATATACTTAGATCATATGTATATATTATATATATATGATCTAAGTATATATATACACATATACATACACACACATATACAGTCTAGGTGTATTTTACTATTAATATATATATAATTATATATATATATATTAATATCAAATTACACGTAGACTGATACTGATTAAATATATATATAATTATTGTTATATATATATTTATATATAATATAAAAAAAATAAAAATGTAAATACGTTAAAAAATAAAATTAAAAAAATAATTAAAAATAAATAATTAAAAAATATATAGATGTATGTTATTTCGTTCTAACTGTTTTGTGAAATTAATATATATATATATATCAAAATACACGTAGAACGAAATAATATATATATCTATATACATAAATATATACGTATATATCACTATATATATACCTATATATAAATAAAAATATTTTTAAAAAATTATATAGATATATACATATATATACATACGTATATATATACATATATTAATTCTACATATATATTTATGTAATATTTTTACATAATTAGGTATCTTAATTAATTACAATTAGCAGGACCTGCCTGACAACCCATGCCGAAAGTAAAGGGAATTTAATTTGCTAGCACTATATTTAACCCTATAACTTTCGGAGACACCATAAAACCTGTACATGGGGGGTACTGTTCTACTCGGGAGACTTCGCTGAACACAAATATTAGTGTTTCAAAACAGTAAATGTATTACAACGATGATATCGCCAGTAAAAGTGAAGTTTTTTGCATTTTTCACGCACAAACAGCATTACACGGACAATATTATTGCTGTGATACTTTTACTGTTTTGAAACACAAATATTTGTGTTCAGCGAAGTCTCCCGAGTACAACAGTACCCCTCATGTACAGGTTTTATGGTGTTTTAAAAAGTAACAGCGTCAAATATAAGGCTTGTGTTTCATTTTTTTCACATTAAAATTAGCCAGATTGGTTACGTTGCCTTTGAGACCCTATGGTAGCCCAAGAATGAAAATTACCCCTATGATGGCATACCATTTGCAATAGTAGACAACCCAAGGTATTGCAAACGGGGTATGTCCAGTCTTTTTTAGTAGCCACTTAGTCACAAACACTGGCCAAAATTGGCATTTTTGCATTTTTCACACACAAACAAATACTAACGCTAACTTTGGCCAGTGTTTGTGACCAAATGGCTACTAAAAAAGACTGGACATACCCCATTTGCAATACCTTGGGTTGTCTACTATTGCAAATGGTATGCCAATATGGGTGTAAATTTCATTCCTGGGCTACTATACAGTCTCAAAGGCAACGTAACCAATCTGGCAAATTTCAATTTCAAATGTAGCGTGCTATATTTGACCCTGTAACTTCCCAAAACGCCATAAAACCTGTACATAGGGGGTACTGTCTTACACGTGAGACTTTACTGAATATAAATATGTGTATTTTATTGCAGTAAAAGCAAACAGTATTATGACACTGACCGTTTAATTGTCATGTAGAACTAAAAAAATCCAATAAAATCGTATTTTCTCACATTTTTTTCATATTAAATTATGTTTCATAGCTAAATATTTGATATTAAATGAAAGCCCTGTTTCCCCTGAATAAATGATATATAATAAGGGTGGGTGCATTTACTATGAAAGAGGTGTATTACGGTTGGACAGACATGTAGCGCAAATGCCAGGTTTTGTTTACATTTTGTTTTGTTCACAATGTGTACATTTGGCTCCGTCCTTAAGGGGTTAAATGTAAAATCAAACTGTGCTCAAATAATGTGTAAAATGACTGGTACAGGACGTTATTGATGATTAGAGTGCTTGTGCTTACAGGTGTGAATAAATAAAATGAAAGATTTGAGCTTGTAGGGGTAACCAATAATTGTACAGCATGTAAGGAGGACAACATTTATTTATTTATCCACTCCCTTAAGTGGTATAATCACAGTAATATTCAAAGAAAACACATGTACACATAATAGTAATAAATACAAATAAACTTTATTACAAAATAAATATAAAAATAATCAGAATTCACATACATACTCCAGTAATAGTACCATTTGTATACCAAAAATTGTTATGCATGTAATGCATCCATACACAAAGTATTAGCAATAACCATAGTTATTTCATATAGATACAGTAAAAAAAAAAGACTAAATAAATTATTAAAGGAAAATCAAATATGATCAAGAGAAACAAAGAAAAAAATAGTAACAAATAGCTGTACAAAGCTACTTTACCTAATCAGTAATCAGGGGACACTACAAACACCAACGTTTCGGCACAGCAGGTCTTTGTCAAGGATGATTAGGTGTGATTATGTAAAGTACAGGACAACTTTGTACAGGAATTTGTTACTATTTTTTGCTTTGTTTCTCTTGATCATATGATTTTGCTTTAATAACAATTTATTGTGTCTTTTTTTTTGTACTATATCTATATGAAATACCTATATAGCTATTGCTAATACTATGCATATGGATGCATTACATGAATAACGATTTTTGATTTACAAATTGTACTATTTGTGTGTGTGTATATATATATATATATATATATGGATTTTGATTCTTTTTTTATATGTATTGATTATGTAATAAAGTTTTTATATAGTAATAATAGGAGAGTGGGTGTTTTCTTAGTATATTACAAGGAAAATATGTATACCTGGATAAACAACACACATATTAATACAATTAATTCAATATATTTAATGGTGTGAGCTGAAAAGGATTACGCTAAATTAATTTCCTATATTGGCATATTACTTTCTTAAAGAATGTGTGCTAGGAATATCTCAACTTAGCTGTTTATTTGACAGGGTCAGCATTGGCTTAGCATCAAAGATTATTCCATAGATATGTGGATTTCAACCTTAATACATCTTATTAATTGTGTTATGTATTTCAGAATAATAGATACATCGTCCATTAAATACATTGAATTAATTAGTATTGATATCTGTGTTGTCTATTGAGGTGTACACAATGTCCTTATCTTTACTTTTGATTTATACACATGTGTAAGCACAAGCACTTTCTAATATAGGACTAAAAATATTTCATTGTAATTCAGGGTTTCTCTAATTGGATACTCTTTCTTGAGGATAGTCTTTGCTTCTTTTATTGATGTATTACTTTACTACTGTGAAGTACAAGCTTTCCCAAAGTAGACATATCTATTTTTTTTTTCCATCTAATTTGTCATAAGTATCACAGTATTGACTAAATGTTTATCTTTCTATAGCAAATTTGATCACTTTCATTCAACTCAATTATTTCAGTATTAGTTGATAACATTCTCCTGGTGTTCACTTTCGACCAAATTAAAACCACACTTATCTGAATGCTAATCTCTTATTTTCAAATGGTTCTCACAGTAGAGTATTCTTAAAAAGAAGATCCTGCTGAATTGCTACCAAGTGTTCCCAAATGACAGCTAAAGTCTCTGCTACAAGGAAAATGAAGATGTTAAGATAATAGTGCAAAGATAATAGTATATTTTGGGGGGCTGATTTAGGATTGAGAAAAATATGGGATAAGGGGATCTGTGTAAGGCGAATTGGTTAAAAAAATGAAGGAAATTTGGTTTCAAATGAATTTCAGATATTCAAATATTAACCATGTTATAAACCTGGACTGATTTTAACATAAAACTGAATGGAAGATGAATAATGGAAGATGAATAGAACTGCATATAAAGTTGAAATTTGATTCTTATATCTGACAAAGCCTGAACTTAATTAAGGAACGCTCATTAAGAGCACAAATATTCACATTGCATACATGAAAAAAAGATAATAAACTAATACAATGACAAATAATTAAAAGTGAAAAGTAGAAAATTAACAGAAAACCTTAGTTATTCACTTTGTATCTGTTCCTGGGGATATCTGTCAAGGAAATTGGGAACTAATTAAAATTAGATTTTGACTCCTATTAAGCACACCCATAATGTGCATCTCATAGATTGTATACCCTTTGTTTCCATCTCTAGGTTCAAAGTCTGTCGTGAAGGAGGTGCAAGGTGAGGGTAGGTGTGACTGTAGGAATTCTAGATGATGTTAAATGGCTAATTTAAACACAAACTTTTCTGAAAAAATTAAGGAAAAAGTTTCTATTTCTTGCTGGCACAGAAATGATTTTTTACGTTTGTAGAGTTGCCACAATATATATATTCCAAAAACAGTTTACAAGATCTTATTTTTTTTTTTGATTGGGTAATTAAAATAATAGATTAGGGTGATGCAGTAGACATTGCTTACCTAGATTTCAGTAAGGCTTTTGACACTGTTACACATAGAAGGCTTATCAATAAACTGCAATCTTTAAGTTTGGATTCCAATATTGTTGAATGGGTAAGGCAGTGGCTGAGCGACAGGCAACAGAGGGTTGTAGTTAATGGAATATATTCAGAGCATGGTATTGTCACCAGTGGGGTACCTCAGGGATCTGTACTTGGACCCATTCTCTTTAATATATATATATTTTTTTAATTCTTTATATTTTCTGTGCAGGGGTTTACAAACAAGCTTGCCATGCCACAGCAACAATAGCAAGCACTTCAGGAACAGACATCATGGCATTTAATAACATAGCAAATTTTTAAAGTTATATTAGACAAGAGTATCAGGCTGGTCATATATGTCTAACTGTTAGGCAAAAATCCAAACTCAAAAAACTAACTAGACATGTGGAATGTAGGTAAACATGAAGATTCAGAAAGGTTATGAGCTACATATAGAGTGAAACATGTTCTGTGGTTTTATTATACAATATGCTCGCTGTGAGTAGACCACTGGTAAAGAAACACAAATTTACATTGCTACATTACTTTAGAGAATATCAGCTATGACTAACAAAAATAATAGCAATAATAACAATAGCTCTGTGCACAACATACTGTGGAAACCAAGGTGGAGTCCGCCTATGTGGGTGGCCACAGATTGCAGGTAAAGTCCTGAAGCCTGGATCAACCAATTCCTCTGAGTGGAATTAGCAAGGTGTTGCCGGGAAAGTCCCCATGCTCGTCTGCATATCCGCGCCACAGCTGTGCACCCATCCAGCTCCAGATTCCTGCAAGGGTCGACCTCAGCACTCCCGGAGCTTGGAGCCTCTCTATGGCAAACGCCCTCTCTCTCCACGGGCAGCATGAGGGACCAAGATTAGGCTGTCACTCTTTGTGGCTGTTTCTCCTTGCCCAGGAGCTCTGCAACGCCCGAGTTCCTCCAGACCCTCGCTTCTTGATTCTTTGTTTTCGGCGCATGTGCTCCCGCTGTTTGTGTCTCCACCTCTGCGATGCCGTGTGGGGAATGCACAGGATAGATTCAGTGCCACGGCGCTGACCTGCAGACCGGACACGGGGTGGCTCAGCTCGAACCACAGGAGTACGGGTGAGTGCCCGGCTGCTGAGTTTCGCCCAGAATTGAACACATAGGCGATCCAATGCCTGAAGGAGCGTATCCACCTGGGTGGGTGGCTGTGGGTAGGCGTGTGTCACAGTAGACCCCGGTGGGGCAGCCATCTTGAACAATAGGCTGAGAATTTCAATGTCTTGTAGAGTAGGTCATGAGATTACACCAGTGGGGACCAGGATATCCCCCACTGGTCCAAAGGGGTGGGAAAGCAGGGCTCAGGAACTGATACCGCAGGCGCTAGCAGGTCCGGGCTTGGAGATCGGCCGTTTCTCCCCTCCGTGGATCCCACCAGGTGTGTAGGCCACAAAACAGTCCTAGGCCACAGGCTCCGTGGTGAGGCTTAAAACCTGTTCAGGTGAGTGCCCTAGCTTGCAGGGTCCGGTAAGTTCACTTTTGAGCAACCTTTATTTTATTTATATTATCCCACCGCAAAACAGGGGTTTTAAATCTTTAGGTGAGGAGCACACACCATGTGCACCCATCCACCATGATGGTCTGGCCCCGCCCCCTTTAATATTTTTATTAGTGATATTCCAGAAGGTCTTGGTGGTTAGGTATGTCTTTTTGCTGATGATAATAAGATATGTAACAGGGTTGTTGTTCCAGGAGGGATAAGCCATATGGCAAATGATTTAGAAAAATGGTCAGAGTTATGGCAGCTGACATTTAATGTGGATAAGTGCAAGATAATGCATCTTGAACATAAAAACCCAAGGACAGAATACAGAATATTTGACAGAGTCCTAACCTCAACATCTGAGGAAAGAGATTTAGAGATATTTTTTTCAGATGACTTTAAGGTAGGCAGACAATGTAATAGAGCAACAGGAAATGCTTGCAGAATGCTTGATTGTATAGGGAGCGGTATTAGCAGTAGAAAGAGGGAAGTGCTCATGCCATTGTACAGAACACTGGTGAGACCTCACTTGGAGTATTGTACGCAGTACTGGAGACCATATCTCCAGAAGGATATTAATACTTTAGAAAGAGTTCAGAGAAGGGCTACTAAACTGGTTCATGGATTGCAGGATAAAACTTACAAGGAAAGGTTAAAGGATTTCAACATGTATAGCTTGGAGGAAAGACAAGACATGGGGGGTATGATAGAAACATTTAAATACATAAAGGGAATCAACACAGTAAAGGAGAATACTATTTTTAACAGAAGAAAAACTACCACAACAAGAGGACATAGTCTTAAATTACAGGGACAAAGGTTTAAAAATAATATCAGGAAGTATTACTTTACTGAGAGGGTAGTGGATGCGTGGAACAGCCTTCCAGCTGAAGTGGTAGAGGTTAATACAGTGAATGAATTTAAGCATGCATGGGATAAGCATAAGGCTATCCTAGCTATAAAGATAAGGCCAGGGACTAATGGAAGTATTTAGAAAATTGGGTAGACTAGATGGGCCGAATGGTTCTTACCTGCAATCAAATTGGATGTTTCAATATTTCAATGTTTCTATGTTTCTATCTGTCTGTGACATCCCCACTTCCCCAAAATGGCTTAAAGTACACTGGTCACATTTGCATTTTTTTTGTAGGGGATATCCTCAGCATATTAATATGTTTAACAGGAGGTGGTGCAATTATTCACTTCTAAATTATTATTAATGTTGGGTTTTTTTTTTTGTGAGTTATTGTACTTGACTCCCATTCAGCACATATGACAATACCAATAAATATTAAATAAAATGTTTATTATTTAGGATAATTGTTGAGTTTATATGTGCTTCCACATATTTATGCTATATTTATTAGACTAATGCACAGTGAAAAAAAATTGTTCATCTGAATCCTTTTGTCTGAAGAAATTTTTTTTCTGATAAGTCAAGTTTCATCCATGTGGCGGTTAGGTTCAGACAAATGCAAATGGTTTGGGCAAAATGATGTGGACAAAACAAAAAATGACACAAACATTGGTAAATCAGTGCACTGCAAAATACACTGATCAAAATTTTAAATGCAACACTTTTGGTTTTGCCCTCATTTTTCATGAGCTGAACTCAAAGATCTCAGACTTTTTCTGTGTAGACAAAAGGTCTATTTCTCTCAAATATTGTTCACAAATCTGTCTAAATCTGTGTTAGTGAGCACTTCTCCTTTGCTCCAAGGAAGACCACCCCAGAGACTTTTACTTTTTGGTATCTGTATATACAGTTTTACTTTGCTTAATTGTTTTTTTTTTTTTAATAAATTGTTACTTTTACCTTATACATCTGGTAGTGGATCTTCAACTGCTTCCTGCATTTTCTAAAGAAGGGTAGTGCCTCCCTTAAAGGCACCACACGCTTATACATAGAGCCTAGTACAATTGGCTCTATTCCAGGTGAGCACATTCATGCACTGTTATATGTGACCACTTGTTTATTTTAAACATACTTGCACTAGGATTTTTGTCCTTTTTTATCCACATATGTTGTGAGCTGTATATCTGGAGAAGGTCTGGTATTACCAAACATACCTCAGCTGTTGTGATTTGAGCCAATCTCCAGGCTCTTTACCATGTGAGTTGGACATACATCTTCTTCCACTCCATTCACACCTTACAAGCATACTGCACTATGATGTGTATTTTCTTGTTGTAGATTTTATTATGCTGTCTGCCCCTTAAAGTGATATATATGTTATTCCAATAGGGGTAAGAATTTGATATTTAGCGCTCCACTGAGTGATCTTTTGGTGGTAGTACGATCCACTAAGTTCACTTTTTTCTTTCACATTGTGTTTGTGTAGGATTGGGATACCTGCATGCGTGTTTGAGCTGCTGTTCTATTTATATATTATTGTTAAGCGCCTAATTGCACAGAGCACCTTTTTCTAGCACTTCTCCTTTGCTGAGATAATCCATCCACCTCACAGGTGAGGCATATCAGGATGCTGATTAGACAGCATGATTATTGGACAGGTATGCCTTTAGCTTGTCAAAATAAATCTCCAGATAATGTGGATGATATCAGTGAGCCACAACAAGTAAGCAGGCTCCAAGTGAAGCAGAGGATAATAAATACTATCAGAGACTCACCATTCCTTGCAATCATGAATTAAAGTCCCAGTAATATAAGAATTTATTGAAAATACAGGGTGGAAAAGTAATGCCTGAAAGGGACACTATAGGCACACAAGCAACTTTAGCTTATTGAAGCAGTTTTGGTGTATAGATCATGCAACTGCAATGTCACAGCTCAATTCTCTGACAAAATTTGCTTTACCAAAACTGCATTAAGCTAAAGTTGTTCTGGTGCCTATAAGAATCTACAAGCCCTTTAAGCGTCTACGTGTTTCTTATAGCTAACTGAACTTTCTTAAATGAACATTTATGTCGACATACTATCTCACTCCCTTCTTTTCCTCTAGCTGCATCATTTACCAAGTGGTCATAGTGCATATTATTCATATAAAAGTCACATAAGCCACATAGCGGGCAGTGGCGGATCCAGAGCCTGATCTCGGGAGGAGCACTTGTAGATTATTTAAAGAAATGGTGCCAATAGTGCCAGGATCCCATCCCAGAGTAAGTAGTCAAACCGTTGACCACTTACCTGGGGTCTGCTGGGATATAGGGTATAGGAGCAGTGATATGTGGGAGGGGTGAAGAGTGTGTGAAAGGTGCAGTGTGTGTGAGAGCGGTGAAGTGTGTGTGTATGAGGTCTCAGTGTATGTCAGGGTTGCAGTGTGTGTGTTAGGAGGCAGTGTATGTCTGGAGCAGTGTGTGCGTGAGGGGGAAGTGTGTGTGAGTTGCAGTGTGTGTGTGAGGCTTGCAGTGTTTGTGTGTTTGGGGCAGTGTGTGTATGGGGGCACTGTATGTGTGTGTGGGCACTGTATGTGTGTGTGTTCGCTGCAATGTGTGTATGGTGGCAGTGTATGTGTGTATGGGGAGCACTGTATGTGTGGGGGGCAGTGTGTGTATGGGGAGGCACTGTATGTATGTGTGGGGCAGTGTGTGTGTGGGGCACTGTACGTATGTGTGGGGCGTTGTGTGTGTGGGGCAATGTGTGTATGGGGGGGCAGCAGAGTGTGTGGGGCACAGTATGTGTCTGTGGGGCAATGTGTGTATGGGGCCACCGACGTATTAGCCGCGAGGCAAACAAGGCATTTGCCTTGGGTGGCACTTTCCAGGGGGCGGCAAAAAAAGCCGCCCCCAAATGCCCAGGGCAAATGTCCTGTTAGCCTTGCGGCTAACTGACAATCCGGGCGGGCTGCTGGTCAGTCGGTCGGTCGGGCGGCGCTGGCGAGGGAGCACTTTCCCCTGAGCTATCTGCTCAGCTCCCTCGCGCGCCACAGAGTGAGGCTGAGAGACGGAATATGACGTCATATTCCGGCTCCCAGCCTCACTCTGCGGCACGCGAGGGAGCTGAGCAGACAGCTCCGGGGAAGTGCTCCCTCACCACTGTCTGTTCGTGAGTGTGTGTGTGTGTGTCTGTTAGTGAGTGTGTGTCTGTTAGCTAGTGTATGCATATCTGTCAGTGAATGTGTGTGTGTGTGTGTGTGTGTGTATTTAGAAGGCAGGGCAGGGGGATGCTGGGGTGGAGTGACAGGGAGGGGGTAGGGTGGCGGTGTGGGGGTGCCTGAGTTTTGTCCTGCCTAGGGCAGCACAAAACCAGGATACACCACTGTATGGGACAATGTGTGTATGTGTGTGCAGTGTATGTGTGTGGGGGCAATGTGTCTATGGGCATGCAGTGTGTGTGTGAGGCAGTGTGTGTATGGTATGGGGGGCTGTGTTTGTGGGGCAGTGTGTGTTTTTTGGACAGTGTGTGTATGCGGGCAGTGTTTGTGGGGCAGTGTGTGTATGGGAGGGCAGTGTTTGTGGGGCAGTGTGTGTGGGGCAGTGTGTGTATGGGGTAAGTGTTTGTGATGCAGTGTGTGTATGGGGGGAAGGAGGGTAGGGAGACTTTTTAATAATGTTTTCTTTTTTTATTTAATAAAATAAATACATTTATGTCCCACCTCCCTTCTTACCTTTACTGAGGGAGGAAGGGGACATTTCTTGATCCCTGGTGGTCCGGTGGGGAATCCCTGGTGGTTCCAGTGGTTAGAGTGAACTCTAGCCTGTAGCTCCAGGGCTAGAGTTCACTCTCACGAGATCTGGAGCGTTGCCGTGGTGAACGCGGCAACTCTCTGTGCTCGCGAGAGTAGGACCCGGAGGAGCTGCAGGCTGAGCACCCGGGTCCTCTCTCCACTGGTGGATCAGGCTCTCTCCCTCCCTCCCCTGCCAGCTGCCCGCACGGTCCGCAGGCACCTTGCAGGGCTGGCACTTGGACAATGAGAGTTGATCATATACCCATTGGACTTATTTAATCCCTTCAAGTTACCAAATAGAAAAAGTACAGATTCACCCACTTGTGGATAGAACACACTTATAGTGGGTAATAATTAGAAAACTAAATAATTACCCTTGAACTAAATGTATTGCAGATTAGGACTCCTCCAGGTCCTCAACAAATATGAACAAAAATAGGGATAAATCTACAATACAATAATAACAGAAAAAGACATAGCATAATACTGTTGATGGAAAAAGAAAGAGTGGAAATATAGATGATAATTCACACTCACAAACCAAAATTGATTGTAGGCATATCTTATAGAACGATGAATATCTCAGGATAAGTGGAACGTCAGGATGTACATAGAGGGAAATAAAACAGCATAATAGTGCAGAGTATCTTGATAAGAAAATACACTTTAATAATAAGGCACACTTACAATATTGTAGTGGCAAACAGGCATATATGAAACCACCGGTCTTGGGATCATAGGATGAATCACAGGATCAACAGGATCAAATATAACCAGCAGGTCCAAATAAAATAAAATAAAACAACCTGATGAGATAATAAAAAACTCTAAACACTATAAATGCTATAACAAAGCCCTACGCGTTTCGTTCAAACGTCCTTGAACTTCCTCAGGGGCAAAAAAGTCCTTCTTTATGCAGGCATAGTTGTCCACATAATGTACCTGGCTTTTAAATCCGTCCGGTTTGGCGCGCCGAAAAAATCCTCCAATTGTTCACTTACTTCCGGGTTCGTCTATCTGTAGTACTTCCGGGTGCGACCTGTTGACGCAACCGGAAATGCGGCTCACGTCTCTCTTCCGGATCTCTATCTATGCGTTCCACCTGATATGCGTTCCACCTGATATGCGTTCCACCGCTCGAAGAGCGGAGAAAAACCACAATTAATAAGAAAAAAATAAGAACATGTATATATATATGTGTTATTAATTATATTCATAATGATAATCTCAGAACATAACAATATTATCCAGATACTGTAAAACCTTGCCAATATTCTTCTTTTAATACAAAGTAAAGAATATGGCATAACAGATTATTATTATATTCCCAAAAAATACATAAAATTAATTAAGCAACATTGCTAAAAACATACATTTGTCAATATTAAAGCTATATACAAGAACAATGTAAAAGTGCAAAAATGTCAATTTAGAGAAAGCAAACCAAATCAAAGTCGACATTAAGTCCCCTAGGTTGCATTGTTTGTAGAGTATGTATCCAATATCCCTCTCTTTTTCTCAATAATAACATTAGATCACCTCCTCTTTCATCCAAGGCTACTTGTTCAATGATGGTACATTGGAGGGTATTGAAATTAAAAACTGGACATTTATTGCAGTGTACTGGCACTGAATGTGTCAACATATGATTTTTGATATTATTTCTATGCTCCTGGAACCTAATTTTTGCCTTTCTTCCCGTTCTTCCCACATATTGCAACCCACATCCGCATGTGAGTAGGTATACAACATGTGTTGAAGAACAGGATAAAGTGTTCTTGATTTTAAATCTCCTTCCATTAACCGTACTCACAAAGCTCGTGATACTATTGTATTTATAGTTACAACTAACACAACTTCCACATGTGTAGTAACCTTCTTTACGTTTTGTTTTACTCTTTCTAGATCTAAAAGTACTTGGTGCTAGAATTTGCTTTAAATTGACTCCTCTCCTAAAAATAACTTTGGGTAAAAGAGGAATCTGCTGATTGAGATATTCATCCTCTATTAATAACCCCCAATGTTTTTTAAAGATCCTCTGTATATCAAAGGCCTTAGAGCTATATTGTGTGTTAAAAGAAAAATCAAATACAGAATTCCTAAAGGTATCCTTTCTCTTATCAATAAGGAGATCGTTACGATCAATACTTCCCACCCTATTGATTTCTGCATCCAAAAGTTCTGGATTATAACCTTTCTCCAGGAAACGATCTTTTAAAACTTCAGCTTGTGTATAAAATGAATCTAGGTCACTACAATTTCTGCGCATCCTAATAAACTGGCTTTTGGGGACCCCCTTTAGCCAGTTGGGATGATGCCCACTTCTGATATCAATAAAACTATTGGTATCAGTATTTTTGAAAAAGGTCTTAGTTTTGATAATTCCATTTTCAGTAAAGATAGATAGATCTAAAAAATCTATATTGGAAATCCCTATTTTAGGAGTGAAAATCAGAGACAGGGAATTATTATTAACATAAGAGAAAAAATCCTTTAATTCTTCCAAGGGACCACGCCAGATGACAAGGACGTCATCTATATAGCGTCTCCAGAGCACCAAGTTTGCACCATAAGGGTTATTTGACCAAATGGATGACCTTTCCCAATAGTCCATGAACACATTGGCATAGCTCGGTGCAAACTTGGTGCCCATTGCCGTGCCCTTAATCTGTAAAAAGTATTCCTCATTGAAAATGAAAAAATTATGGGTAAGGATAAAACGTATTGCTTCTTCCAAAAAAGAACAAAAGGAAGATTCAAGACAAGGATCCTCCTCTAAATTCCTCCTAACTGCCTCTATACCTAGATCATGATCGATCACGGTATAGAGAGAGGTTACATCCAAAGTAGCCCACACATAACTCTCATCCCATTC
>OW240916.1:209376298-209395522 GCA_933207985.1 Pelobates cultripes | reverse complement strand
AGTTAACTCAGTATGTACAAGAGCTATTTAAGGGCGTGATTCCGGCACTAACCGAGGCAGACATACTTCTTGACCAAACACATCGCCTTCCCAGACCTAGTGTCTCTCACTATATCAAGGGATGTTATCACTAAGGTGCATTTTTTTACTGTAAAAGATAAAGTGATGATTGCTGCTCATATTAAGGGTCCTCTACGATGCAAATTTGAACATGTTCAACTGTTATCATCAATAACAATGCTTAAAAGGCGTACCTTTGCATCCATTACCGTAGCGTTACGTTCAGCTAACATACTTTATAAGTGGGGATTCCCAACTAAACTCTTGGTGAAGAGAAACGGGACTGATAAGTCTAACTTTTCGATAGAAGAAGGGATGAAACTTCTCCAGGAATGGAATATACCTCTGCACATGGACTCTACCGTGGTAGAACCAATGAAGAGCTCACAGGTGAAACTCAAAAGAGATTGGATAAGAGTTCCCACTCACCACTAATAAAAATTTCTGATGCCCGCTGAAAATAATTATGCTGGCATTTAAATAATTAGCTTATTAACCAGGTTATATAATTTCTGGTTAAAGGGTATATTTTCTTATAAAAAGGTTATATTAAAAAAAAAAAGTTGATAAGAGGTATACTCTAACATCAGGTTAAGCTATGTTAAAACAAAGATCAGATGGTAAGGGGAATTGGAAAATCATCCCTCATTTATTAGTTTAGTATCTTTTTTACCCATGCGCAATACTAATTTTTGAACCTATACGCTCAGAAAGTGGCTTTTAATTTTATAACATGACAGGAGGCTTCCTATTTTGCATTAACTCTCTTTACTAAACTTCATAGCAGTAAAGAAAACGTAAAGAATAACAATAAATCAATGAGCAGCATAGTCTATATAAGGGTCATGCTGCCTGCACACTTCCTCTTTCTTTACTGCTACATCGCAGACAGGTCATACTTTTGCCTCCCCCAGAGCCTTATACCTTTATTGTGCTTCACTGTTGTTATTTAGCTTATTAATTTCTGTTTCTTGTATTTTATTGTTATTTATTGTTCCTACTGTTATGGGCAGTGGGTTTATTGGCTGGACTTCATGTTTTTTTTTTCCCCTTTCCCTGTCTCCTTGTCGGCCCTGGGACCCTGGTTACACCCTCAGTGGCTCCCCCTGAGTTTACCCTTCTGCCCTGGGACCTTGGAGCCCCTTCTGGGCGCCCTCCTTCTTGGCCGCGACCGTTCGCGACATCGAATGCGCCGGCCTTTTCTCCCGCGACCGGGCTATAATTTAGTCCTCGGTTTGCGGCCTACATGCACGGCGGCCATCTTGGATCGCGCATCTCGCGAGATCCATGCGGCCATCTTGGTTTTACCGTGTGTGTACCGCGAACGGACTGTATACCCCTTCTATCCCTGCTAGTAGCTGAGCTTACCTCCTTCACGTGTGGAGAACCTTTTCACATACTGTGAGTGCCAGTATTTCAGTATACTTGTCAGTACTTGGTTTTATAGAAAGCTTCTACAGTACCTGTTAATGGGATTTGCCATACTTAATGTGTTTACCTCACTCAACAAAGCGCAGTCCTCTATGCATCGAGTTTTCAGAGGAAACCCCATGAGAGGGGTTTTGGCCTTCAGGCCCCCGCACCCAGCCGACACGTTCTACCCATCCAGGGATTACAGGCAACAGTCCGCCTACTCCAGAGGCTCGGACAGAGGCCATGGACTGCGTGGACGTTGACGTTCCCGATTCGCTGCAGGTAGGCAAACTTATTCCCCCTCTTTTACCATGCACCCGCACTGCGGGCCGTATTTCCCTTTCTTTCCAGAATTGGGCCACCCTGTCATCAGACTCGTGGATTCTGCAAACGGTACAGGGCTACATCACAGACCTGGTGGGGACTCCCATTCAGGCGCACCTCCCGCACCCCGTCTATCTATCATCTCACGACCACGATCTTGTCGACACGGAACTGCACGAACTACGGGACAAAGGAGCCATCCAGCCGACCGACGGCTTTGGAGGCTTTTTCAGCAATATCTTTCTGGTCCGCAAAAAGACAGGCGAATTCTGCCCTGTCATCAACCTGCGCGACCTCAACGCATACGTGGTCTACTGCAAATTCAAGATGGAGGGCATCCATCTTTTGCGAGATTTCCTCCAAGACAATGATTGGTTTACCAGGCTCGACTTAAAAGATGCATACCTGTCTGTCCCAGTGCACCCAAACTGCCGACCTCTCCTTCGATTCCTCTGGCACGACCATCCTTGGCAATTCACCTGCCTCCCTTTCTGGCTCAGCTCAGCCCCATGGTGTTTCACCAAACTCCTGAAACCAGTGGTAGCCCACCTGCGGTCCAGGGGCATCCGGTGCATCATTTACCTGGACAACATCCTTCTCATCTGCTCCGAGGAATTCAGGCTACGTCAACACACTCGTCGCGCAGTGACGCTATTGGAATCCCTGGGTTTTCGTGGTGAACTACAAGAAATCGGAATTGGCTCCCTCTCAGACGATACAATTCCTGAGTTTCGAGATCGACTCCACATCGTGCACTCTGAGACTACCATCCTCAAAGATCTCGTCTATTCACAAGGAAATCCACAGAGTACTTCGTTGCTACTCCATCCCGTTATGCAACTTAGCCAGAATCATTCAGGCCATGATTCTCCGCTCCCATTCAGGCCATATTCCCGGGCCCCCTCCATTACAGGGCCATGCAACGACTCAAGGCAAGATTCCCGGATTTTATACTGGAGTCCCACGCCAGCTTGTGGAGCTGGGGCGCTACCAGCGGAACCACTTCCACGGGGGGGGGAACATGGATGACACAGGAGCTCTCCATGCACATAAATTGCCTAGAACTCCTGGCGGGGTCCTTCGCGATCCGCATCCTGGCTCGGGAGAAATCCAACTGTTGCATCCTCCTTCGCATTGACAATGTCTCCGCAGTCTGATATATCAATCGCCTGGGGGGGGTGCACTCTCCCGCCTTCTGTCGGACATCACGAAAGACATTTTTGACTTCTGTCTTCCCCGCAACATCGCACTCCAGGCCGAATACCTCCCCGGAGAGATCAACCTCACGGCAGACTGGTTCTCCTGTCATTGGAGGAACGTCACCTCCTGGCTTCCTCATGCAAGGATCCTCTACTCCTACCGTCCTTCCCTGACCTACTCACGGATCCCAAAGGAAATCTTCACCTATTATTCCTGGAAGATCCTCTGCCCCTTGTGGCTTGGACTCTTTCAGGGGTTCCTGGCAAGTCGGCGGACTATCGCAGGCTGCTAGAGACCTCTTATGGGATTCCTGGGCCCCCGGAACTAGGCGCTGCTACTTTTCAGCTTGGGCCTCCTGGTCTACTTGGTGCATGGAATGGGACTCCGATCCATTTACAGCACCTATTCCCATGATTCTTAAATTTTTATCATCCTTGTTTTCGACTGGCCGTTCCTACCGCTCTGTTAACGTTGTTGGTTGGGCGATTTCTGCGGCCCACACTCCCGTCGGGGACCTCCCGGTTGGCAAAGACCCTCTAGTTTGCCACCTTCTCCGCGGTATGCGGCTCCGCCACCCTACGGCCCCCAAGTACACCCACCTCTGGGACGTCTGGCAGGTTCTCCGCTTCATCCGGGATTGGCACCCTAACGAACAATTGTCTCTCCGACAATTGTCGGCTAAGCTCACTTTCCTGCTTTGCCTAGTGTCTTTCCGTCGAGTGTCTGATGTGCGAGCCTTTGACGTCGACGCTTTCGATGTCGCCCCCGATGGGGGTCACATTCCGTATCTCCCGACGTACCAAGTCAGATTCGACGTTGGTGTTTTACCCCTTTTTTCCAGGCGGCCCGCAGCTTTGTGTGTTATCTACTCTTCGCAGATACATCACGGTTACCTCCCCTCTTCGGAACTCGGCGTCGAGCTAACTCCTTGTGTCCTACATTCGGCCCCACGCTCCGGTCTCAGTCACCACGTATTCGTCACCACATTTCGTACGTTCTATTTCCGCACTCCTCCTTCTACTGGGATATCTCTAATTCAGCGTTAAAAGTGCAAAATAGGAAGCCTCCTGTCATGTTATAAAATTGAAGATTAGGCTAGCTTTAGTGTACTAATAATCTTAATTTTAATAAGGACAGGAGGCGAGTATTTTCCCTCCCGAGGTGACGGATGTTAATCTTCAGTGGTTAAATTCGTTGTTTTTCCTATCTTAACATATTGTGGTCTACTCTGGTTTCCGTTTTGGTGCACGTTATAGGGACCTGAAATTATATTGTTTTCAGGAGCATGTTTTAGTGTATGATATTATTATTGTCGTCTGCTCCGTATTAATTTCATCTTGAAAGCATGCTGATAAGGCTCATCTGCATGACCAGTTACGGTCCAGTACCTAACCTGTTTTATACTCTCCTTTCAGTGTAACCCTCTTCAGGACCTCCACTGGATGTCATTTCAGGATAACTCACGCCTGATTGGTTGATGACTTCGTTTGTCTCATGTTCTTAGTTTCGATGATCGTGAATCTCCTCAAATTCAGCGCTTCCCAGAGGATGCTTCTACTGGTTTCATTTGGTTTTCTGGTTGATTTCGGGTTCAGTCAGGACTTGGATGTCGCTTAAAGAAATAGGAAGTGTGCAGGCAGCATGACCCTTACATAGACTATGCTGCTCCTTGATTTATTGTTGTTCTTTACGTTTTCTTTACTGCTATGGAGTTTAGTAAAGAGAGCTAATGCAAAATAGGAAGCCTCCTGTACTTATTAAAATTAAGATTATTAGTACACTAAAGCTAGCATAATCTTCAATTTTAAGCCATCGTTAAATCTGTTTTTTTCTTTTTTATATCATGTCAGGTAGACATGATGACCGGTTTATGGCACATAGTTATTTTTATGCTACTTTTTTCTTTTTTCATGTGCTGGAAGTACATATGTTATAAGTAGACATAATCCCCTATTGGTACTGCACTCAAAATGGCATTGATAGCGAGGTATTTTTTGACATTAGTCAATTTAATAGTAGATTATTGGCCTTTGCCTTTCCAAGATGAGGTCTTTGAGGGGAGGTTATATTGTAATATTATTGGGTTATTGCAATACTTAATTTACTAATACATGACATTTACTGTATTTTTGCTGAATGCGAAAGGTCTTAACTCACCAAATAAATGCAGTTTAGCCTTAAGAGATGCAGCATTACAAGGAGCTCATATATTGGTCCCAAACCAAAATATAAGTGAAGTTTTCATAAGGTATTCTAAGTCACATGGCTGGAGCAGCGGTTATTTGCTTTCTACCACCATCTCGTGGGATAGGTTACAGTATAGTCAACTGGAACAATGAGTGGGTGTCCACCATAGTTAACTGAACCTTAATTAAACGAGGGGGTCAGGACCACTTCAATGCAATAATTGTGTGTGTGTGATGCAGAGTGTGTTTGTGTATGTGATGCAGAGCCTTGGTGGGGGGTGGGCATTTTTATTATTATTTTTTAATTATTATTATTATTATTATTTTAATATTTTTTTGTTACATAATTAATATTTTATTTTTATTTTATTATTTTTTTTAATATTATTCATATTTTATTTTTATTTTATTATTATTTATATTTTCTTTGTCCCCCCTCCCTGCTTGATATATGGCAGGGAGGGGGGCTCTCATTCCCTGGTGGTCCAGTGGATGGGCTGTGTAGGAGGGCTGCTGGCAGAGAGCTGTAACTTACCTTTCCTGCAGCTCCTGTCAGCTCCCTTCTCTCTCCTCCGGTCCGGTTAGCTCCCCTGTCATTCTCCAAAGAGTATAGCTTTCTAAAAGTAGAATTTCCCAGGATACCTATCTTTTATACCTTACCAAAGGTACATAAAAATCGAACACAACCTCCTGGTAGACCCGTAGTGTCGGGCATTAGTTCTATTTCTGCAAACCTATCTAAATATGTTGATATTTGGTTGCAAGATTTAGTAAAGGCCATGCCCTCATATCTAAAGGACACCATGGATGTAATAAGAATTTTAAAAAATACTAAATGGGAAGAAGGCTATATTCTGGTTACTTCAGACGTATCTGCACTCTATACATCAATTTCTCATGATTTAGGATGTAAAGCAGTGGAAAAATGTTTATAAGAATCAGGGAAATTCACAGAAAAGCATATCAGTTTTTTAATGGATAGTATCAAATGGATTTTAGAAAATAACTATTTTGTTTTTAATTCCAAATTTTATTTACAGCTGAATTTTCTGATGCATACTTTAGAAAGAGACTTTTAGGCGATATGCCTTTTTAAATTCCTTGTAAAAAGACTCATTAAGAATTTTGAAAGCCAATCAACACAAGTGCTGTTAATTATATGTTAGTGAGATAGATATAAATCTACATAGAGACTAGACCCAGAACGTGATCCGAAGAAGCCTTTCAGGCGAAACGCGTCATCACGCTGTCAGACGCAGGACGCACGATGTCAGGATGCACGGAAGGAGCCCGCAACCTTTAATAGCTCTGTGCCGCGTTCCAGTGCCCGAACATACCGCAGAAGTTCAACAAGGGTCTGAGGACTGGCCACACAAGGACGGAGCCTACGTGTTTTTTAATTGTATGCTGCTGCTAATAAAGGTTTGAAATACATCCAGCTGTCCTGCCTAGAGTATCGTGGTCCTGCATTCTGATTTTTCTGGGCGATTATAGTGAGAGCAGACTTTTACTGCTCCACTCTTGTGAGTTGATTGGTTTACTTTTATATTTTTTTTTTTGCGCAGTTTTTACAGTTTTACACTATGTATATTTTTCTTTCTTTTTATCTCCCTCATTGTACTACCTGAGTCATTTGGCACCTGAGTCATTCAGTATCTGGGAAGATATATACCCCTATGTAAAGTTTTATATGTAAGTGCTTTGCATTTTGCACTTTATTGTATCACTTGGTCACTTTGCTAAAACAATATTGGGTGTATCATCATTCTACACTTTTGAATTGTGTATAAATATCATTGTATGCACAGCGCACTTTTTATCTTTTTTATTTAGATATGGAGAAGGATCAAATTAACAGGCAGACCCTGATTGATTTTTTCTGGACTTCTAAATCCCTACAAAGTTTAAAACCCAAGTTATTTCCAACAACTAAAGTTACCCTTAAAATTTGGGATCACTATATAGTGCAGATGGGATGGAAAATACATCTCCATCCAAAGACACCTCCTGACAGTGCTTAAAGGATTTTGTCCAGATCTTCTAGTCCATAGTTGGAAGAAGTTAGGCATCTTAAATATCTCCCAATTATATGATGGCTGAACCATTACACTTTTTCAGATTTACAAAAGTTTTGGAATATCCCAGCTAGGAATGCATTTATGTATCTTCAGGTTAAGGGACTTTACCCCAGTAGTCTGCCCTACGTGCTGGAGATGCACAAGGGAGGATGGGACTTTGCTGCACATTTGGTGGTCGTGTTGTGGTAACCGCCCGCTGTGGGGCAATATTCAGTCCCTCCTTGCTGCCCTAGATGGAAAGTTACCATTAATTACTAAAGACATATGTCTTCTTATGTTGTTCCCAAAATATCTAAATTTAGTACACCATCAATGGGTGAGTATGATAATACTGGCGGCTAGGAATCTTATAGTTTCTAACTGGAAGCAAACTAATTGTCCAACCCTTCCTCAACTTAAAGATACAATGTAACAGTTTTACATTTATGAACATCTGTCTGTGGATTCCTCTATGAGGACACAGACTTTTCAAATTACATGGGATCCTTGGGAGAGATATTACTATGATGGGAGGAATACCAGGCGTTGAGGCTTATGAGTGATTTATGGAATTTAACACATCTAGGAAGGTTAAGATTGGCTATCATGGATTAAATAAATTAGTTTACTGAGGTAATTTACTCAGTATCGAAATAAATGTATTGATCTCACTGATTCATTGACCTTGTGGATGTTACTGACGGAATATAACTTGAGGGGTAAATCAGCTAAGTTTTATTTCAGACCATGATTTTTGTATTATGTACCTTGGTTTATACAGGTTATAACAAATTGTAACTATGTAGTTTTTTTGTTTTGTTGAAAGAAAAAACATGAATAAAATATAAAAAAATGAAATCAAGACAACTATGACTACACTTTCTATACTCTGCCTCTCTCTCACATTTGCTTAATTAAGCAGCTTTGCTTTATAGATTAATGCTCCTTATTATCTCTTTATCCTCTAATTGCCAGCTAGAGACTGCAGTATCATCATAAGTGTGATTAAAGTTCAGTGAAAGGGTTACTTCCACACTTTTGAGTGGGGACCTTTTTGGTGTAATATGCCATAAAGGGGAACTGTGAATTAGGTCTCCCCCTCTGTTTGCAAAACAACCTGCAAAAATAAGCATTTGACTTACCTTGAATCCAGCAAAGCTCCCGGCTGTTTACACTTTCATGTCCTGAGCCCTCCCTTTAACATACCAAACTATTTAATAGAAGAAGAGCCTATGCTTCTTTAAAGAGTCTGAAACTTGATCACTGAATGCTGTTACAATTTATTTTGGTAAAAGGTGTAATCTATGATTAAATAAAATTGGATAATATACATATTGGATAATTCTGTTTTTTACATGTTCCTGCATATATTTTCATTGTTGGCTAATTCCAGTTATCCTCTTCATATAGCCAAGTATCTTCCATCCTTTTCTGCTGATTGCATAGCTTTTTTTTTTTTTTTTAACTCCACCCTTTTGCACATCATAGAATACATGTAGAATTTTGCCTAATTTCCTTGACTTTTTTTCTTAAGTTCCAACTAATTTCAGCAATAAAAATTATTCTGTATTTAAAGATGGAAGGAGAGGTAGAAGAACACATAAAATTTCATTCTGTAGTGACATTTTGTACTACCACATTGAGGCACTGCTTTCCTATGGGGAAGGCCAAATGTGCATATGGCACTCACATGCGCATAAGCTTCCCTTTTGCGATGACGTAGGAGAATGCGGAGAAGGCATAAGGTGAGTGTTTAAAGGGTTATCTAAGCTAAACTTAAGAGGCAGCAATTGCCCAGAGCACCTGTCTTGCAAAGACTTCTTAATGAGCTCCATTGGAAAGTCTATGATTGGACAGACACAGAAAGTCTGATCTGGAAAAGATCTTGCAAAGGTAGCAAACAAGAGACCTGCAGCTTTTGCAGGCTTTTTAAAAAAATATCCACAAAGATAGATAGCATAATTAAATGCATGTATATTCTCATATCTGATGTATCTACTAAACAGTGATTTCAATTTTTTTTGTATGTGGGCAGTAATGTGTCCCTTTAAGGATAAGACAATTTTATCATTTGTCATTAAGGAGTTATTATAATTGGTTAAACTATATTTTTTAAAAAAAGATTCAGGTTGAATGCTGAATTTAATTATTTTTTTCTTAAATAAACAGGAGGTAATCATTTTAAAATCTACATACATCTGTAATCATGTATCTGATGAGTCTGATCTTCCTAGACTTTACAATTTCCAATAAAAACAAAGTCAAAGAAAATTGCAGTAAAATGTAGCATAGTTTTCTATATAATAATAACATTAGAAAACATTGATTTGTTGTATACAAGCACCACATAATTTTACAGAATAGTAATTATCTCAGCTATTATGAGATACATAGTAACCTCTTGGTTAGTAAACATGACAAACTGAGGGAACTCAAAGGCTGAAAAAAATCTAATAATATGTATTGTTCAATGCCTTTAGCAAAACCTTAATGCACTTCTAGAAGAGAATCAAATGTGACTATAGCCTATTCATGGTAGTTGAAGTGCTGAGCTAATGGAAACTGAATTAAACATCTAAATAAAACATGGATTTTGTAACAGCATATACTATACTATTGTTTAGAAAATGAAGTAAGATTAAGTCCACAAGATAATTGTGCATGTAGGGTAGGTAAGTTGACAATGTTCTATGTTAACTATTAAAGGGATGAAATGTATTGAACAAAACTGTTATATTACAATGGTGGTTATAATGTCCCTTTAATCCAAGGAATGTAGTTCCTAACTCCACAAATTAATAAGAGGTAGAATAAGGAAAATGTAAACCATACTTATCATAATTTTCTTTTCCTGGCTATTTATCATGGCAGCATCACTCATGGGTAGCTCAGCCCTCAAGATCAGAACAGGACATGAAACAGAATTCAAATGAGACCAGTTTTATAAAGGGTCCCTTCTCCCTTCACACACAAGTCCATTATAAAGTCCAAAACACTAGGGAGGAAACATGATGCCATGACACATAGCAAGGAAAAGAAAATGACTGTTAGTATGGTTTACATTTTCCTTATTCCAGACTAATCATGACAGCATTAATTATGGGTAATACCCAAGTTAATTTTAGAAGGGTGGGAGACAAAAGAAAATGTTACAATGAAAATTGCAGTATCAAAAGTAATGTATTATAAACTGTAAACAGAAGACAAAACACATATACCAAATTTAGTAGCTGAAGAGGCCAAGTCCAACTTGTAGTGTTCAATAATTTAAGTTAATTGAATTCATAGCTGCCTTGAAAAATCTTGAAATAAAATCTTTATTTTCATTTTTTTTTTTTTTTATTCATTCAGATACAGATACAGCTTTAAACACTGTAGAAAATTACTTAACAGTAAAATAGAAATAAAAGGGTGTAAAATCCAGCATGTATTGTGGATTTCCGGTGATATGTCATGTGATAGGCTGTGAAGCTGTCTAACATAACAGACAAAATTAAAACACCAGTGGTAATAGGTACAAATCACCCAATAATATGCAGGTTATAAAAAAGATTCCTTGATGTCTTCTTAACACACAAAATATACCATAAATAATCAGCAATATAAAATACAAACAAAACCACAATGGAGTAGTATGTATGAACACCAAATAGGGCGTAACCATAAAATGCACTCACAAATGTAGATGGTAAGTAGACAGAACACAAAGGTTATATGTGAAATCTCTCTAAATTCTTCGGTCCAAAGGGATATCTGCAGATGCTTCCTAGGCAGGATCAAATAATAGGCCAGAAAATTGTAAAATTATTTAATACAATAAGTTCAACTGTCACCAGGTACAGAAGTATTGAAAACAATAAGCTCTACTGTCACCATGTACAGAAGTACCTATGTTTGTGAGTGCATTGTATAGTTACACCCTATTTGGTGTTTTGTGAATGCGTTGTATAGTTACACCCTATTTGGTGTTTATACATACTACACCATTGTGGTTTTGTTTGTATTTTAAATTGCAAATTATTTATGGCATATTTTAGACTGGGATGCTGGACCATTATTTTCATGATATCATATAATTTACTATAAAATACATTGTATCTACATGTGGTCATATACAATAAGCCAAATTATAGTAATGGTAATGGTGGTGTAAGTCGGTTGTAGTGTCCGAGAACCGACGTTCGGGTAGGCCTGTAAAAGAGGGCCCACCAAGATGAATGGCTTAATAAAGGGAGTGGTGGGTGGACTGAACCAGGCAGTCTCAGCCCAGAAGAAGGGGGAAGTCTGTGTATTTAAAGACAGGGTAACTCTTCCCACAATTACAACTAGAGAATGACATTGTGCAAATAAATGCTACATATGTAAACGAATATATATTTTATATGCAAGATAATACAATATATTTAGGAGCGGGGCATGAAAGTAGAACTGAACAGATGCACACTCGATGGACTCTGCTTCTATACCAACTAAAACAGCGGTTATTGGCAAGTTACCTAGCCGTGAGCACAGCCAACAGATCCATAAGCACCATGGGATGGAAAACAAAAAAACAAAAGTTAGACAAACAAAAGCCAGGAGTAACTATAGGTGATTTGTTCTGCCAGGCTCAAGGTGCCCATGGGCCTAAGATGGCCGTCGACCTCGAGGACTACACCGATTCCTTGGAGGACCTGAGCCTGGATGACAGCTCTAGCCGCATGTTTGCCCAGTTGATGCAGCAGACCATGAGACTCAAGCCCAGTAACTGAGGCGACACTGAATAACATGCTGATAGCCCTGCAGAAAGTAATCTAGGCTGATGTGGCCCAGCTCCGCAATGACCGCGCAGGCCTAGTCAGTCGCATTGGGGTGGTGAAGGCATCCTCCGACAAGCAGGCCCAAGCCATAGCGGAGCTCCAACTGGAAGTACAGGCACTCAGGACACAGCAAGCCCAAACTGAACAATGTTTTGCGGCACTTGAGGATCAAAGGAGGTGCAATAATGTGCAAGTCAGAGGCATCACGAAGGAGAATCCAGCAGAGGAACTCCCACATCTGATGCAGAGACTAATCAGAGCACTTTTGGCCCCTAGGCAGGCCAGAAATACAAACATAGAAGCTGGGTCTTTAGGGTCCTTAAGCCTCGGAGGGCTCCAGCTCTGGCTCCGAGAGACCTTGTGGTGAGGTTCCGTACCTACACTGACAAAGCAGCAGTCCTAACTGCCCTCACAGGAAACACACCATACAAATTTGAAAACATGACCCTCTCCTTTTATGCCGACCTGTCAGGGGAAACTCTATAGTGGAGAGGATCACTGCAACCCTTCATGGCCCTACTAAGAGAAAACAATATAGAGTATTGCTGGCGCTCGCCAAGGACATTACAAATCCTGCACAATAATACAGTCCACTCCATTGTGGACCTAAAGGGAGCCGCTGCGATACTGCAACCGCTTAGCTTGTCAGGGGACTCCCTAGCACCTAACACACATCCAGCATAGATCACACCATTTGTGCCTCAAGGCGGAAAGTCTGATGCATATGCGATTGCAACCACCTGAACTGAGGAAATCTCAGCCCGGAAATATCCTCTACAACCACTATCCTCTACCACTGGCGGTTTGAAGTTAGACTTTCATTTTTTTGGACCCTTACCTTTTTTCTTTTTTCAGAAAACCTAACACACACCTGAGGGCACAAGCCGCCCCACACCTTCCACCTACCTTCAACTAATTTTCTTGTTGTCCATGCGGACAACATCCAATAGCGGTTCGAATTGGACTCACTATTATATGTTTATATGATATGGGAACTTATAAATGTACCCTTATAGGTTGAGCTGACTTTCATCACAGCTCTGGATATTGAGTATGTCACGAACCTGTCTCATGTTAAGGTCTTGTGCTCATTGTGGTTCGAAGTTAGTTTTGTTTTATGTTTGGAATCGTTTACATTCATTTTTTTTGTTCCCCAAAGCCAGAAGGCATCTCACACGCTCGCATGCCCACCCACCCCCACCACTACCTCTCCACTCGATTCAGATCCACAGTGATGTATAAAGGAAACCTGAAGGTGTGCATAATTCCAAGCAAATACCTGCGGTCATGAGCCACCATGGTAAATCAAGCGGCCTATCGGCCAGACAGCGGGTGTTTCCGCCACAGCAAGGCCACCTTAACAAACCCAGTATTGCTAACATTAATACACCTGTCCACGCCTAATAATACCCCTCTTGTGTAGTCACTAGTCGTAAATTTATCAAAGGCACGTATAGTACTTCAGCTATGGCACCCTAATGGCCAGACAACAGTAGACCCCTATAGACACAGCCTCTAACTATAGATTGGAAAAAGAGAAAAAAAAAACAGCGCTAAATTGCCACAATAAAATTATTAGGAAGGCAGCACTGCTCAAAGAGGAGTCCCCTCCCCTAATGGTAACAGATAGCAAGAACAAACAAAGATATAAGGATGCGCCTAAAACTTGATAAAATAAAGGACTAAATTAGTCAGATAAAATACAGAATAAAAAATAAGTAATAAAACAATAGTCCAATAAAATAGGCTTATCACAGTCCATGAGGGTAGGTCCCACTTGTAAAGGAATATTCTTTAGGGTGTAGATGGGATCGTATCTTCAAATGTTGAAAATTCTGCATATGCGGAGAGAAAAATAAAAACAGGACTCCAATGGCACAGTAAATCGGTGTATAAAATAAATATAAAAGTATAAAATCAGTCTTACTCACACTTTTCAGAGCTAGGATCAGCTCTGATATTGCTTGCGTAAAGTGGAATGATCCCCACTTCAAGGATATATGGAGTGAATTTTGATAGTTGAATATCTGACGTGGGTTCAGCGTTCAATTTGACGAAATACGACCCAGAGGAAAAAATGAAATAAAATATATAGTGCTCACTGTATGTAATCCAAAATTAAAAGAAAGTAAAGTATACTACTCACGTAAAGTAGAGCAGACTCAAAACTGCTCAGTGAAGGCGCTCGGGTGGTATAATCCCCACCTATGGATTCTTTGCACTTCCTGCAGGGTTAGCCGTATACGTAAAATCAATTAAAAGAAAATGTATGTAAAATCAGGTAAAGGAGAAAGCAAAGGGCAATAAAGTATTTTATGCCAATAAAATATCTTTATTATTAAATTAAGAACAAAATCTATTAATATCTAAACTGTTTCGCCTTAACAGGCTTCTTCAAGTAGAGGTGGGAAAGAGGGGGGCATACCTGACATACATAAGCTTATATAGTGTGTAATTTAAATACTTTAAATTTAAAATTCCCGCCAAAATGACGTCATAAAATTAGCATATAGATAATACAGGGAAGTTATTATAAAACAGTTATTGCACACATAAAAATTAACAATACAATGATAAAAAGCATATTTGCATGATTTAAATATTAAAACGAAGGTTATAATTTACTTTTTAAATAAAAATTAGCGTATTATCTATATGCTAATTTTATGACGTCACGTGATCGCTTTTTTTTATTTAATACTGATTTTATACTTTTATATTTATTTTATACACCGATTTACTGTGCCATTGGAGTCCTGTTTTTATTTTTCTCTCCACATATGCTGAATTTTCAACATTTGAAGATACGATCCCATCTACACCCTAAAGAATATTCCTTTACAGGTGGGACTGTGATAAGCCTATTTTATTGGACTATTGTTTTATTACTTATTTTATTCTGTATTTTATCTGACTAATTTAGCCCTTTATTTTATCAAGTTTTAGACGCATCCTTATATCTTTGTTTGTTCTTGCTATCTCTAACTATAGATACCTGAAACCCTTGATTCATGGGTTACCCAGCCTTAGATATAATGTATAGATGCTTGTATTCACGATTGATCATCTTGCTCACTATACCTCTTATGTACCTTACATGAATGCCCAATCACACGAGTGAGTCAAGCATTCATTTCCTCATGCCCACTCTGTCTGTGACCTGCTTTTCCCAGAGAAGCTCTCAAAAATTCCCCCATCAGCCATCAGGGTGATGTTTTACCCTCACAGGGCATACATTGATCCTCCGCGTTCTCTAATTGTTTAGGGCATGTCACGGCAGTCATGTATCGCCTACCTACATCTGCCACAACTGTATGACATCTACTCAGGCACAATTGAGCTAGCCTGATCACCTTATTGTTACTTATGCATATATACCATGCCTGTTTAAGTCTTAACTATCTACTCATGGATATTTAGTTTGTATGTCTGCCTAGCTTAATTTCTTTTATTGTATATATAAAAAAAAGAAAAAAATGTTTTTCAACTTGAAATTCTGGTGGACCTCCCAAAAGGCTCCAGAGCGAATGGAAGAGGCAACCACGCTCCGCAACTACACAAGGGCGCCCCTAGCAGAGACCTACCTATACTCATGTGTGGGTGGACCAGCTCTCAAAAAGGACAGGTCGTATGCTCTGTCCGTGTTTAAACACACTTATTCCTTTACTATCAGAATGCCGAACTGAAAGCATAAATGCACACTGTCAAGGCAATACCAGAGCCCTGACTGGTTGTTCTCACAATTATACATTGTAAAAAAATGTATTCTTAATTCATATACCCACCCCCATAGTGGCTTCCATATTAGAGCCGCAATAGAAACCGTTACACCAAGCACTGCACCGCTAAGGTGCTGCTGACGTAATGTTGTACATAGTTACTTTTTGGTTCAGACATTTTATTATGTTTTATTTTTCTTCAGGCAGACCATAACAGACCATAAGTCCCATGCTCCAATTCTATTATAGCACCATAATGAGAGGTACACAGGTACCTTCTGGCAAAGGCCGGAAAAACCCTAAGAAACCAATAGATAAAAGTCAATTATACCTTCCACAATTAGCCCACAACCCATACCACTTCCATAATGGTACTTAAATTCTGCTCCTTGAATGCCAAAGGGCTAAATTCCCCCCATAAACGCCGATTAGCCCTACGCGAGGCGAAATCATTAGGTGCTCATATAGTGTTCCTTCAAGAGACACATTTCAAATGGGGCAACCAACCTAAATTTAACTCCCCAGCATATCCTACAGATTACCACTCATGCTACCCAACCAAAAAGAGAGGGGTATCCATTCTTATCAGCAAGGATGTAGCATTCTCTTTAATACGCAAAATAGGGAATAAGAAGGGAAGGTACATTGTATTGCAATGATTTTTGAATAACAATATTTATACCCTGATTAATGTATATGGACCTAATACTAACCAATGTGATTTTGTAGATGCACTAGTTGGATTGGTGTCTGCGCATGCAGTGGGGGAGGTAATCATTGGAGGTGACACAAATTTTCTATTAGATAGTGACAGACTCCTCCAGAGGTCCAAAATTGGCCGCCCAAACGGTAAAGAGCAGGTCCAAGCTGACCTCGCGAATATGCAACAAACTGAATACACACAATCTCGCAGACCCGTGGCAGGTTCCACATCCCACAGAGAGAGACTATATGTACCACACAGCGGTCCACAACAGTTATTCTAGAATAGACAGATTTTTAATCCACACTTCCTCTCTCACAAAGGTCGAGCACACTGACATTGGTTTAATCTCCTGGTCACATCATGCCCCTATCACCTTATCATTAAGAGAACAATTCCCCAGCACAGGAAGAGGCAGCTGGAAACTGAATGAGCAATTGCTCTCAGACCCTGAAGTGGTCAACCAAATAGAACAGGAACTGCAACACTACTTTAGGGAGAACAAAACCCCAGACTCGCCCATAGTACAAATCTGGCTGGCACACAAAGCCTTCATAAGGGGACGCTTTATTAAACATGCCAGTTACGCAAATAAGAAACGACTGGAGACATACACATTAATACTCTCTGAACTAACCTCATTAACCCACACCAACAAACACTCCCCTACGGCATCCACACACACTAGACTACTGCTCCTACAATCTCAGCTCCGTGACATGGAACTAGCCAAAACTACATTCCTCATGCACAGGCTTAAACATAGATACTTCTCTGCGGGTAACAAAGCAGGGGCAAGATTGGCCGCTCAATTGAAACAGAGAACAGCAACCTCCAGGATTGCCTCCCTAAAGGGACCTAGGGGTACCAAAATAATGGACCCGCAAGGGATTGTAGAAGAGTTTGCACAATACTATGAAATGTTATTTAACTTGAAAGACGACTCACAGACAATAAACCCTACAAAAACCGAGATAGACACCTTCCTATCAGAGGTTAACCTCCCAACCTTATCAGAAACCGACATAGAACACCTTAGATAACCCTTCACAACAGAGGAGATTGCCTTGGTGATCTACACACTCCCACCACACAAATCCCCGGGACCCGATGGCCTGCCCAACAAATATTAGCACATATTCCAAGGCCCTATCACAACCTCTTTGAGGCTTATTTAACCATTGCATGACAGGGGGCGCACTACCAGAAGAGATGTCGATGGCTCATGTCTCCACCTTACCCAAACCAGGTAAATCTAAAGACCAATGTATAAACTTCAGGCCCATCTCCCTATTAAATAGCGACGCCAAAATCTATGCAAAATTGTTTAGTGAAAGATTAGCACCACTCATGCATAAGCTGGTCCACAATGACCAGTCGGGGTTCGTGAGGGGGCGCCAGGGCTCTGACAACTCATGGAAGGTGTTGAATATGGTAGCGGGGGTGGAGGGGGTCTTTTCTTGGCGGTGGACGCTGGACGCTGAAAAGGCCTTCGACTAAATTGGCACTATATGACAAAGGTACTAACCAAATATAATTTCCTCAAGGAGACCATCAGGGGCATAATGGCACTATATGCAAAACCCAGTGCTATTACATCACAAACGGGACACGCCAGGGATGCCCATTGTCCCCCTTGCTGTACATACTTTCTTTGGAGCCCCTGGCCTGAAAAACACGACAGCACCCAGACATAACCGGCATCACATTAAGGGGTAAAGAATACTGTCTAGCATTGTTCGCCGATGATATTTTCGTGGCACTGACGAACCCAGAGCGATCACTGCCCCCTCTGTTAGCACTGTTAACGGACTATGGTAAGGTTTCCTATTATCGCTTGAATCAGGAAAAGACACAAGCCTTGCCGATAAGCTTACCAGTCACTCTTAAAACCGCCTTTGATCTGGACTGGCAGTCGACATACATAACGTATTCGGGTGTCAAAATCGCCACTTCAATTGACAACGTAGTGAAACTTAACTACAAACCCCTCATACAGCTATCCATCACAGAGACACTAAAATGGAAAACTGCAAATCTTTCATGGTTGGGACGTGTAAATGCATATAAAATGATGCTATTGCTGAGATTGCTGTATATATTTCGCATGCCCACTATAGACATCCCCGCAGCAATCTATAAATACCTACAAGCTATATGCAGCTCCTATATCTGGGGTGGAAAGAGACCCAGGCTACCTCTGAGTCTCCTACAAAAGACAACACACACAAGAGCCATTGGCTTATCCAACATAGGGCTATACTATAAAGCGACCATATCGGCAACATCCATACACCTGCACGCCCAAAGGGGCACAACACAGTGGGTGGATATGAAAGAAGACCAATTTAGCCATCCCACACTGCTTAACCACATGTGGACACCGAAAACACTGAGGGGCCCCAGGCTAAACCTATATCCCACCACCACAGCAAAGATCAAAGTGAAGGACGAATTTATGTCCTCCCTAGGCTGGAAAAAGCAATTCCACCCAGAAGCACCCCTAACAGCACTTCACAAAGTAAACCCCACCATCCCCCTCTCCCGGTGGATGAGCCTGGGTATATCTCAGATTCAACAACTGTGCACAGAACGAACAATAATGAGCCTCCCAGATATGAGGGATAAATGGGGAGTACCAAAGAGAGATATCTTCCCATATTTACAACTGAAAAACATGATCAACACACATGTCAAACCCACCTTGGCTGCAAAGCTCATACCCCACCGATGCTGGGCCGCCCCAATGAAACCTAAAGCCTT
>OW240916.1:209364405-209376198 GCA_933207985.1 Pelobates cultripes | reverse complement strand
ACCGAATAGCGCTCAGATCCTATGCACACAGTCCAATCGCCGTGGAGCCAAAGTGTTCACAAAGTCAGTTTTCATACGAATGAGCTCCACGGGATTCCTATCTGGGGTATGATGTATTCGGGTCCAAACTACCGAATATAGGGCCGTTCGTGCACGTCTACCGAACAAAAAGGGAGGTCAGCGGCTTCAGCGGATTTCGCGCCAAAATGTATCCGTTTTCAGTTCCATGAGTTGAGCGTCGAACACCGCTGTGCGTTCGCGTGTTTAAAATGGCCGCGACCTCGTGTTCGGTATACAAATGGCGGCCACCCAGCATTCATCAATTAAGCTGCGGTTAACTGCAGCTTCTGGGAGATTAATTGCCGACACACTCCAGCTCCAAGGTGGTCCAGTCATTCATGCGTTAGTTCGGTAGCCAGCCAAAAAAACAAAAAGGAAACACGGAAAGAATTTTTAAACTTTCAAGTAGCCCAAAATTCAGCTTTAGTCACTTATCTTTTACCTTTAGTGGCATCTTTGCTGGATACCATCAGCTCTTGCACCCAATCTGTGCTTTTAATCATAGCCACTTCGTATTGTTTGGTATTTAGACCTTTGGATTCTGCATTAGTTAAAGGACCACTATAGGCACCCAGACCACTTCAGCTTAATTAAGTGGTCAGGGTGCCAGATCCAGCTAGGTTTAACCCTTTTTTCTATAAACATAGCAGTTTCAGAGAATGGGTTAATCCAGCCTCTAGTGGCTGTCTTATTGACAGCCGCTAGAGGCGCTTCTGCGCTTCTCTCTGTGATTTTCATGCCGCGCATGCGCATTCAGCCGATGACGAGGAAAGAAGGCAGAGATTCCCCACCGCTGAGGGAGCCCGGCAGTGGAGAAAAGGTAAGATTTAACCCCTTCCAACCCCTAGAGCCCTGGCGGGAGGGGGACCCAGAGGGTGGAGGGTTTTCCTGGCACTATAGTGGTCCTTTAAACCTGAATAAACTTTCAATCCGCCTTCAGTCACTTCTCATCTGGACTTGTCTTGTCTGTACACGTGCTCCGGTTCCGTTCCAATTACCGCCTCTATTTCTGCATCACATTCAATCACAGTGTGTCTTTATTTCTTTGTAGTGATTACATGTTAAAATTATATTTACTTAACATTCACTAAATTTCTTAACAAGCTCAGAGCATATCTGTCTATGAACAAACAGAACTTTATTCAACACTGAATTGCACTGAATTGAATATAACTTGTTAAATGTATGCTAAAACAGACACATTTTGACTAAAACTGAGATGAAAAAAACAAAGGAAAGCTGGTTAGAAATTTGGTCACATATGTCACATAGTTTTGTAAATTTCTAGAACACAAAGTAAAAAAACAGTCTTCAAATCAAAGCATTTCAAAAGCAATTAACCCATTTTTCTTATCCAGCATCCACTTTCATCTCATATTCTCCTGATATACAGTCACACGTTTCATTCTAGAAGACCTGAAAGAAACAGACCTTAGATCCATGTTCCTAGCAAATTGTTTACATTTTATTTTGACTGCAAAGAAAAAGATTTGGACAGAGATAACAGGAGAAAATATTTATTTGTGGAAAACTGAAAAAAGTATGCTTTGTGACTCCACAACAATGCTGATAAAAATATGATATTTTTACAAAAGTAAATCTATAAAACAGTCTGAAATATGTTAGAAAAAATATATATAATTTTTACAGGTCTCACAAAAAAATATTGGAGCATTGTGTATGGGTTTATATAATATTTCTATCATTAAATTTTTCGAATTTTTCTTTGACAATGTTGCCACAATTATCACCTGAAAATACTCTTAGAGAAGTGGAGGTTTATCCATGGCATTAATGAAAATGGTGCAAGATACATAAAGGTAATAATGAAAGGTTGTGTTTTGTTCAATGTGACAAACTTTCGGTCACATGTCTATTCCACTTGGCCGAAATTCTCTGAACATTTTAATTGATCATCGAATTTCCAGCAACCGTTACTCTCTATGACCCCCTGGCAGCGCTTGTGACCCCAATATTAGTATAATGGATGCTGAAGACATACCTTATGCCCCAACTTCCCATGTGGGTGGTGGCTCTAATAATTATACAAGGGATGGACCTAGGATCACCATACCCAGCTCCCACCCATGGTGGGCAGGTGGAGGCTTTAATGGTGTAAGGAGAGAGAGTACCAAGTCTTGATCACTAAATGTCAGCCAGCAGTTATGCTCTACTCTCATGTGGCACTGAGAGTTTACAATATGGAGGTTGGCCAGCGCTTCCTAGTCAGCTTCCATATTAATGTTAAAAAGGGGGGTCAATATGATCCCAATATTAGTATAATGGAGGTTGCAGACCACATGGCACGTCATGTCTACTGGGGACATATCTACTAGGCTAGAAACAATAGTCCCTAGAAGGGTCCAATCCCATGGGGATGGGGCATGTCAAATAACAGGGAAAACCTAGCCCCACCCGCTTTCTCCAACCCACGGGTATCGGCAGGTAACTTTAATTAATAAAATGGGGGTGCGGACATCCAGCATCAGGGACAGGGACGCTGCACCGAGCCCACTTCAATGAGATTAAATGATCTAGGTGCCCATAGTTTAATACACGTCAAAAATGTGAGCAAAAAAACTCCAATGTTCTCCCAATACCAAGACATTATCAATGTAAGACAACTTGAAGGGCTTAAATAAGTCCAATGGGTATATGATCAACTCTCCCAAAGGTTGGCATATGTTGGGACAACATTAGAGCCAATAGAAAAAAACATGTAACTGTAAGTAAGTATCATTGATGAACAAAAAAATATTTATAGGTCAAAACAAACTACATCAGTTTCAAAAATTTATTAAAAAAAATGTTTTATGAGCCCATGTATGTCTCTTTTAATCTCCTAAATCTGGCATCAAAGTAGGAGTCAACTGCTAACTATATGTTAAAAGGACACTTCAGGATTGAAATTACAATATATAGTATAGATGTATGATATTGTTGATGGATTAAAATAAAACATAGAAAAACAATACATTCAGATTGATACAAGAGTAAAACTTACTCTTTCTGCATCTACAATGATTTAACATGTTTTACGTATGTTTTAAGTTTGTACTGCTCAACCACTGGCCCGACCCACCCCCCCGAGATTCTCCCCTGACGGCTAATGCAGGGCTGGCATTGTCCAAGTGCCAGCCCTGCAAGGTGCCTGCGGACCGTGCGGGCAGCTGGCAGGGGAGGGAGGGAGAGAGCCTGATCCACCAGTGGAGAGAGGACCCGGGTGCTCAGCCTGCAGCTCCTCCGGGTCCTACTCTCGCGAGCACAGAGAGTTGCCGCGTTCACCACGGCAACGCTCCAGATCTCGTGAGAGTGAACTCTAGCCCTGGAGCTACAGGCTAGAGTTCACTCTAACCACTGGAACCACCAAGGATTCCCCACCGGACCACCAGGGATCAAGAAATGTCCCCTTCCTCCCTCAGTAAAGGTAAGAAGGGAGGTGGGACATAAATGTATTTATTTTATTAAATAAAAAAAGAAAACATTATTAAAAAGTCTCCCTACCCTCCTTCCCCCCATACACACACTGCATCACAAACACTTACCCCATACACACACTGCCCCACATACACTGCCCCACAAACACTGCCCTCCCATACACACACTGCCCCACAAACACTGCCCGCATACACACACTGTCCAAAAAACACACACTGCCCCACAAACACAGCCCCCCATACCATACACACACTGCCTCACACACACACTGCATGCCCACAGACACATTGCCCCCACACACATACACTGCACACACATACACACATTGTCCCATACAGTGGTGTATCCTGGTTTTGTGCTGCCCTAGGCAGGACAAAACTCAGGCACCCCCACACCGCCACCCTACCCCCTCCCTGTCACTCCACCCCAGCATCCCCCTGCCCTGCCTTCTAAATACACACACACACACACACACACACATTCACTGACAGATATGCATACACTAGCTAACAGACACACACTCACTAACAGACACACACACACACACTCACGAACAGACAGTGGTGAGGGAGCACTTCCCCGGAGCTGTCTGCTCAGCTCCCTCGCGTGCCGCAGAGTGAGGCTGGGAGCCGGAATATGACGTCATATTCCGTCTCTCAGCCTCACTCTGTGGCGCGCGAGGGAGCTGAGCAGATAGCTCAGGGGAAAGTGCTCCCTCGCCAGCGCCGCCCGACCGACCGACTGACCAGCAGCCCGCCCGGATTGTCAGTTAGCCGCAAGGCTAACAGGACATTTGCCCTGGGCATTTGGGGGCGGCTTTTTTTGCCGCCCCCTGGAAAGTGCCACCCAAGGCAAATGCCTTGTTTGCCTCGCGGCTAATACGTCGGTGGCCCCATACACACATTGCCCCACAGACACATACTGTGCCCCACACACTCTGCTGCCCCCCCATACACACATTGCCCCACACACACAACGCCCCACACATACGTACAGTGCCCCACACACACACTGCCCCACACATACATACAGTGCCTCCCCATACACACACTGCCCCCCACACATACAGTGCTCCCCATACACACATACACTGCCACCATACACACATTGCAGCGAACACACACACATACAGTGCCCACACACACATACAGTGCCCCCATACACACACTGCCCCAAACACACAAACACTGCAAGCCTCACACACACACTGCAACTCACACACACTTCCCCCTCACACACACACTGTTCCAGACATACACTGCCTCCTAACACACACACTGCAACCCTGACATACACTGAGACACTCATACACACACACTTCACCGCTCTCACACACACTGCACCTTTCACACACTCTTCACCCCTCCCACATATCACATATACCCTATATCCCAGCAGACCCCAGGTAAGTGGTCAACGGTTTGACTTTGGGATCCTGGCACTATTGGCACCATTTCTTTAAATAATCTACAAGTGCTCCTCCCGAGATCAGGCTCTGGATCCGCCACTGCCCGCTATGCGGCTTATGTGACTTTTATATGAATAATATGCACTATGACCACTTGGTAAATGATGCAGCTAGAGGAAAAGAAGGGAGTGAGATAGTATGTCGACGTAAATGTTCATTTAAGAAAGTTCAGTCAGCTATAAGAAACACGTAGACGCTTAAAGGGCTTGTAGATTCTTATAGGCACCAGAACAACTTTAGCTTAATGCAGTTTTGGTGAAGCAAATTTTGTCAGAGAATTGAGCAGTGACATTGCAGTTGCATGATCTATACACCAAAACTGCTTCAATAAGCTAAAGTTGCTTGTGTGCCTATAGCGTCCCTTTCAGGCATTACTTTTCCACCCTGTATTTTCAATAAATTCTTATATTACTGGGACTTTAATTCATGATTGCAAGGAATGGTGAGTCTCTGATAGTATTTATTATCCTCTGCTTCACTTGGAGCCTGCTTACTTGTTGTGGCTCACTGATATCATCCACATTATCTGGAGATTTATTTTGACAAGCTAAAGGCATACCTGTCCAATAATCATGCTGTCTAATCAGCATCCTGATATGCCTCACCTGTGAGGTGGATGGATTATCTCAGCAAAGGAGAAGTGCTCACTAACACAGATTTAGACAGATTTGTGAACAATATTTGAGAGAAATAGACCTTTTGTCTACACAGAAAAAGTCTGAGATCTTTGAGTTCAGCTCATGAAAAATGAGGGCAAAACCAAAAGTGTTGCATTTAAAATTTTGATCAGTGTATTTTGCAGTGCACTGATTTACCAATGTTTGTGCCATTTTTTGTTTTGTCCACATCATTTTGCCCAAACCATTTGCATTTGTCTGAACCTAACCGCCACATGGATGAAACTTGACTTATCAGAAAAAAAAATTCTTCAGACAAAAGGATTCAGATGAACAATTTTTTTTCACTGTGCATTAGTCTAATAAATATAGCATAAATATGTGGAAGCACATATAAACTCAACAATTATCCTAAATAATAAACATTTTATTTAATATTTATTGGTACTGTCATATGTGCTGAATGGGAGTCAAGTACAATAACTCACAAAAAAAAAAAACAACATTAATAATAATTTAGAAGTGAATAATTGCACCACCTCCTGTTAAACATATTAATATGCTGAGGATATCCCCTACAAAAAAAATGCAAATGTGACCAGTGTACTTTAAGCCATTTTGGGGAAGTGGGGATGTCACAGACAGATAGAAACATAGAAACATTGAAATATTGAAACATCCAATTTGACTGCAGGTAAGAACCATTCGGCCCATCTAGTCTACCCAATTTTCTAAATACTTCCATTAGTCCCTGGCCTTATCTTTATAGCTAGGATAGCCTTATGCTTATCCCGTGCATGCTTAAATTCATTCACTGTATTAACCTCTACCACTTCAGCTGGAAGGCTGTTCCACGCATCCACTACCCTCTCAGTAAAGTAATACTTCCTGATATTATTTTTAAACCTTTGTCCCTGTAATTTAAGACTATGTCCTCTTGTTGTGGTAGTTTTTCTTCTGTTAAAAATAGTATTCTCCTTTACTGTGTTGATTCCCTTTATGTATTTAAATGTTTCTATCATACCCCCCATGTCTTGTCTTTCCTCCAAGCTATACATGTTGAAATCCTTTAACCTTTCCTTGTAAGTTTTATCCTGCAATCCATGAACCAGTTTAGTAGCCCTTCTCTGAACTCTTTCTAAAGTATTAATATCCTTCTGGAGATATGGTCTCCAGTACTGCGTACAATACTCCAAGTGAGGTCTCACCAGTGTTCTGTACAATGGCATGAGCACTTCCCTCTTTCTACTGCTAATACCGCTCCCTATACAATCAAGCATTCTGCAAGCATTTCCTGTTGCTCTATTACATTGTCTGCCTACCTTAAAGTCATCTGAAAAAAATATCTCTAAATCTCTTTCCTCAGATGTTGAGGTTAGGACTCTGTCAAATATTCTGTATTCTGCCCTTGGGTTTTTATGTTCAAGATGCATTATCTTGCACTTATCCACATTAAATGTCAGCTGCCATAACTCTGACCATTTTTCTAAATCATTTGCCATATGGCTTATCCCTCCTGGAACAACAACCCTGTTACATATCTTAGTATCATCAGCAAAAAGACATACCTAACCACCAAGACCTTCTGGAATATCACTAATAAAAATATTAAAGGGGGCGGGGCCAGACCATCATGGTGGATGGGTGCACATGGTGTGTGCTCCTCACCTAAAGATTTAAAACCCCTGTTTTGCGGTGGGATAATATAAATAAAATAAAGGTTGCTCAAAAGTGAACTTACCGGACCCTGCAAGCTAGGGCACTCACCTGAACAGGTTTTAAGCCTGACCACGGAGCCTGTGGCCTAGGACTGTTTTGTGGCCTACACACCTGGTGGGATCCACGGAGGGGAGAAACGGCCGATCTCCCAGCCTGCAGTATCAGTTCCTGAGCCCTGCTTTCCCCCCCCTTTGGACCAGTGGGGGATATCCTGGTCCCCACTGGTGTAATCTCATGACCTACTCTACAAGACATTGAAATTCTCAGCCTATTGTTCAAGATGGCTGCCCCACCGGGGTCTACTGTGACACACGCCTACCCACAGCCACCCACCCAGGTGGATACGCTCCTTCAGGCGTTGGATCGCCTATGTTTTCAATTCTGGGCGAAACTCAGCAGCTGGGCACTCACCCGTACTCCTGTGGTTCGAGCTGAGCCACCCCGTGTCCGGTCTGCAGGTCAGCGCCGTGGCACTGAATCTATCCTGTGCATTCCCCACACGGCATCGCAGAGGTGGAGACACAAACAGCGGGAGCACATGCGCCGAAAACAAAGAATCAAGAAGCGAGGGTCTGGAGGAACTCGGGCGTTGCAGAGCTCCTGGGCAAGGAGAAACAGCCACAAAGAGTGACAGCCTAATCTTGGTCCCTCATGCTGCCCGTGGAGAGAGAGGGCGTTTGCCATAGAGAGGCTCCAAGCTCCGGGAGTGCTGAGGTCGACCCTTGCAGGAATCTGGAGCTGGATGGGTGCACAGCTGTGGCGCGGATATGCAGACGAGCATGGGGACTTTCCCGGCAACACCTTGCTAATTCCACTCAGAGGAATTGGTTGATCCAGGCTTCAGGACTTTACCTGCAATCTGTGGCCACCCACATAGGCGGACTCCACCTTGGTTTCCACAGTATGTTGTGCACAGAGCTATTGTTATTATTGCTATTATTTTTGTTAGTCATAGCTGATATTCTCTAAAGTAATGTAGCAATGTAAATTTGTGTTTCTTTACCAGTGGTCTACTCACAGCGAGCATATTGTATAATAAAACCACAGAACATGTTTCACTCTATATGTAGCTCATAACCTTTCTGAATCTTCATGTTTACCTACATTCCACATGTCTAGTTAGTTTTTTGAGTTTGGATTTTTGCCTAACAGTTAGACATATATGACCAGCCTGATACTCTTGTCTAATATAACTTAAAAAATTTGCTATGTTATTAAATGCCATGATGTCTGTTCCTGAAGTGCTTGCTATTGTTGCTGTGGCATGGCAAGCTTGTTTGTAAACCCCTGCACAGAAAATATAAAGAATTAAAAAAATATATATATATTAAAGAGAATGGGTCCAAGTACAGATCCCTGAGGTACCCCACTGGTGACAATACCATGCTCTGAATATACTCCATTGACTACAACCCTCTGTTGCCTGTCGCTCAGCCACTGCCTTACCCATTCAACAATATTGGAATCCAAACTTAAAGATTGCAGTTTATTGATAAGCCTTCTATGTGCAACAGTGTCAAAAGCCTTACTGAAATCTAGGTAAGCAATGTCTACTGCATCACCCTAATCTATTATTTTAATTACCCAATCAAAAAAAAAAATAAGATCTTGTAAAGTGGTTTTGGAATATATATATTGTGGCAACTCTACAAACGTAAAAAATCATTTCTGTGCCAGCACCATTTTTTCAGAAAAGTTTGTGTTTAAATTAGCCATTTAACATCATCTAGAATTCCTACAGTCACACCTACCCTCACCTTGCACCTCCTTCACGACAGACTTTGAACCTAGAGATGGAAACAAAGGGTATACAATCTATGAGATGCACATTATGGGTGTGCTTAATAGGAGTCAAAATCTAATTTTAATTAGTTCCCAATTTCCTTGACAGATATCCCCAGGAACAGATACAAAGTGAATAACTAAGGTTTTCTGTTAATTTTCTACTTTTCACTTTTAATTATTTGTCATTGTATTAGTTTATTATCTTTTTTTCATGTATGCAATGTGAATATTTGTGCTCTTAATGAGCGTTCCTTAATTAAGTTCAGGCTTTGTCAGATATAAGAATCAAATTTCAACTTTATATGCAGTTCTATTCATCTTCCATTATTCATCTTCCATTCAGTTTTATGTTAAAATCGGTCCAGGTTTATAACATGGTTAATATTTGAATATTTGAAATTCATTTGAAACCAAATTTCCTTCATTTTTTTAACCAATTCACCTTACACAGATCCCCTTATCCCATATTTTTCTCAATCCTAAATCAGCCCCCCAAAATATACTATTATCTTTGCACTATTATCTTAACATCTTCATTTTCCTTGTAGCAGAGACTTTAGCTGTGATTTGGGAACACTTGGTAGCAATTCAGCAGGATCTTCTTTTTAAGAATACTCTACTGTGAGAACCATTTGAAAATAAGAGATTAGCATTCAGATAAGTGTGGTTTTAATTTGGTCGAAAGTGAACACCAGGAGAATGTTATCAACTAATACTGAAATAATTGAGTTGAATGAAAGTGATCAAATTTGCTATAGAAAGATAAACATTTAGTCAATACTGTGATACTTATGACAAATTAGATGGAAAAAAAAATAGATATGTCTACTTTGGGAAAGCTTGTACTTCACAGTAGTAAAGTAATACATCAATAAAAGAAGCAAAGACTATCCTCAAGAAAGAGTATCCAATTAGAGAAACCCTGAATTACAATGAAATATTTTTAGTCCTATATTAGAAAGTGCTTGTGCTTACACATGTGTATAAATCAAAAGTAAAGATAAGGACATTGTGTACACCTCAATAGACAACACAGATATCAATACTAATTAATTCAATGTATTTAATGGACGATGTATCTATTATTCTGAAATACATAACACAATTAATAACATGTATTAAGGTTGAAATCCACATATCTATGGAATAATCTTTGATGCTAAGCCAATGCTGACCCTGTCAAATAAACAGCTAAGTTGAGATATTCCTAGCACACATTCTTTAAGAAAGTAATATGCCAATATAGGAAATTAATTTAGCGTAATCCTTTTCAGCTCACACCATTAAATATATTGAATTAATTGGTATTAATATGTGTGTTGTTTATCCAGGTATACATATTTTCCTTGTAATATACTAAGAAAACACCCGCTCTCCTACTATTAATATATAAAAACTTTATTACATAATCAATACATATAAAAAATAATCAAAATCCATATATATATATATATATATATATATATATACACACACACACAAATAGTACAATTTGTAAATCAAAAATCATTATTATGTAATGCATCCATATGCATGGTATTAGCAATAGCTATATAGGTATTTCATATAGATATAGTACAAAAAAAAAGACACAATAAATTGTTATTAAAGCAAAATCATATGATCAAGAGAAACAAAGCAAAAAATAGTAACAAATTCCTGTACAAAGTTGTCCTGTACTTTACATAATCACACCTAATCACCCTTGACAAAGACCTGCTGTGCCGAAACGTTGGTGTTTGTAGTGTCCCCTGATTACTGATTAGGTAAAGTAGCTTTGTACACCTATTTGTTACTATTTTTATCTTTGTTTCTCTTGATCATATTTGATTTTCCTTTAATAATTTATTTAGTCTTTTTTTTACTGTATCTATATGAAATAACTATGGTTATTGCTAATACTTTGTGTATGGATGCATTACATGCATAACAATTTTTGGTATACAAATGGTACTATTACTGGAGTATGTAGGTGAATTCTGATTATTTTTATATTTATTTTGTAATAAAGTTTATTTGTATTTATTACTATCATGTGTACATGTGTTTTCTTCGTAAATTACTGTGATTATACCACTTAAGGGAGTGGATAAATAAATAAATGTTGTCCCCCTTACATGCTGTACAATTATTGGTTACCCCTACAAGCTCAAATCTTTCATTTTATTTATTCACACCTGTAAGCACAAGCACTCTAATCATCAATATCATCCTGTACCAGTCATTTTACACATTATTTGAGCACTGTGTAAACAGTTTGATTTTACATTTAATGCTATAAGATTATTTGAACATTCAAGCATCTGGATTTTATGTTTTATGATTTTATATTATTGTTACTATTGTGAATCCTGCTGTTTTAATATTTTATGTCAAATAGGTCAATAAAGTTTTGAATTGTATTTGTTCTTTCATTTCAGATTGATCTGCAAGAACTGATTTTTATGGCTTTCATAGTGGATAATGTTATGGACAAAATACTTGAATGGATAAAATGTCTATTTTTCTCTGTACATGTGTGCTCATTCAGTGAATGTTGTCCTTCCCCCCCTCTGTGTGCTCAGTAACTATTTCCTCTGTAAATTCCTCCTATCCTGCTACCTTCCCCCATTCCCATCGAGCAAGCCTCGTGTAACAAATTCCTGTGTTAAAAGAACAGCTTCCTTTACTAACTCCTCCCCCCACTTCTTTTGTGCAACTAACAGC
>OW240916.1:209304555-209353705 GCA_933207985.1 Pelobates cultripes | reverse complement strand
CAGGATACAAGGTGTCAAGAAGGAAGGCTCAGTTGTGTTTGCCAACTGTCAAATATCTGGGATTCCATATCTCTGAAGGTCAAAGAATTATGGGGCCAGAGAGAAAAGAAGCTGTGTGCCAAATACCGATACCCAGGAATAGAAGACAAGTGCGGGAATTCTTGGGGGCAGCAGGCTTCTGTAGGATATGGATTCCCAGCTACGCGATACTGGCAAAACCTCTGTATGCAGCTATCAAAGGTACAGAGCACGACCCCTTCTTATGGACTCAAGAACAGCAAGCGGCATTCGAAGATGTGAAGAGGGCTTTGATGAGTGCCCCAGCATTAGGTCTACCTGACCACACACGGCCATTCTACCTGTATGTACATGAGCAAAGAAGAATGGCTGTGGGAGTATTGACACAGTACTTGGGATCATGGCAAAGACCTGTTGCCTACATGTCTAAGCAACTGGATGCAGTGGCCAGCGGACTTCCACCTTGTCTAAGAGCTGTAGCTGCAGCAGCCCTGCTAGTAGCTGAAGCCGATAAACTCACTCTGGGTCAAGAACTTTATGTACGAGTTCCACATGCAGTACAGACGTTGTTGGATTACAAAAGAAATCATTGGTTTAGTAACAGCCGTATGACCAAGTATCAAGCAATGTTGTGTGAAAACCCAAGAGTGCATTTAGAGACTGTAAATACCTTAAATCCAACTACCCTTTTGCCACAACCTACTGAAAGTCAACATGATTGTTTGGAAGTAATGGATGAAGTATTTTCAAGTAGACCAGATCTTCGTGATTTTCCCATCCAGAACCCTGATGTTCAATATTACACCGACGGCAGTAGTTATGTAAAAGAAGGGATCCGCTATGCAGGATATACAGTAACAACGATAGACAAGGTGATAGAAGCTCGGCCACTGGCAAAAGGAACATCAGCACAAAAGGCAGAATTGATAGCACTGACACGAGCGTTACAATTGGCTGAAGGTTTAAGAGTGAACATCTACACGGACTCCAAGTATGCGTTTTTAACCACTCATACCCACGGAGCTTTGTATAAAGAAAGAGGACTATTGAATTCAGAAGGCAAAGAAATCAAATACGCAGCTGAGATCCTACAACTATTGGAAGCAGTGTGGGAGCCGAAAGAAGTCGGTATTATACATTGTCGGGCGCATCTGAGAGGAGATAGTGATGTAACCAAAGGGAATCGGATGGCAGATAGTGCAGCTAAGCGTGCTGCTGAATCAGGAAGACAGGAATATGTGGGGCATATAGCTGCTCTTATACCAACTCCACTGTCTCAATGGACTCCAATTTATACAGCTCAAGAAGAGGAATGGTTAAGGACTGAACCTGGAAAGTATTTGGAGAACAAATGGTATCAGTTAGAAGATGGAAGAATAGTTATTCCAGCATCACTAGCGGTAGAAATTGTCCAAAACTATCATAGCGGGACACATTCTGGGAGAGACAGTACAGAAGAATCTCTCAGAAAACATTTCTACATACCAAGATTGTCCAACTTGACTCAGGCCATTGTACGTAGATGTGTAACGTGTGCTAAAAATAATGCAAGACAGGGACCAGTAAAGCCACCAGGAGTCCAGTTTATGGGGGGACTTCCCATGTCCGATTTACAAATTGACTATACAGTGATGCCTAAATCGGGTGGACATCGCTACCTGCTGGAAGCATGTCCTACTCGTACAGAGAAAGCAGGAGAAGTCGTGAGATTCCTGCTACGAGAAATAATACCCCGATATGGACTACCCTTCTCTATAGGATCGGACAATGGTCCAGCTTTTGTTCATCAGTGCCTACAACAACTGACTCATATGCTTGGTATAAAGTGGAGGCTTCATACGGCATATAGACCCCAGAGTTCTGGTAAGGTAGAGAGAATGAATAGAACTATTAAGAATCAGTTGGCTAAAATGTGTCAGGAAACCCAACTTAAGTGGAACGTTCTCTTGCCCATAGCTCTATTGCGAATCCGTAGTACACCTACCAGAAGGATGGGCCTCTCTCCTTTTGAAATCATGTACGGGCGACCACCTCCCGTGCTTGGTAACTTAAGGGGGGATTTGAGTCAGTTGGGAGAAGGAATTACCCGGCAGCAGGTTGTAGAGTTAGGTAAGACTATGGAGGAGGTACAGAAATGGGTACAAGATAGATTACCTGTGAATATTTATCCCCCAATTCATAGTTACCACCCAGGCGACCAAGTGTGGATTAAAGAGTGGAATAATGTGCCGTTAGGGCCCAAGTGGAGAGGTCCTTATGTTGTTCTTCTGTCTACCCTACAGCGATAAAAGTAGCCGAAGTGGCTCCGTGGATACATCACTCCAGGGTTAAACCAGCAGCAGCCGATTCCTGGCAAGTTACAGCAAATCCAGAGAATCCCTGCAAGATCCGGTTAAAACGCACGACTCAGTCGGAGTGACGAGGAACCTTGTAGATTACAAATTTTATTGTTTCAGAGACTTGGTAGGTGAGTGAGAAGGCCATAATAAAGCCTGTCCACTCACCAACGAGTGTATAAGTCAGGGAAAGTCTTGAGGGGACCCCTGTGAAGACGAGCAGAACTCCATTCCCTGCAGCCCTTACATCCTGGAAGCTGAGGTGCCTTCGCACGGACGAAGACTGAGGATGACGACGAAAGATGTATTTTTAATAATGTTTATTTATGTGTATTTTTATATTCAGGAAGGTAGAGGTACCAACACTCCTAGCTGTGAGGTATGCATTAAGACTACAAGAACAGGTAACCATATATCCCAGACCCTAATTTGGCATTCGCAATATGAGTGTAAAGGAGATGTATCAAGATGTAGATACTTAAATATAGAATATAGTGTGTGTCATTTAGGAGTAGGAGAACCTAAGTGCTTCAGTCCTGAGTATCAACCCCGTACAATTTGGTTGACTCTCAGAAATGGAGATCCTCAGGGGACCCTAATTAATAAGACGGTATTAGAATCCGTATATTCTTCAGGTGCTCTGCTATTTGATGCGTGTAAAGCAATATCAAGTGGTAGAAAGCCGTGGAATGTATGTGGGGATCTTAGATGGGAGAGGACGTATGGGTCTAACGATAAATATATTTGTCCCAGTAGTAAAAATAAATATGTAAGTCCAAGATGCCCAAATAGAGATTATAACTTCTGCCCATATTGGTCTTGTGTGGGTGGGCGACTTGGGGACAGACAGCAGACAAGGACATGATTGTGACTAAGTTGCCTACTAATCCATATTGTAAGTCTATGGAATGCAATCCAATCCATATACTTATAAATAACCCTGACAAGTTCTTAGATAAATATGGTAATTTATTTGGGTTTCAAATATATGGGACGGGTTTAGACCCTGGGACAATATTGTTTATAGGGATAGAGACTGATACGGTAACCTCCCAAACTCATCAAGTATACCATTCCTTTTATGAAGAGATGAGCATAGATAATAAGATCCCCCATAATGCTAAAAACTTGTTCATTGATTTAGCCGAGAGTATTGCCGGTAGTCTTAATGTTACCAACTGCTATGTGTGTGGAGGTACTAACATGGGAGACCAATGGCCTTGGGAAGCAAAGGAGGTAATGTCCGGTTCTGAGGCAGTTGACCAATTAATATCTACACAAGCCGACTATCATATGAGTGTTAGAGGTAAATCTGAGTGGAGATTGAAGACCTCCATCATAGGTTATGTTTGCATAGCGAGGAAAGGAATGATGTATAATACTTCTGTAGGAGAATTAACTTGTCTAGGGCAAAAAGCTTATGATGATGATACAAAGAATACAACTTGGTGGTCGGCTTCAAATGTCTCAGAACCATCTAACCCGTTTGCAAGATATGCCAATTTAAAGGACGTATGGTTTGATCTATCCATCACATCTAACTGGAGAGCCCCAGCGAATTTGTACTGGATCTGTGGTAAGAAGGCCTATTCGGAGTTACCACAGGACTGGGAAGGGGCATGTGTGTTGGGTATGTTGAAACCATCCTTCTTCTTGTTGCCTATTGAAACAGGTGAGACTTTAGGTGTTAAAGTGTATGATGTGAATCATAGGAAGAAAAGGGGACCCATAGAGATAGGTGCCTGGGAAGATAATGAATGGCCTCCCCAGCGTATTATAGATTATTATGGGCCAGCCACGTGGGCAGAGGATGGTACCTTTGGTTATAGAACCCCTATTTATATGCTCAACCGCATTATAAGGTTACAGGCGGTGGTTGAGATCATTACTAACGAGACATCACAAGCGCTCAATCTTCTAGCGAAGCATAATACCAGGATGAGGACAGCAGTTTACCAAAATAGATTAGCCTTGGATTATCTTTTGGCAGTAGAGGGAGGTGTATGTGGGAAGTTTAACCTGAGCAATTGCTGTCTTCAAATAGATGACGAAGGGCAAGCAATAGCTGAGCTTACTAGCCATATGGTTAAACTAGCGCATGTGCCTACTCAGGTATGGAAAGGGTACAATCCAAGTAGTTGGTTTGGTAGCTGGTATGAGTGGTTTGGAGGGCTTAAGGCAGTGGTAGGTGGAGTCCTACTGATTTTAATGTTGTGTCTACTCCTGCCGTGTCTTATACCCTTAGTAGTTAGGTCTGTGCAAAGCCTGATAGAAAATATAGCAGAGAGGAAGGCTGCTGCACAGATAATGGCAATTTATAAATATAAGGCTCTAGATCAGGGAGAACCAATGCAGGAAGACGAGTGTTGAAGATTCACATCATAGGATAAGTCTGGTCTGGTTCAAAGGTAACTTGTGGTGTATGCAAACCAAGGTTAAGTGATGCCTCAAGTAATTGTAAAATATCAAGAGGCATCAAAGGGGGGAATGTGGTGGAATCTCGGTAAAAATAAATTTAGTAGGCCGAGATTACCACGTGGCATGTGTACGTGCATATGCTGACGTATCGATCAGTTGGTTGCACGAGGCAAGATACGATCAGTAGTGTACGGAGCATGTGCAAGAATACAGGATGTAGTATTCCCCTCCTCCATTGTGCTGGACAAGCCATGCGGTCAAGCAGGAAGTTAATTCTTATTTGTAATGATTGGTCAAGAGAATGTGCGGGTGGAGCTTAATATGGGAGGAGTTATGTGCCTATATAGGGAGCCTGCACTATTGTTCAGGGCTCAGAACTTGCTGTATTTTTGGTGACATTAGTCCCTCTGAGTCCCGATCGGTGATCCAATAAAGAATCTCTTCCTTCCTGAAGAAACCTGTGTCCATCCCTCTGTGCTTTGCTTCCGTCAGTTTCTCCGGTATCACTACCTTATTCCCTTGTATGCCGTTCGGGAGTTTGGAGCATTCACTTATTGGCGGTTCGTGAGTTTTGGTGATTCTACAGTAGCTGTGCCTGTCTCTAAAAGGGGGATTATCGTCTAAGCGTTTTTTTCCCCTTTTGTGCAAAACGGTCCGTTACAGTATGTATGTCTGTTAGTGATCAATGTGATGTAACTGTGTACTGGATTTATACCTGTGAAAACCTTCAATAAAATACAATTGAGAAAAATAATATAATATCTATTTAGGCATCATTTATGTAGATTAGCATAAAATAAGATTTCAGGCATAGGACGCATTTTTAAAGATTGGAGGATCTCCCTAAATAACCAAGACAACCAGGGTCAGATTAAGGGATTCATGGGCCTGGGTCTTTTTATTAAAATACATACAAAGAAAAATACTATTTATTTATTCATCAAATATTTTACCAGGATGGATACTGTGGCGAAAACGATACTGGGCATTGGAGAAGACTGATTGCCAGCCTCCTGCCATGTGACTATGGCCCCTGGGATGTATTGCCCTTTAAAGACATGATTTGGGCATAATGAATTTGTGTTGTGCTGCTGCTGGCCCTTTAAGAACCATCTGGGGACATACTGTGGAGTTACTGGGTGGCCACCATTTCCTGTATCAGAGGCACATGGTGAGAACAATGGATGGCGGCCATTTTAACTCACAGACACTGTTTGGACTTTTCAACACAGTGCCATCTCGCCAGTTTTTGGTGCACAGAGACATCGTGCAGTGGTTTTGGACTATACAGCAGGGGACACATTATACAGTGATTGTTTTTCATTTAGCCTGTATATGTTCTGAAGAATCTGCATTAAACTGTATTTTCCAAAGTACTGAATGGATCTGGGTGAATTTTGGATATGTGGTTCACCCAGATCCCCCGGTTCCAAGGATATATGGGGTTATTGCATGTTTTGGGGTCCCTGTGATGTGTTTTATGAAACTGTATTTCTCTGTCTGTGATAATTAGATTACCCATTGTGTTCAGTAATCATATCACAGGCAGAGGGGAGGATTTTGTGTGGGAGTGTCTGAGTGTATTGTACATGTTATTGGTTGTTATGTAAAACCCTGTGGGCAGTACTAAGTTTGTGGATTGGGAATAAAAGAGGCTATATGTGCCAGTCCAGTCAGTTCCTGCTTAACCCTCAAAGTGAAGTGTCGTCTCATTATTGGGGAGGATTTATTGTATGCTGTTCCAGTTTGACTGCTAGGAGTGTAAACCTATTCGCATGGTTTTTCCTATTCGGCTGTATACCACATTCATATGCTTGAGAGCATTCACATGCTCCTACGGTTTGGTGGTTTTGGTGCCTGCTGCAGTGCTTGGAGTCCTCAGGAAGTGCTAGGAGCATCCTTCAACGGAGGTATCCAGTCGGGGTGCCAGGTGATCCGTTACAGATACATTTACTTTAAGACAAATTACACTTTTTTAAAATTTTAGAATACCATAGTAGAAATGGGTTTTTTTAGTTAAGAAGAGAACACTGATTTATAAAGGACCACTGAAGAGTTAGGCAGGGCCAGATTAAGAGCCCGGTGGGACAATTATGATAGGCCTAATTACAGAATCTTATCAACCATAAACACTAAATCAATCATACCTCCCAAGCTTCATGTATCTGATGGAGTTGGTGTTGGAGGGAAACTCAAAGGATGCAGCTATAAGAAAACACATACTCTATGCTAAACTCTCTCTAATGCATGCTTTCCTCTTTCAAGTAAATCCATACCCCCTAACAGCAGTGTCCAGTGAAGCAGGAAGTCAATGGTCAGGGTGAAAGGGTGTACCCCTGTGGCGAATCACGTGACTAGACCTGCCAAAAGGAGTGAACATGCCCAAAAAGGGGGCATGTTTGTCCAAAGAATTGGAAGGCAAGCCTGGCATGAATGCATGTCAGGCTGCCTGCCAATCATGCAGGCTGTCCAACTGAGGGCATATTATGCAGGCAGCACCTTGAGCTTGACATAAATGCATCAAATGATGCGCTCGCTCCATGCTTTCTAAGGACTGTTCCCTAGCACTCACATGTCCACTTGTCTCCTTACCTTTTTACTAGCAGACAGAAGCTCCTGGTATATAGTCTGGGACAGAGAAAATGTGTATGTAGTGAGTGTAGAAGAAAGGGGACATGCCACAGTGTTAGAGAGACCAAAGTCTGCATTACCTAAACTAATTTTATTGTCAGCAAGTCCACATAAGTTTTGTTCATTAAAGGGACACTATAGTCACCAGAACAACTACAGCTTATAGTATTTGTTCTGGTAAGTAGAATCATTCCCTTCAGGCTTTTTGCAATAAACACTGTCTTTTCAGAGAAAATAACTCCACTGGCCACTCCTTAGATGGCTGCTAGAGGTGCTTCTTGGGGCAGTACTGCCATTCAGTGTCTTCACCCTCTGCATGCAGACACTGAACTTTCCTCATAGAGATGCATTGATTCAATTTATCTTTATGAGGAGATGCCGATTGGCCAGGGCTATGTTTGACTTGTGCTGGCTCTGCCTCTGATTTGCCTAGTTGACAGTCATATGGGGAAGTGTTGTAATTTGCTCAGACAACCACTTCTGATGATGTCAGCAGACAGTCAGTTCAGAGGCAGAGCCAGCAGCTGCAGACTTGAATACAAGTAAGATTTTAATATATTTAGGGAGGCAAGCGGGGGGCTGGGGGTGGTTTTAACGTAATAGGATCAGAATTACATGATTGTGTTCCTGACCCTATAGTGTTCCTTTAAGCAAGAGTATGTGAACAGTAGTTAGGGTTGCCACATTTCTTGGCAAAAAACACCAGCCTTAAATAATTTGCATAATTAATTATGTATGCGTGACATCACATGATGTAAATCACAAGGAGTGACATAAAAGAAAATTCTGTAAAATCACCAACAAACTACACACAGTGCGATTCTGCTTTATAGATGGATTGCTCCCAGTGTCTCCCTGTCTCCCAGTGTCTCAGTCTTGCAAGTCACCCAGTGTCTCAGTGTCCCTATGTATCACAGTGTCACTGACCCAATGTCGCCCAGTACCCTAGTCTCCCAGTGTCTGTGTCCCCATTTCTCCCAGTGTCCCCATGTCTCAGTGTGTTCCCATGTCACTAGGATACTAGGGGACACAGAGACCCGGGGACTCTGAGACACTTGGGAACACTGGAAGACATGGGGGCACTTGTGGATACAGATCATGGGGGCACTTGTGGATACAGACATGTTGACACTGGGAGACATGGAGAAACTGGGAGAAATGGGGACAAAGACATTTGGGGACACTAGGAGAAATGGGGACACTAGGGACACTGGTTTGGAGACAGACACTGGGAGACATGAGGACACTTGTGGACATAGACATGGGGACACTGGGAGACATGGGGACAATGAGACATTTGGGGACACTGAGAGAAATGGGGACACTAGGCACACTGAGAGACATGGGGACACAGACACTGGGAGACTTGGGGACACTGGGAGACATGGGGACACTTAGGACACTGGTTGAGAGACATGGGGACACTGATATACTAGGGACACTGGGAGACAGGTGGCAAACCTAAGAGTAGTGTGTAAAAAACAATAGAAAAAAGTAAAAAAAAAATCTATATATTTTTTTAAATGGGCCTGGAGCTGCAGCTCCATCAGCCCCTATGTTAATCCGGCCCTAGAGTTAGGCATCAAATATTCCTAATGCGATAGTTGTCCTATTAACATTTTAGGTGCCCAGTCCCCATGTCTGCAAAACAAAATTTTCCTTACTCACCATGTATCTGGCCATCAATTTTAATGAGCTCAGCCATTACAATGCTCCCTAATACATAAGTTTTGAGAGGCTAGTGCACAGGAATTCAGTCACTAGAGGTGTGTTAACCCTGCAATCATAACATTACAGTATCTACTAAAGAGCAATGTTTAAGACTGCAGGGTTAAAACTAAAGTGACCCGCGGCCAAAGTCGCGATCGCATCAAAATGGAAACACAACGTGCCCCCAACTCAGGAGGAAGTAACACGCAGAGTAGACAGTATATGCATATATGAACAGATGGCACACAAAATACAGGGAACATCTGAGAAACACAACACCTACTGGAGAGGATGGCTGGACGCCCGGAAAGAGACGGTACAGGTAGACAATCACTAACCTACATACAAAACTAAGACAGCTGAAATCGGGAGAAATTGCATCACACGGAGAGTGCAACTTATGGCAACTGACAAACAGACGACCCCATAAGGACCCAAACACATACACTGCACGCACTTAGCTTCTAGGCCGGATGGGTCAGACGTACAGTCAAATTATAGGTACAGTTAAAGTTAAAGGTTATCCCCTCCCCAACCCCTCACCCTATCCCCGGTTGAATGATATGACAGACACACCTAAAGTCACAGACTCAACAATAAAGAGGCACAGCAACCTCAAATTCTAAACAATAATCGCTCTCACCCAGCCCCTACGCAGACGACAACCACGAAATAAGCGCAACACGAGCGACATTAAGACACGATACACATAGGTTAGAAGGACTACCTTATAAAGCTGAAAATGTTATAAACGACAAAGATGACATTATTGCAACAATGTTTGATGTAAATGGTCTATGTGCTGCTGCGCCAGCACAACATTATGTTTATCCCTATGTTTATCACTATTATTGCTGTTATCATTACTGTCTGTATCAACATCAGTATTATGATTATGTATCAGAACCGGAAAACCCGATAAAACCAATAAAAATTATATATGGAAAAAAAAAAAACTAAAGTGACACTGCACCCAGAACACTTAATTGAGATAAAGTGGCCTGGGTGCCTTTAGTGGCCCTTTAAATAAAGGGTTAAATCCCTTATGCACAGCATTTCATATCGAAACACTGAACATACAAACTCCAGGTACCATGGCCACTTCAAATGACCGAAGTGGTCATGGTGATTCGAGTAACTCTTTTAAGTGTTATTGTACTATGGGTGTAATCCCTCTTGTTTTGGTGGATTTCTTAGCAATTCAGGGAGCAAGTACTGTACAAATAGGTGGCAGTCCAGCATGGCAATTCAGCATGGCAACTCTTGATTAGATTTGCTAAACTACAAAATGAAAAAGTGATAGCCAATGAAAGCAAAAAATAATTTAGTGTATAGATTGCTGTTGATGGGTAGTGATGTGGCGAACCGTCCGCAAACTTGCCGCAAACGGTTCGCCACGAACCGTTCGCGGCGAACTCTGGTCAGCTGACACATCCCTGCCAATCTCCGGCAGACCCTCCCTCCCAGACCCTCCTACTTCCTGGACAGCATCCATGTTGAAGCTGCCTTCAACATGGATGCTGTCCAGGAAGTAGGAGGGTCTGGGAGGGAGGGTCTGCCAGAGATTGGCAGGGATGTGTCAGCTGACCGGAGTTCGCCGCGAACGGTTCGTGGCGAACCGCAGCGAACCGTTCGCGGCAAGTTCGCGGACGGTTCGCGACATCACTATTCATGGGTACATAAAATTATGAAAATTTACACAATTTAAATTTTCTATTTCTGTGTATATCCTTTGAGAAATGATAAAGAAATTATTTATTCTTCCATATTTTACAATATTTCAGAGAAGGTCCAAAATATCAGCTAAAATACTAATACTGGGTATAGCATACTCAGGGAGGACAAATCAAAATTAATCAAATGAATAATAGTACACATGCCACTGCTTATGAGTATGTGTAAGACACCTGGTGGCATTTTGGAACCGTAGCTGGCCTAAATATCACATATCATAATGGATGCAAGTGATAATAGTGTGCAAATTTAGTACATATGGTTGTAAATTTAAAATTCTGCATCTCTACTATAAAGGTAATTTCAAATAAAGCTTGCAGTTTACTTGGAGCCCTCAAACCTCCCCTCGTCATCTACTAGAACACAGTTAATGTTATTTGAGCCATAGAAGCTCTTGCACAGTAGATGTGAAGTATAGCAGTGTTTACAAATGATACAGAGGAAATGCTGGGTCCTCAGTTCATATAGTTTATTTTTGGGGTGAGGAGGCAGAAGGGCTGGTAAATGGAGCTTACTGGGTCTGTATACATGCAAGTGTGAAAGGGAAGGGATAAAGCATCCAAGATGCCTACTTGTATTTTTGGAAATGTAGCTGCCCAAAATTCCATTAAAGGACCACTCTAGGCACCCAGACCACTTCAGCTTAATGAAGTGGTCTGGGTGCCAGGTCCAGCTAGGGTTAACCCATTTTTTCATAATTATAGCAGTTTCAGAGAAACTGCTATAATTATGAATGGGTTAAGCCTTCCCCCTAATCCTCTAGTGGCTGTCTCATTGAGAGCCACTAGAGGCGCTTGCGTGCTTCTCACTGTGATTTTCACAGTGAGAGCACGCAAGCGTCCATAGGAAAGCATTGCAAATGCTTTCCTATGCGACGGGCTGAATGCGCGCGCAGCTCTTGCCGCGCGTGCGCATTCAGCCCAGGAGGAGGATCGGAGGAGGAGAGGAGGCAGAGAGCTCCCCGCCCAGCGCTGGAAAAAGGTAAGTTTTTACCCCTTTCCCCCTTCCAGAGCCTGGCGGGAGGGGGTCCCTGAGGGTGGGGGCACCCTCAGGGCACTATAGTGCCAGTAAAACGAGTATGTTTTCCTGGCACTATAGTGGTCCTTTAAGATGATACATTTGTAGTTGTGTGTGAACATAATGACCACATGCATTTAAATACAGTTGGTTTAAAATAACATCTAACATATGCACTGTATAATGAAATTTCTCATTTTAGGAAAAATAATAAACTTATAGGGACACTAAGCCTGAAGGAAGATCTTTTCAAAAGTGACATGTCTCTGCATATCACTGTGAAAACCTAAATAGCAGAATGCATTTTTATTATAAGCAGTGTTTAATTTTTCTCACTGTAATTCCTAATGATTCCCAATGGCTAAAAATGGGTATACCCAGTGGGCATAACTATACAGATTGGAGGGAAACCATTCAACTGAAATAAATATTTTAGACAGTACCATATGTGGGCGAGAGTTTAGCATTGATTCCTACTGTTGAAGAAATGTTTAAGTGCCATCAGTGGGGTTTTATTGGGTGACCAGAGACAGCCTGTAGTATACATTTCTGGTTGAAGTGGATATTCATAAAAGGATATCAGCTTGAGGAAAATCAATTCAATGAAGACATTAATGGAATATGGTACACATCATTTACTTGTATTCAGCATCCAAAGAGAATCAAGACTACTTATCAAGTGAAAATGGCTTAATACAATTCAATAGCATTATAACCATTTGATCATGGTAACATATGGGATATAGCAGTATAATACTGCATGTGATCTGAGCCAATAACAAAAGCTCAAATAAGTCAATCAGTAGGGGCAATTATATCATAGCATTATAATTAGTTATCCCTGTTGCTTGTGCACAACATTTCTCCAGAATGTAACTATGAGCCACATTACAAGGTACACTGCAATAATAAAGAGAGGATTGGACTCGAGTGTCCTGGTGGGAGAGTTAGCAAAAAGGAAAGAGGAAAAAAAACAAAAAGAAAGCCCTACCTTTATTGAACCTAAAGGAGAAAACAATAGTATAAAAACCTAAGACAGGGCAGGGTGAGAGACGGCTAGTTGCTAAAATACCAGCAAATAAATAAATAAATATATATATATATATATATATATATATATATATATATATATATCCCACCACTATCTGGGGGAGGGAAGTAGGAGTCACTATAAAAATATACCTTTTAATTGGTAGGGTCTGATAGGTTCACTGGCAGCAGAATAAGTCCTGTAATTAATAAGCAGGATCCTTTGGAAAGGTTAATCTTATTAACTTTATTTATGCTATATGCAGTGATCGGTCCGAAAAAGATGGACGGAGCAACCGCTTGACGGACACTTCTGCCCCGTCCCATCTCAGAATGCCGATCAGCAATAGTGTTTTTTTTTACTTCTTGCGTCCCCCTCCCCTCCACGCACATTGGCCAATATGACTGCCCATTAGACATGAAGGATGTGATTTATCCTCTATCAGCTATGCCTCACTGATGATGCCTAACAAGGCTGAAACGATCGTCTGGGGTTGCTGTATCTCTCGTTCAGAGAGAACTTGCTGGCATTTCAGATCTGGACTGCCCGTATGGGTGGGACCAGTCTGATATGCTTCAGATATGTTCTCTCTGTAATGGCACAAGATGAGCTAAAACCAGCTTGAGTTCTGAGCGGGGACCCACCGAAGGGCAGGCTATTTTAGCTGCTGTCCGTTCTCAGAACACTCTTGCGACCCGTTTTTATCTCTCCATAGTTTAAAGGGTAATCCAGACGTGGACCCTTTGCTCACGGTGCCTAGAGAGATATCAACTATGCCTCACTGATGATGCCTAACAAGGCTGAAACGATCATCTGGGGTTGCTGTATCTCTCGTGCAGAGAAAACTTGCTGGCATTTCGGATCTGGACTGCCCGTATGGGTGGGACCAGTCTGATATGCTTCAGATATGTTCTCTCTGTAATGGCACAAGATGAGCTAAAACCAGCTTGATTTCTGAGCGGGGACCCACCGAAGGGCAGGCTATTTTAGCTGCTGTCCGTTCTCAGAATACTCTTGCAACCCATTTTTTGCTCTCCATTAGTTTAAAGGGTAATCCAGACGTGGACCCCTTGCTCCCGGTGCCTAGAGAGATATCAGTTATGCCTCACTGATGATGCCTAACAAGGCTGACACGATCGTCTGGGGTTGCTGTATCTCTCGTGCAGAGAAAACTTGCTGGCATTTTGGATCTGGACTGCCGTATGTGTGGGACCAGTCTGATATGCTTCAGATATGTTCTCTCTGTAATGACACAAGATGAGCTAAAACCAGCTTGAGTTCTGAGCGGTGACCAACCGAAGGGCAGGCTATTTTAGCTGCTGTCCATTATCAGAATACTCTTGCAACCCGTTTTTTGCTCTAATTTATCCTCTACTTAGAGCTAATGGGATCGCCGGCCTCCTCTTGGGGGCACCACGTGTATAGCATTAGGGGAAGCAAGATACCAATAGGGGGACGGACAGGCAGTCATCCAAGCACTGCCCCTAGCGAGTATTGTCCAATGAAAGGATGGACAGGGCTTGACAGTAAGAGACTGATGGATAGTCTTCTCACTGTAGCCCTGTCCCCGATCGAAACAGGCTAGTGAATGGACATTTTTCGCTGTATATCTCCGCCCCCAGTCGGCAAAGTTTAATCCATGTATAATTAACAACACACCTACTACACTCAGCCTTTCCAGATTATCATTAATTGACAAGGTAGGACCTATATAAACAGACATTGGTGGCCAGAGCATTTTGATATTGCTCCTGACGACGGCGTGCTGACACGCCAAAACGCTTGTTGAGCTAGTTAGTTTAGTTTGATTTTCTGCACAATTTTAGCACTAGGTAGCACTTATGCACTTTTTGTTAATTTCATTTAATTTATTTAACTTTTGGTACCGGAAGGGTGCGAGGTTCTGGTAGGCACTAATGATTCATTCACAGTGCCGAGGTAATATAGGGATATGAGAGTGCTTATGGGGGCTTTTCTCTGGGGTAGCTTACTCCTTACTCCTAGCCTCCATACCCCCACCTCTTATTTGTACCTGGACACTAGTAATTTACTCAGCATTATTATAGTCATGCACCTGTCCTATATCTTGATAAACTGCATATGGGCTGCATATAGGACTCCCTCTTAGCAGACTGCATCTGGACATAGGTATCTGCATTTGACTGCATAGGAGATATATATTTTTTTCTGGGGACTTTGTTGGACTCCTTGGCCTTTGCGCCATCTGCCCTTATTTAATCATTTTATTTTTTTATTTTTTATTTGTATTGGGCACCATACTGGTTTAGTGCAATTTATAGTCCCACAACCGCTTGGTACCTTTTGGTTTAGTAGGGTGGTGCCTCGGCCTCTATATACTCACAATCCCCTACTTCCCTCCCCCATATAGTGGTGGGATAGTTTTATATATATATATATATATATTTTTTTTATTTTTATTTTTTTTTTTATGCTGGTATTTTAGCAACTAGCTGTCTCTCACCCTGTCCTGTCTTAGGTTTTTATACTATTGTTTTCTCCTTTAGGTTCAATAAAGGTAGGGCTTCCTTTTTGTTTTTTTCCTCTTTCCTTTTTGCTAACTCTCCCACCAGGACACTCCAGTGCAATTCTCTCTTTAGTTGTACACTGCGGGTTATTACCCCATTTAGGGAGAGTAACAGTGGGTATTTCTTGGCACTGCTCCATTGGTCCCCTGTCTTATCAGGTCCTTTAGATCAGAGCCTACATTTATATTTTTCATTCACTGCAATTATAAATAAACAAGGAAAATAAACTGTTATATTATATTCTATAAATTATATGGATATCAATTTAACTATCAACAACAATTTTATATTCACTGATTAAAACTCAGGAGACAATTTATCTAAATGGTCTTATTTTTATTAGGATATAAAAACATATTTGAATATTAGAACTGTAGCGATGGTAGCAATAACTACAGATTATTAAATGGACACTCTAAGCACCATAATAATCACTATAGGTCCTTGTAGTTATTATGGATTACAGAGTATTTCACATCTCCTGTTTAATTGGAAAAAAAAAATGCATAATCCAGATGTTTGCAGATGAGCTTGGCTTTAGATTTTGTTTTTAACATAAAACAGTCCTGGTTTTCACAAACTGGTCAAAAACAGCTTGCCTTGGTGTCAAAAACTGCATGATATTGTTAAACCTCATAAACTATTGTCAGTTCACTACAGCAAAGTACACCATTTTCAGATGTTATAACCTACCTTAATCTCAGTAATTGCCAGGTGTTCACAAGCATATGATCTTAAGTTTATGGAATATAGTCGGCTGTGAATCATTATTCACTTGCTTATGAGCCATAGTTACCAAGTTTTTGATCTCCCACTTATATTTTAACCTTTGATGTTTGCTATGAATTTTGGTCACAGCTTTCATTCACAACTGATGCACATCTCTTGTATTAGGTTTTTTCACTACAATTAAAATATTGTGGTATACACATTAAAATACAAATTATATTAAAGACACAGCATACCTTTTTTTTGTATGTATTAGCATCTAGGAATATGCCTTATGGCTTACACTGCAAGGGTATTCGTCTATTGGAAAAATAAATTGTATTTTAAAGCATATTTTGACAAACTATTTTTTTTGGGAGGGGGGGTTTTTCATTGTGCTTTATATTACGATATTTTTGTGAAAAATCCTCATAAAAACTACTAAACATCCTGTGATATTGTTCTCTGAGTTTTTTGTGTCCTCTATAAAGTACTAAGTTGCAATATATCTCCACATTTTTTCTAATGTAATGATAGCATTTTCTTATCTTACTCTGACCCGCCTTGGTGCTCTCACTCCTCCCCCCCCCCCTTAGATCGGGGTTACAGAGCTGTCCTATCAACCTATTCTACAACAACACGTCCACACAGTGATTACCAACTGTGGTCAGCCCATGATGACATCAGAGGAAAAGGTGGATGCGTCCTCTGAACAAGTCATAAAAGCTTTTACATTACATTATTCTCCAGGGCCTTCGAAGGTAGGAGAAAGGTCCCGAGCATGCAGCCCCGATATTCCCTAAAGTCACACCAGCCATAGAACCACTGATTGAGATAAATCCAAGCCTTTAGATGTTTTCAGCACGCCCAGCACTATCACAACTAAAAGGGACTTATGGATTCGATTGGGGTTTAATAACATTTAATATGTTTTGAATATACAGACATCAATTATATAAATTTTTGCTAATCTTCTGCATCAACTTTTTGAGTGCGAAATCACTTTTTCATTTTTGGTGTATATTTGGGGAAACCTGTTGGACGGTGACCTTGATACCAGCACCATCAGTAACAAGAGATTGCCAACAAATATATATAATATATAATTGTAGTTTATAAAATAGTAGACCCTTAGTTGGCCAGCCTGCATTATTCATGCTAGATTGACCATCCAATTTATTGGGCAGTCCCGCCCCTTTTCCAGCATGTCCACCTCTTTGAGCGTTACCAGTTACATGATTCATGTCAGTGGCCCATCCTTTTACACTGCCCACTGACTTCTTTCTTCTCTGGATGCTGCTGTTAGGGGGTATGGATTTGCTTGCTTGATTGATAAAAGAGAGAGATTATCATAAGGTATTAGTTTCTGTAACGGATCACCTGGCACCCCGACTGGATACCTCCATTGAAGGATGCTCCTAGCGCTTACAGAGGGCTCCAAGCGCTCCACCAGACACCACAACACCGCAGATTGGTTTGGGTCTCGTCGTCTCCTACCCACCCTGGACCTACAACAAGGCTCCAGGTTCCAGTCGGTGAACCTCTCCTCCAAGAGAGTGAAGCAGGAACAAGCTCTTAAAAGAGCTTAGAAGTGATTATCCAAGGGAGCATGCAGAGCATAGCAATCCCTTTATAGTGATATAGCAATTCCCCCAATAAGAGACAGGACTCTAGATTGAGGGTGAAGAAGAACTGTATTACTTGGCACCTATGTGTGCAGGTTTTCCACACATAGTACCAGCCACATGGTTTTTCAGAACAACCAATAAACACATTACAACACATACAATGCAAGTACAGCAGCCAATCAGACACAATGGGACAATATAAACACACCCATCATATTCCTCCCCTCTGCTTAGGAGATAATTGAGTCAATTACTGTATCTATTCAATTATCTCCAAGCTGAAAAGTTACACTTTTTATACATTTTTATAACTTTGTGAGTACATACATAAAACTTATATTATTTTAACCAGTATAACTTGGGGACAAACATATCCTAAATTCACTTGAATAGGTTCAGGGGTTTAAAAGTTAGTTTGAAGACCTTTGTTATCACTTGCAAGCATGGCTTTTCCTGCCCAAACCAGTTCCTACTGGTCCGGCAGTGTCCCTGGGACAACGCCCTGCTGGAGAACAATGGAGCTGGGGGAGGGGAAGAGCCACACCTTCCCAGAGATTCAAAGGGGAAGAAAAAGTGTCCAAAAAGTTTCAATATGTCCATACACTGTTTTTAAAGGGCCAGCACCGTACAATAAAAGTCCATAAGCCCAAATGCTGGTTTAAACAGGTACAATCTCCCAGGGGCCATAGTCGCAGGGCAGGAGGCTGGTAAGCAGGCCTCTCCAGGACCAAGTGGCGAAGTGCACTTCATCACAGTTTCCTTACAGCTGCAACCTATGAGTTTCCATCCAGCACTACCACCATCATATAAATGATGCTTTGGAGGTATGACTGTTTTAGTATTTTCTGTTGCTAAAATTCCAAAATTAGGCCCATCAAAATCTTCAGCACCAGGCCAAAATGTACTCTTAATCCAGCCCTTTTGTTAGCAGTTTGAAATTATTATCTTTAGCACCTTGGTACTGACAGCCTACCACAAGGACTCACTCAAACATGTTACCTACCATTAATGTGTTACTACAGAATAACACCATATTGATTCAAGTTTGGACTGTTGATTAAATCTTTCTGTAGACATCCCATTGTAAAGGCCTTGGTGGTAGTTTGCAGCATGAACTTTTTGTCAGAGCAACCCTTACCTGCAGAAAACAGGCCCAAATCAGGAAGAAAGGGATTCCCAGAATAGTTGCTTTTCACACACTTAGAATAGTCAGACTTAATGCAATTACCTTCAGGAAGGCAAACGCACATGGAACCTAAGAAAGGCAATAGAATGGTCATACACAAGGTTAAGGAATACAGAAAACACAATATCAGTAAATCAAGACAAATCAAGGGATTGTATGAATCAGGAATTACAAAGAACAAGCCAGATATATAAATATATATATTTACTTACAGACATGTATGTTTTATTATCTTCATTACTTTATTTGCCTGTTTTACTGTAGTACATTATGCAGTTGTGCTTTTTTGCTGTGATGCATTTAAGCTTTGATATCTTTAAACTAGTGCATTATACAGCTGTACCTTATTTTTAAGATTATGGTACATTATGCGGTTGTGCTTTTACTAGGAAGCATTTAAGCTGTGTTGCATTTAAGCTGTGTGGCATTTAAGTATACAAAAGTGCACTATGAAACCAACCGGTGTACAGAGCAAAGTGTGTAGCGCTGATTAAAATTAGCACTTACCCCTAAGGGTTAACAAAGTGATATAGTAAATTCCCTACAAGGGAATAAAATAGACACTATATAGTGTAGTATATTAGAAAAATAGTGGTGTAAATAATCACAATAATGGATCCACTCACATGATACAGAGCCACTTAAGGACCGGCTCTGATCTCTTCCACTTGTGTGTACTTAAAGGTGACACACACCTGTATCATCCGTATCAAATGCAGACCTCAAACAAAGACAAAGAGAGAAAAGCTTCTTTGGTGCAGAGATCCCAAACAAAGTGTATATAGATGAAATAAATTAGGGCTTCTCACCTTGTCCAGAGCCTTGAACTAGGCTCTGAGTAAAAATAGCAGATGTGACAGTATAGGGTGTCACTACCCTCCTTTATAGCAGCATGGACAATTCTTTAAAGATTAAAAATTAACAAGTATTTATTTAAATAAAAATATATAAAATAACAGACCAAATATACAGTCTTGTTGTCTGAGACGCGTTTCGCTGATCCTCAGCTTTCTCAATCGGTGCCGTCCATGCCGCCGGTCTTCTTTTTTATTTCCTGGATAGGAGGGGTTAGGGCTACGTCATCCGTGATACTGCCAACCACGGACGGCGTTGGGCGCATGCGTCGTGCTGCGTATTCTAACCTTTCGTGACGTCATCGCGCACGATGTAGCGTGCGTGTGACGTCACTTCCAGTTACACGAGATGCCGTCCTCGTCAATGTTCCCCACAATTCGTGTGTGTTCTCTTAGGTCCGCCCCTTTTCCATTCCCACCATTTCAGTTCAGGGCAACGGTATGGGCATAATGGAATGAAAAACTTCCATTCCTATTCGGATGTGCTGTATACCATTTTACCCTATACATCCATACTCAAGAGGGAGTATATACATAAAAAGAAAGAGAGAATATATACAAAAATCAGAGTTCCATCAATCTTAAAGATACATCAACTATAAAGTATAAAAAACTGCAATCTGCTTTATTTATATGTCTTAATGACGATGTATAATAACCATGTTGTCTTGAATTAACAAAGATAAAATATAGTGAACACTAAAAAAATATATATATATTAAAAAATATATATATAAAAAATATATATATTAAAAGTATCATTAAATATTAGGAAATATTAAAAAGTATATATGTATGTATAAAAAGTCACCTAATATATGGTGACTATTATAAAAAGTGACATAACTCAAAATCGTCATTAAGCCCATATGGTTGCATAGTGTTTAAATTAAAAATCCATTGCATCTCTGTTTGTCCTATATGTTTCAACAGATCTCCACCTCTCCAATTCACAACAATTCTTTGTATTCCTATAAAATTCATTAAATGGGGATCACAATTATGTTTTTCTTTAAAGTGCAGTGAAACGCTATGTTTTTCAAACCCTTTCTTGATGTTTCGTATGTGTTCCTGTATCCTGGTGTTTAATGTCCTTATGGTTCTGCCTATATAGGCTAGTCCACAGGGACAAGTGATCATGTAAATAACCTTGTTTGAGTGGCAAGTGATCATTTGTTTGATCTTAAATTGTTTAGTTCCATTCCCTGGAGGATTAAATTCTGTTGTGTGGCATTTTATACTGTTGGTGCCTCTACAGGCTCCACATGTACCGCAGCCATAAAATCCGTATGATTGGTTAAGGAAATGTTTTGTTTGTTGTTTAGGTGGTATATGGTTATGTGTCAAACTGCTCTTTAAATTACGTACTCCCCTATAGGTAATTGTGGGTTTTTCCGGAAGAATGGAGTTAAGCATAGGGTCACCCATTAGAATAGACCAATGTGTTTGTATGATTTTTTTCAGATGTCTATTGTTGCTGTTGAAGTCACAGATAAAATTCAGATTCTGAAATTCTGGGTCTGTTTTCTTATCTTTATATTTAATTAGTTCATTCCTATCAATGCTATCGACCTCTATGTATGCTTTCTCCAAAAGTTCTTTCTTGTATCCTTTTTCACTAAAATCATTGATAATTCTAACTGATTGTTCCCTAAATTTATCTTCTTCAGTGCAATTTCGTTTAATCCGTAAAAGTTGTGCCTTAGGTGCGTTAAGCAACCAAGGTGAGAAGTGGCAGCTATTTTCGCATATATAGCTATTTACATCTACTTTCTTAAAAAAAGTGCAAGTTTTCAATACACCTCCCTCTATATATATATTAAGATCCAGGAACTCGACCGAAGTTTTACTAGAGTTGCAAGTAAGGCGAATACCCCAATCATTTGTATTAAGGTGGTTTAGAAAGCAATTTAAAGAATCCTGATCTCCTCTCCAAATAAAAAATATATCATCGATGTAACGGCGATAGGTAACGAGGCCCGCAGCCCACCCATCATTGTCATGGATAAACTCTTGTTCCCAGAGTGCCATGAACAGATTGGCGTAGCTGGGCGCGAACCTCGTTCCCATCGCCGTTCCACATGTCTGGAGATAAAACTGCTCCTCAAACCAAAAATAGTTGTTTGTGAGGATCCATTCTATACCCTCAATTATAAAATTGATATGTTTCTCAGAGAATTTCTGTGATTTTTCTAAAAAGAATTTAGTAGCTCTGCAACCCATATCATGAGAAATAATCGTATACAACGAACTAACGTCGGCTGTCACGAGATGATAATTATCATCCGATGTTATGTCATTTAGAATTTGTAATATATGAATGGTATCACGTAAGTAACTAGGACTGGTACTGACAATGGTTTGTAGGCATCTGTCGATATACTGGGATAATTTACTAGAGATAGATCCAATCCCTGAGACAATAGGTCTCCCGGGTGGTCTATCTCTATCCTTATGTATCTTCGGGAGATAGTAAAATACTGGAATTTTTGGGTGTGATACATTAAGGAATTTATATTCCCGTTGATTTAAAACTCCTAGTGCTTTACCTTTTTCAATAAGGATGTTGTAACTATTAGTGATGTCCTTAGTGGCATTTAAATCTGTTTTATTAAAATTTGCATTTAATACTATTGCATGTAATACCGCAAGTCATTGGAAACTGGAGTACATTTGGAAGACTGCAGTGCATTTGAAAACTGATATATTTTAACCCCTTAAGGACTGGACTGTTTTTGCGATGTTGTACATTTGCGACCAGGCATATTTTTACACTTTTGTGGTGTTTGTGTTTGGCTGTAATTTTCCGCTTTCTCATTTACTGTTCCCATACAAATTATATATTGTTTTTTTCAGGACAAAAGGGGCTTTCTTTACATACCATTATTTATATAATCTCATGTATTTTAATTTAAAAAAAATAAAAAAATATGATGAAAAATTGAAAAAAATACATGTTTTTTGACTTTTACTTGAAAATCTTTTACTCATCTACAAAAGCGAATGAAAAAAACTGCTAAATAGATTCAAAATTTTGTCCTGAGTTTAAAAATACCCAGTGTTTACGTGCTTTTTGCTTTTTTTTGCATGTTATAGGGCTATAGGTACAAGTAGGATATTGCGGTTTCAAAACATACATTTTTAAAATTTATCAATAGTGACATTGCAACACTATTATCTGTCATAAATCTCTGAATAACACCCCACATGTACATATTTTTTTTAAAGTAGACAACCCAGGGTATTCAATATGGGGTATGTCCAGTCTTTTTTAGTAGCCACTTAGTCGAAAACACTGGCCAAAGTAAGCATTCATATTTGTTTGTGTGTGAAAAAAGTAAAAACTAAATTGAACGCTAATTTTGGCCAGTGTTTGTGACTAAGTGGCTACTAAAAAAGACTGGACATACCCCATTTGCAATACCTTGGGTTGTCTTCTTTTGCAAATGGTATGCCATCATGGGGGTAATTCTCATTCCTGGGCTACCATACGCTCTCAAAGGCAACGTAACCAACCTGGCCATTTTCAATGTAAAAATATTTGACCCATATATTTGACCTTGTAACTTTCAGAAATGCTATAAAACCTGTACATGGGGGGTACTGTTTTACTCGGGAGACATCGCTGAACACAAATATTAGTGTTTAAAAACTGGAAAACGTATCACAACAATTATATCATCAGTAAAAGTGCCGTTTGTGTGTGAAAAATGCAAAAAAAGTAACTTTCACTGACAATATCATCGCTGTGATATGTTTTACTGTTTTGAATCACTAATATTTGTGTTCAGCGAAGTCTCCCGAGTAAAACAGTACCACCCATGTACAGGTTTTAGGGTGTCATAGAAAGTTACAGGGTAAAATATAGTGCTAGCAAATTAAATTCTCTGGACTTTCGGCCTGGGTTGGCAGGCAGGTCCCTCAAATTGCAATTAATAAAATTACTTAATTATGTAAAAATATTACATAAATACGCACATAGAATTTAAATATATATGCATATTTATATATTTAAAGTCTACGTGTATATTTATATAATTATTTATGTAATTTTGTATATGGACATATGTATATTTCTTATTATTTTTATTTATTTTTATATACATAGATATATATACAAATTCATTCTAAGTGTATTTTGATATAAATATATATATATTAATTTAAAAATACAGTTAGAATAAAATTTCATATAGATATATAATTTTTTTTTATTTTTTTATTATTATTTTAAAAATTTTTTATTTAATTTAAATTACTTATTATTTATATTTTATAATAATATATATATACTATATATAGTTATTATATATATTATATATATACGTGTGTAATTTAATTATAAGTGTATTTTTATATTAATATAAGTACATATTAATATAAAAATACACTTAGTATGATATTATATATATGATATATAGACATATATTATATGTATATAATATATGTCTATATATCATATATATATATATACACATATATAATTTTTTTTATTTTTAATTAACATTAACTTTATTTATTTTTATTTTACACATAGCAGGGAGACTGCCTGTCAGCACAGACAGTCCCCCTGCAGGCAGACACATGGACACCTATTGTGACCATGTGATCGCTGTGTTAAGCGATCACATGGCCACAGGGGTCCTAATCTGCCGTGGGGAGACTGTCTGGGCTGCAGACAGTCTCCCCACAACCGGAGCCACGCTGATCGCCGCCGGGGGAACGACGGCGATCAGGTAAGTAGCTCAGACCGTTAGGACGGTTCAGGACCGTCATCGGTCGGCAACGCAAAAATGCCGATGACGGTCCTGAACCGTCCTCGGTCCTTAAGGGGTTAAAAACTGTGATACATTTTAAAAATTGTGATACATTTTGGAAACTGTATTACATTTGAAAACTGTGTTAGCTTTTATCCCTTGAGGCCTTTAGACTGTGGTGCCTTTAAACTTTTTGCACCTGGCTGCCTTTTAAACTTCCTTGCAGGCACTTTTGTTATCTATTTTGCTTCCCCTCGGTTCCAGTGATTTATTCTCGGTTCCCTGGGTGTTTAGGGGCCATGTAGGCTTCAGACAGAGTCCTCTCCCTGGTCTCTAAACAGCAAACACACTCGGAATAGGCCCACATGTGTGCAGTTGGTGCCTTAAGGGGCCTAATACAGATGACTTGCATTGTGGGAATACAAGTTGTGGCAGCCATCTTGGATAAGGGCAATTGCCAGAAAGTTCCTAAAATAAAGGGAAAATTACAGTAAACATACCCCACTTATTTGATAAGTATTTGCAGGGTCTCCAGCCATGGATAAGTGCCTTTTCTTCAGCCTGTTTTAAAGCTGTTTCACTGTTTTTAACAGTGCACTTTTTACTTAATACTTTACCACAGGTAATATATAGTTATTATTATTTGTCAGATGTATGATTCTTCACCAGGATCTGGTTAGGAGGAGAAAACAGTGGAAGGAATCGGTTATGCACTGACTGCCTCCAGAAGGTTGTCGCTTCAGCATGACCTATCACTGTGCAGCCAGATGACATGCGGGCAGGGCTTACAAAGTAAGTTCCAGAGGCCTTAGGGGTAAGAAAAGAGGCCAGGCTTTACCCTGTGGAGGAAGGTTTTTCCAACCCCAGAACTACACCACCTAAGTTGCAAACTTATGGATCATTGGTGGACGCAGACCTGTCCAAAATGTTACACTTACCATTGCAGGATGCCAGCCAGCTGTGACTTCTGCTGCTGTTTCTACAAACATGAAATATGTGATTAAAGATCTAAAGGCTACTATGGAGAGAGCTATTAAAAGCCAAGATTGAAGAGGCAGTCTGAAGTCTTCTGGTTACAACTGACTTCTTCACAGAAACTTCCCTAGATGTAACTAGGATATTCTCTGGCGCAAATAGCTTTATCTATATCAGCTAAGAAAGCATTATGGTTCTGTTTCTGGGATGATGACTCATCTTCCAAGTCTGCCCTCTACACCATTCTATTTGAAGGGGTGGTGCTGTTTGGGAAAATTTTGGATAATTCCATTGAAAAGGCGAATGAGGGCTGCACGATATTTGTACATTAGGACGGAAGTTCCAAGGATCCCAGCTCCTCATAGTCTGACCGGAGAACCTCCAGTGACCAGTATTTCATGGAGCTACTGACCCTGCAGGGAATACTCCAGAGGTAACTCATGGCAGTTGGTAAACCTGCCTTTCAAGGTTCTAATGGAGCTATTAAGCAGTCGGTTTGCTCTTTCAGAAATGAACATGTCTCCTCCAATACTAGGAGCCTCATTTTTCTGATCACACATATCTGGGTTCGTCATACTCTGGAGGCTTGAGTGGTATCCATAGTCCAGATTGATATAGGCTGGAGTTTTTTCTTCAGGCACAGGAGTCTCCATAACAACAGGAGTATTAAGACCAATGAATCAAAAGGTAAAGCACTGAAGGAAGAAGCCTTCTGGACAAAGAGGTGATTTTTTTAGGTCCCAGAACAAGAGCAGTTCCAGGGACAAGTTTTGCCTCTCTTCTGGTGCTAAGAGGAAAAGCACATGGAAGCCTACACTGGACCTAAGAGGGGCCAACAAGAGGATGAATGTCAGAGTCTTCGGTATGGAGTCAATCAGATCCATATCTCAAGCAATCTGGAAGGATAATTTCCTTACCTCTATATATCTCAAGGATGCTTACTTTCAGTCCAATCTGCAGAGATCTTCGGCATTAGCTCAGAAGAGAACTTTCAAGTTAGTGGCCTACCATTTGGCCTCAATGCGGCCCCAAGAATCTTTATATGTGCTAATAGTGTTATTGAGAGTCCAGAATTCCACCTGGTTCCATAATCTGGATGATCTACTTCTGATAGCCTTAGACCCTCAGAAGGCAGGCACACAGAGGTAAATAGTTCTTTCATAACTCCTAAAATTTGACTGCTTGATGAATATCAATAAAAGCAGTTTCACACCAGCTCTGTGGTTGACATTCCCGAGTGGAAAATTCTATCCTCTGCTTTTCTCTATCTGAGGAATAGTTCCACAGATTGTGAAGGTTTTCTCTCCCAGTTTCTTCATTTCTGCTTAGTAACAACAACAAAATAGATGCAACTACTAGGAATCCTGGCTTCCACCAGCAGACTTGTCAGATGGGCCCAATGCCATCTCTGGATTCCTCACAGATCCTTCCTATCTTGGTCTAACATGATAAAGATTATTGGAGCCAGCCACTGTCTATGTCCCCATCAGTGGAGTTACACCTTACCTGGTAGCTGAAAAGAGGGATTAGTTCTCTGAGTTTCCAGTGAACAGAACCTCATTGGTCAATTATTAGCTTGAATTCCATTTTTTATAAGATTGGTTGCACAGTCTTTGGACCATGTTGCTCAATATTTCCATTCATTTGTCATTTTAAAGGCTCTTCTTCACTTCAGAGGCTTGCTGAAGAATGAGTGGGTCCAAATTTTGCTCAAATATCAATGCAATATCTATCAAGATGGGTCTCAGAGATACGTATTGATGGAATTCCAGCCCATAATGATCAGGGCACAGAAGAACAACCAGGGGCTCAGAATACAATGGCTGTTTGCTTGAGCCGAATAACTGTGGACAAGGTGGATTGGCAACCATGTCCCGACTTATCCTCGGGGTTGACGCAGATTTGTCTGATACCCTACATAGATCTGATGGCCATTTCTTGGAACTAACAGGTCCAGAAGTATTTTCTACGTGCTAGGACCAGAATGCTCAGGTTCAGGATACACTGACTCAAATTTAGAATTTTAGTCTGATGTACATATTTTCCTGTTTTTGGACTTTCCTAAAATGGCAATGCAAAAGGTGACAGTGGAAGACCGTGTCGACTCTAATTCCTATGATGAATAAGATGATTCTGGAACCTCCAAGGGAAATTCCAGTACATCCAGACCTATTGCAAGGCCCCTTGACACACCAGGATCCTCAAGTTCTGGTTTTGATGCAGGAGTCCATATTAGTATAGGCATCCCTGAGACGGTCATTGAGATCCTTTTACAATCCTATACTGGCTTTACAAAGCTTGACATGCTATTGTCTGTTGGAATTACTCCTCATTAAGGCCTTGAAAGGTTCTGTGTTATAACACTCTAGAGGAGCACATAGCTGCACTTTGCTTCATATAGGCATTGATTGAAATCAAGCCTCCACTGAGTGTGGTGAAGCCAATATGTGACGTACCACTGGTCTCACGGGCCCTGACTAAACCATTATTCGAACCTCTAGAAGGAGCTTCCATGGTGGTAGCACAGAAAGTGCTGGTGGCTGGTACCCCAGCAAGGAAAATGGGTGAACTCCAGGCTTGATCCTGTGAACCCCCTTTCACTACTTTTCAACAGATATGGTCGTCTTGCATTTGGCACCTGAAGATCCTGCCTATGGTGAATGCTTATCAATGTCATTCTCTACCTGTACTGAAGGGTACCCATTGAGCGTTGATGCCCCTGGTGCTTTGCTTTATGTAAGCAACAATTGAACTCAAGCCTCACAGGCTCTGACTAAACCATCATTTGAACCTCTAGCAGGAGCTTCTATGATGTTAGCACAGACGTTGCTGTTGCTGGTAACTGGTACCTCAGCAAGGTGAATGTGTGAACTTCAGGCTTGATCCTGTGTACCCCCATTCACTGAATTTCAACAGGATATGGTTGTCTTGCATGTAGCACCAGAGATCTTGCCTAAAGTGAGAGCCTTTCAATGCCATTCTCTACCTGTACCAAAGGATTTGGGGGCATTCTCGACTAGTGCTGTTACAGCGTCTTGTGGGCTTCCATGGCAATGGTCTCTGTTGAAACTTTGTAAAGTTGGCATTTGGACCTCTTTGAACTAGTTTGTCTTGCATTACATATTGGACATTAAAGCAATTAATGAGGCACAATTTGGACATCACGTCCGTTCTCTACCTGTGCTGAGGATATCAGGGCACTCTCCTCTCATGCTGTTGCAGCATCGTGGGTTTCCATGGCAATGGTTTTTGCTGACACTTTTTGTAAGCTAGCATTTGAACCTCTTTGGACACGTTTGTCTGTCATTTCATACTGTTCCTTAAAACAGTCTATGATGAACAATTTGGTACTCAAGTACTTAACTCAGTTCATTCTTCTGTCTAGGTTGAATTATTCTGATAATTTGATTGGCTATTCTGTCCCTCCATTTGTAATCTTGGGTATTCCCCATGTGTATATGCTGCCATGATTAACCAGAAAAGTTGAAAATGTATTCATACTTACCGTAATTTTCTTTTCTTGGCTATTATTCATGGCAGCATATACACATGGGTTAGCTCCTCCCCTTACAGCCGATAGGACAGGAAAACCACCAAGGTTTTAAAAGGAAGCTCCATCCCTAAGGTCCTCAGTCAGTTTACAAACTCTACAGTACATAAATAGAGACATTAATGGGTGGGTAGTATATGGAAAAGAAAATTACGGTAAGTATGAATACATTTTCCACTATATATATATATATATATATAAAACAGGAATAAATAATCAATCAGAAACATGGTTTCAGGTATACAAGAAACACAGGCACATCTTACAACAGTGATGCCCCGCCATGGGGAATCACTGAGAGATTGTAATGGATATTTATTAGAGAATCCCTCTATAAAGACTTGTTAATTGCTACTTTGCCTTCAAAATCTTATCATAATGGTGATTCATTGAGAGATTGTAAACATTTTACATGTTACAACAGGACTCCAATATGAAGAATCATTGGGGATTTGTTACTGTTGCTCTTAACATCTTACTACAATATCCAACCATGAAGACAGTTTGTGACTGTTTCCTGTCTTTAACATCTTACAGACTAAAGAAACAAGTGCCCCCTTTTTAATAACACCCCATTATCACATTCAAACTGAAAGGCTCTTAGACTTGTAGAGGGGCATTAGGTTTCGACCAACTTGCAATTTGTCCAAATTATGAGTTATCAGCAATTCAAATACATTTAAATTATATATGTTCTTTAATCTTTTTATAATAGTGGGCCCATGTTTTTTTTTAAATAATTAAAAAATGTCACTTCAGCCCCACTGTTCTCCTGTACAGTCATCGGGACTGTTAACTTTTGTCCAATTAGACTCTTTCCATAGAGAAGCACTAAGGACACAGAGTGCATGTGTTGCAATTTCATAATACACCAATCCAATGAGAGGGACTTATCAAAGTACCGTGCTCTGAAAAGGGGTGCAAAGTACTAAAAGTAAAGCAATTACCATGGAAACCAGTGGACCCATTATATTTGATGTCTTTGCACTGCTTTTCAAAGATATAATCTCCCCTAATGTTTCTCATTGAGACATATTGAACACACACAGCATGCAGTATCAGCATACTTTGCATGCTGATGTCGAACCGCAAATAGATTTAATAACTGAATCTATTTTAACCTAAACTTCCTATAGGCTGTCTATCTGACTGTAACTATTAGATATATAAATTGTAAAATGTATACAGAATGATTTTTCAGAAATGATACCATTTACAATATCAATGCATACACAGATTTTGGTGCTTAGATAGTCCCTTCCAGTGTTATGTTAGTTTATGCTAGTTGCAGCAGTTAGGATTGATAATATGGGTTGTGGAGACTAAAACTGGTTTCAAAAACCCTTGGCTGCTATGTGGCATAACTGCTTCAAACATTGCACTTACTACCGCAAGTATTTCTTGGTAATGCAACTCATGAAATATTAGTTAGACTAGCTATATTCCAAACTTGTCTATTTTAGCTTAGGTGGTAAAATGATTACCCATAGTCGTTACGTACATACCGATATATTATGTACAGTGTACATTGTTGGTAAAACTGCTAGAAAGAGGCTGAACTTACTGAGATCAGCAAGACCATGCTAGTGATTGCATGCCTATCACTGGCAGCCTTCACATATAATGGTAAATGCATTGATTGCCATAATCTCAGCATGGACTGTGCTGTTACTGGAATTTCTAGCACTGAGGTTTCCAGTAACAGCTTGCTATATCAGTGAAATTACATAGAATTGCAGTGGTAGTCTGTCACAGAAATTCCATGATGTTAGTGACAACTGATCCCTGGCTGCTGCAGTGCATGCTTGAATCAGTTGTCACTGACCTATTAGTAGATTACCTCAGCATAGTTAGTTCAGTTATATTGATTACTTGGGTCCAGGCTTCATGAACACCTTGGGAGCCATTCACTGTATCAGTTAAGCATTGTTATTACTATGATTAGCTCTCACAGTTGTTAGTCAGCCTAAGTTAAAGTTACCTAGACTAAGTGTTAGCTAGTTAGGGCTGGTTAGGGTTAGTAAGTGTTTGGGTTAGCTAGGATTTGTGTTAGAAAGTCAAAGTTTGATGCTGGCCAGTATGATGACAGATTGATAGGGTTATTTACAAAAGTGCTAATCAAATGTCCTTGATTAATTGATCATCAGCTAGTGTGACCATCTCTATAAAGCCACAGTCCTAGCAATTTGCTGGTCTGGAGCCAAACTTTAAAAGTCATTTCCAAACAATTTAAAGTTCATCATTCTTCAGTGAAAAATATTATTCAAAAGTGGAAAGAAATTTAAGAAGTTGCCTGGAGTGGACACCCTCCATTCTCCAAAGATCAGACCATGCAATGCTCAAAGAAATTGCAAAAAAAACAAGCATTACATCTTAGACTCTACAGATCTCTGTTAGCATGTTAAATGTTACAGTTCATGACAGTACAATTGGGAAAAAGACTGAACAAGTATGGATTATTTTAAAGGGTTGCCAGGAGAATGTCTCTTCTCTCTCAAAAAAACCAAAAAACATGGCAGCACAACTTAGGTTTGCAAAGTTGCAGCTGAACAAACTAGAATACTACTGTAACAATGTCCTTTGGACAAACAAGACCAAAGTAGAGATGTTTAGCCATAATGCCAAGTGCCACGTTTGGTGAAAACCAAACACAGCATATCAGCACAAGCCTCATATCAGCTGTCAAGCACAATGGTAGAGGGATGATGATTTGGGCTTATTTTGCATTCAAGGGCCTAGGAACCTTGCAGGTATTGAGTCAACCATGAACTCCTCTTATTTTTGTTTTAATAAATTGTGACACAGGGGTAATATGTCATGTCCATAGCTTGTTGTTCATTTGAGGTTGTATTTACCTAATATATAATTTTAAGACCTGTCCTGATATGTAAAACCATATAATTCAAAGAGAGTGAACTTTATTTTTCCAGTGACTGTGTGTGTGTATATATATATATAATCACACATTGAACTATATAATTTATGGAAGAAAAACAACCTGTAAAAACGAAGCATAATTTGTCAATATTTCATTGACAGCTGAAAAATAATTAAAATGAAAAGGCTAATAAAACATTTGAAGAAGAATGTCAATTCCAATCTAAAATCAGTTGATGTTATATAGCTTTTTTGTTTCTCTTAAATATTGGATAAGACTGTTTGAAGAATATTGCTTTTACACTTTTTTAAGCAAAATAATCAAGCTCATTGGCAGCTCTAGTAAACCATTATCATAGCTCTGTAATGTTTGACTTGCGAATGTAAGATATACCTCAAAGGAACAAAATGATGCTTAGGAATTCATGAAATCAGCTGTAATCAACAATAAATATTTAATTGTTGACCACTTGGTGGCACAGTTTGCTTGGCCAAGTCTGGTTGAATAAAATAAGAATGGCAATGCTTTGGGTGTCATTTTTTTCCTATTTCTTTAACCACGTTAAGCATCATCAAACAAAATTACATTGTGACTGTTTGTGAATGGTTTATACTGCTGAAATGTCAATTCAAGATGTTGAGCTTAAACACGTCTTTAAATGTGATTTATCGCACGTTACATTGAATTTATGTAATCTAGAGTCCTAGGATGGCAGCAGGAGAGCATTCTATGCTTCCAGACTACACACAAGTCTTCACTAAGTACACATTAGATCTTTGGCCAAACTGCCATTATGATGAATTTACAGAATCCCCAACAGTATGCAAATAAACTGTCCAGGGTCTGGACACCAGTCATGAATCAAAGCACAGATTATAAAACAAAAGATTGTTCACTTGCTTTAACAATAAAATTTTATAAGAGAGATAATTTTTTAAAATCATTTTCATAATGGGAACCTGTCATGGAGAGAAAACGGTTTCATGGTTTAACCATTTAAAACAGCACAAGGCATCATTTCCTGTTCTGCAATTAAATATCATGCAATGACAAACTGCTTATATCTTTTTTTTCTTTTAAATAATACACAAAATGAAATATAGACATAGATGTTGATGAACAATAGATATCAAAAAAGCTCTTTAGTCTATTCATTCTGTATCCAAATAGCATTGGATTCATCATTTAATCAAATGTCCTGCTCAGTACACTGTTGATTCCAAGATTTCCGAGACACCTCTGCTTTACTAGTGACTTATGTTTATGTTGAAAGGTTATCTCTTGCATCCACGACTCTTTCAATAAAATAATTACTTACCATTAGCAATGCACGTTATACCTCAAAATTTGCAGTATATACAGGCAGAAAGAGAAAAAGAGAACTTTAACCTTAAACCTTGTTCATGTGTAAAAGAGGTGATATGAGTGTGTATGCAGTATAGATAATCAGGTTGGTGCCAGGGGTTTTGGTGAATCAGGAAGTACATTTAATAAAACTGATGGTAACCAACAAAGTGTTTCTTCTAGTTAAAGGACCACTGTAGGCATCCAGACCACTTCAGCTCAATGAAGTGGTCTGGGTGCCAGGTCCATCTAGTGTTAACCCTGCAGTTGTAAACATAGCAGTTTCAGAGAGCCACTAGAGGCGCTTCCACGCTTCTCACTGTGAAAATCACAGTGAGAAGACGCTGACGTCCACAGGAAATCATTGAGAAATGCTTTTCTATGGACTGTCTGAATGCGTACACGGCTCTTGCCGCGCATGCACATTTAGCGCTGACGTTGGGAGGAGGAGGAGAGTTCCCGAGCCGAAGGAGCATGGAGACGGAGAAAGGTAAGTGTTTAACCCCTTCATCCCCCTTGAGCCCAGCGGGAGTGGGACCCTGAGGGTGGGGGGAACCGAAAGACCCTATAGTGCCAGGAAAACAAGTTTGTTTTCCTGGCATTATAGTGGTCCTTTAACATAACACAATTTCATATGAAAGACTAAACTATGAGTATAGAATGTGCTCTTAACTTTTTAAAATGTGTTAACTACTCTGTAACTCTAACATTTTTTAGAAGGATGTCCTGGATCATATTTAAGTTATATATTAAAAAGAAATGAAATAAAACATAATAGTGCAGTATTGTATTAATATGTGAAAAATAACTTAAATGTGAGATGTGAGTTTTTCTTTTTACCACTTTCTAAAAGCCTTTTGTGGATCTACGCTATATATACATGAGCGTCTCTGCATGTAAGGCAGCAGCACTACCTTTTTTTGTAGATCTGCAGTGTATATATATCTCCTATGATATACAGGGATACAAAACAGATATCAATATATACTTAAACACTTATAGGATATGTATATAGATGTATGCTCACCTTTTTCAGATGCCTATGTATAACTGGCCCCAAGTTTGAAAATTTTGTGTAAACTTTTAGGGTATATTGTCAGGTTTAAATCCTGTATTGAGAGTAAAACAATTGTATATCAGAGGTACACCCAATGCTTGATATCAAGGAGAAGAGACAAACACACACGCATGTTAAAATCATCTTCTGGTTTATTCCGCGGTCGCACAAGTCTATTATGCTATGTAGATAAGAAATTGTGTATGTGCAAAACATCATGTCCATTCTTCAAGGCTGTCTTTTCCAGAGAAACTAAACTTGATGAAGTTTCAATTTCTCATGAAATAGAAAACCACCAGTTATTTATTTTTTTTCCTGACCTAGTACTAGTTGTTACAAGTGCATAGATACATGATTATAGCTACTGGATACAAAATTAACTCTGTTACATTTTCTTCCATCATATATACATATTCTACAAGTGTTTTACTATATATTGATATCTAAATTAATAGAGGTCCAGGCACTCCTTGGTTCAAGACAGGTACTTTATTAGGAACCACAACAGCAACGTTTCAACCCCAAAAGGTCTTTGTCAAGCTTGGGTTGTTGGTGGGGTACAAGGGGGGCATGTCCCACGACTAGCGTGTCCCTCGAGCAGGCTTGTTGGGCTTGTCGTGAGAGAGCTCCCACCCGAGGGGTGTACCCTGGGGCTATTTTCAAATATGCCCTGGGACGTTCCCCCCCCGTGGGCCGATACAGGTGGTGTTGCGGTGGGAGCCATGGGCATGCAGCCCTTTTAGTGATGGGAGTAGGGTGCCGGTTCCAGCTCTCTGAGCCTTATGCCGGAATGTCTGAGTGAGTACTGGGGATACCAGGGAACCTTGGGACATTTTAAACACATGTAAACATTTACAAGATCACATAGAAACATTTTGAGTGTGTTAACTAAAAATGATATACATACAGTTGCAAGAAAAAGTATGTGAACCCTTTGGAATGATATGGATTTCTGCACAAATTGGTCATAAAATGTGAACTGACCATCATCTAAGTCACAACAATAGACAATCACAGTCTGCTTAAGCTAATAACACACAAAGAATGAAATGTTGCCATGTTTTTATTGAACACACCATGTAAACATTCACAGTGCAGGTGGAAAAAGTATGGCTCTGTAATGGAGCTTCCTGTACCCTGGTTGGGTACCTCTGCCGACGGATGCTCCTAGTGCTCACCGAGGACTCCAAGCACTCCACCAGACACCATCAGCACCGCAGTCCCCATATCCAGCATTACAGCTTGGCTGGGAACTCACCGTCCTCTACCCACCCTGGACCTACGACAAGGCTCCAGGTTCCAGTGGGTGAACCTCTCCTCCAAGAGAGAGTAGCAGGAACAAGCTCTTAAAAGAGCTTAGTGATTATAATCCCTGGGGAGTATAGTGATATAGCAATGCCGTACATGGTAGATACAGCCTTTCCCCTCACACATGAGACGAGGCTCTATGTTGAGGGTAAAACAGGAACTCAGCAGATCTGAGGCTTTATTGATCAGCTTGGTCTTTTATACAGTTTTCCCCACAAGGTTACCCCCCAGGTGGACCTTGTGGGGCACAGGGACAAAGGAACAAGAAGCCAATAAAAACATAGTTTTACATTCAGTACATCCATACAGTGTACACAATCCCTCCCCTCTGCCTGTGATATAATTAACAAAGACAATGGACTAACTCAATTAACTCTATGCAGAAAAAACATACTTTTTTACAAACCCCAAAAAGTACCCCAAAATACAACATATCCCCACACATCTCCTGATAGCCCCGATCTGAGTGAACAACATATCCAAAAATCACGCAGATCGGTTCAGGGGTTCAGGAATTTCCTGGATGTCTTATTTTTGCCCCACCGTGCACATGGTCCCATGCCCAAAACAGTTCCATACACTCAATGACAACACACTGCTGGACATTTTAAGATGGCCACCACCTCATGTTTGAATCTGTTCCAGTTAAAAGTTCAAGGGGCAGAAACAGTACTTTTGAACATGGGTTATCACAGGGCCCATAGTCCCAGGGTAGGAGGCTGGCAAACAGACCCCTCCAAAAACCAGTGGCAAGGTTACTTTCTCCACAGGCTCTAATATTATTATTTTGTTACATTTTGATTTGGGTTTTTATTTAATTTTTTGGTAGAGAGTTTACTTTTGGCCTGAGTTAGAATCGGTACATTTTCTGTAGCAAATTAAACCAAACCACTTATCAGATTTCTGCTTTAAATTATTTCTTATATTTCTACCATTAAGGTAAAATTCTCTTTCAGCATAGAAGCTAATATTGGGTTATTCTGCTTTGTGTCAACCTACCAGCAGCTTTATAACACTAAAACATTTAATAGGTTTTTAAATTAGCCTTTTTCATTTTCTAACAATGCTGTTTCAGTTGCCTGTTCTTATGCATAAAGAATTAAAATGTAGCTTCTTTTCAGATATACAGCTTCAAATACCCAGCAATTTTCTAACATTAATATATCTTGTTTTTTTTTCATTTAACTTTTATTATTTCCATGTGCATTCCCTTGAATATGCAGTTAAAGAAGAATAGAGAAGATAACAATATGTTCTTTAAATTCATCTATTTTCAGTAAGGTAATGGATGTCTTTGTTAAAAAAAACTAAGTGCAGGGTTTTGGTTAATCCAAACTGTTAGCTAAACAGCGATTGAGCAGTGTAAAACATCCATTAAGCATGAAGAAAAATATTTTAGTGTTAAGAGATACACAATTCAAGTCACTTTCTTAAAGCAATTCTGACTCCCTTTGAGATTGTATGCCTTTCTTTCAGTACATGATATACCGGAGTAAATGTCACCTTCCTCTTTAGATCAAATCGTAAAAGCAACTTGGTGATAATGATTATGGATGAGCAAGGGCATTTGTAGAAATTTACCCCAGTAATTGGTGGAGACTTTACAAAACATCCCAACATTAGCTACCATTCATGGCAAGGGGTTTCTTTACTGGTGGGTTATTATCAGAAAAAAGCTATGCCATTAGGACACAGTTCTTGGGTAAGTTGCTATATACTGGCCCTATGACACAAGGACATCAGGGGCACACTAAATTGAACCATGACACACCTTACAGCCATCTAAGGATGTATCATATCCCAGACTATTTACACCTGGGATGGGAAAGGACTGAAAGAAGGTATATATATAAACTGTATCATTAGTATGATGTAGCACAAAAACAGAAAAACAAATACTACAGCTTTCCAAAATTTGGAAACCAAATAAAGATCTATTCAATCAATAACAGACAATATATCATAATTCTGCTTTTTTTTTATTTATTTTTTACGCTCGGTACCTTAATTAAACAGTGTAGAGGGTTTGATCTTTTATCCCTTAAAAAAGGATCCTACTAGGCATATAGTATCCTATTCTCCTGTGATTTTCAATTAAAATAACATTTAAACCAGCTCATAAGTCATTTCCTGGAACCATCCAATAAGAATAATCTACCAGATTCTATAAGCAGAATTTTTATTTGCCTAAAAAGATATCTTATCTTAATTTAGAGCAAATCAATACACCTGGATAAAAACAGCGGTATGCTAACACGTGATACTATCACATTAATATATAATTATTCTTAATGCCACCTGCAGAATGGAATGTTATAACTATATATTCTTAGTTAACTAAGATTTCTTAATATTGAAATCTGACCGTGATTTATCCAGTCATATATCATGCTATTAGTAAATTTTAATTAATTTAAATTAATTAAATAAAACCAGCATAGTTAACAGTTATGTAGATATTCTCATCAGATGAATAGGTAGTCCCAGAAACTTGATTGGTTGTATGGAAGTGCGTGCGTGATAGAGAAAGTGGTGTTGGAAAGTGTTAAGCGTTTAAAAGAGTTGAGTGTCCATGAGTTTAAGAGTAGAGTGTTGGTCCCAGATATTGTCCTGGATTTCTCTGCATGTCCGAGTTGGAGTCCCCCAAACATCAATTCGTCTCTCTCTATTCTCTGTATCTAACTCTCTCTTTTCCCTTTGTCCTTACTTTTAAAGGGCCAGACTCTTTGTACGTCATTAGTTGATAAACCAATAGGAAGCCGTAGGTATGTCCAATCTATGGATCGCAATTTAGGTATTTGATCCATAGAGGGCAGTCTCGTCTAACGAAACCTTCCTATCCAGGAAAGAGTTAACTTTTCCTGATGACGATTTTGGCGTCATTTGGCTTATCTAAAATGACTACCATAACTTAGATTTGCTGTCAGTTCAAAGCATTTGTCCCAGTCTTTGTGGCAACTACTTTGGTCGTAACTGAAATGTTGGGAAGTCCTGTTGGTCTGTCATACATTTAAGGTAATATTTACTACCTTATATCCCTAAAGAAGTCCTTTTTTTCTGATAAAATGTGTTGGATGTTTAGCATTTGTTTCTGACACATTATTTTATTGTTGGCATTTTATTTATTCTTTGATTTTTATGGAATTTTCTGCTTTTCTTGGCTTTCCATCTCCAAGTGGGTGACCTGCTGCTTCCTAATATTTCACTTGCAGTGAATATCTACCTACCTCATACTTATGTTTTCTAAATGCATTACTTTATTAAAATCTACAGGTTTTTTTTAACTATATCACACTATTTTGGTTGTTCTTCTGTTTTCCTCCATATACTGATGATCTTTATGACAGTGAAGACATTTTTCTACATTCTTTCCATTGGATGATGAGCCAAACTGGACATTATCCAGTTTGTTAGTTCTCTACTAGCACCCCCTCCTTTCACAAACTCTGTATTTACTTTATTACACTTTTTTTTTAATAGATTTGTTTAGACCTATTTTATTTCATATTCAGTATATTTTTGGAATTTTGTTTTTCTTTTCACGTTTTTGTCTACTTTGTTGTTTTTGGGTGTTGAGATAGCACCTTGATAGGTACCACTCCATTTATGTCACTTATATTATTTTTGTTACTCACTGTAGTGATTGCATTCATACATGAGCCTTGGATTCAAGATAAATTCTATCACATTAGTCACAGAGATAATCGACGAATGCAACGTCCGTAATACAGAACTCTTGCCCCAACATGAATATGACTACCTTCACAGTTACCACTGCACATGGCAGAAATCAGCATACATTTTTTCATAGCCATACATACAGTCACAGGTAGCAAGTGCTGGGGGTCTGCAGGGGATAAAAGAAACTATCTCCTGAGGCTAGAACTTGTTTCCAGAAGCAACTCTGTTGTGAAATTAATTATGGTTCATACTTTTCCTGAACTCCCCTCAGATGATCAATGCTAGCCTGAGCACAAGTAGGACAGGGCATACAAAGGGGCATTGCTAAATTTTACAAATGGGAAGGGGGAGATTTTGGATGTTTTGGGGCACATAGATGGGGATGGAGATATCCCTCCTAGGGATGTGATGATGGGCTTTAGGTCTTGTCCTTCATGTTTCTCTTTGTGATTGCATTCATATGGAGTAGCCTTTGGGTGTCCCCTGGGTCCCAGTGCATGGTACCTGGAAAGTAGTATAGCTAGCAGAGGGGACAATTTAAAGTGTCTCTGTCCCCTAGCAAAACAAATAGGTAGAATCTTTATGAAATCCTCATATTGAGTGTATTAGAATTCCATTGAAATGCCAATAAAGTCAAACCAATATCATGAGACAAAGTAGGGTCTAATCCTATGTCTCGGATGTGGGAATCAAGCTGATTCGGGAAGATTGCAAGATTTAGTCTAAGGAGTTTCCAGTTGTTTTGTGGAATCCTCCATAGACATCACTGTTGTAATCTTGCAGCTCCTGTTGACTCAAGTGGCAGGACCTAAAGACAGAAGATAGCGCTTTTGGGGTACAGCTGCAGCCCAAGCAGTATGTTCGCATATATACAGAGCAATTTCAATGGGTTTTTAATTGAAAACTCAAAGCACCATAACTACTACAACTTGTTGTAGTGATTATGGTGCGAGGAATGCCCTGGTGCTCCCCTATTGTAAATAATGAAAAGGTTTTTGAGTAGTTTTACTTCTTAACTAGGGTCCATCAAGCACTGTTCCCTGCTTCTACTGCTAACATCAAAATGACGAAGGTTCCTACACAGGAACTCCCATTAGCTAACCTTTTCATTGCAAAGTTTTGTGAGGAAGGGCAATGAGGCTGCCCTTCTTTAATTTTTACACAAAGACCATGTGAATTCAAGGTTTAGTCTATATATGATACATATAAATGACAATATGTATTATTCTCTTATATCACTATAAATGGTTCCAGCTTTATGCTAAAGGAGAACTGTTACCTCAACATATAATGATTATTTCATCAAGTTTTGAAAAGAAATTGATTATTTGTTAAATAAAGTATATGTAAAAAAAAAAAAAATAGAAAACCAGGACGGGATCTTTCAGCCATATACATACACCATTAATATAAATCTGACAGTCTGTCTGATGTTGACACTGCACTATGAATAATGGAAGACCATGGAGACTATATAGAGATTTTCAAACACTGTATGATGCAAGGTACATGTATATTACTGAAGGTTCCTATCATATATGAAAGGTAGGGGTAAGTTTTTTTGTTTTGTTTTTTCCTAATTTAACACATAATCAATTTCCTTCCAAAACTTAGTGAAATAATCATTAAATTAAAAAATATTGTTGAGATGACAGTTCCTTTTTAAACACATAGTTGTGTTTGTTGATGCTGTGTTTGTTGAAGCAAAGTTGATGAAAAGGTTTGCTGTCTACCACCTTACTATAAACTAAGAAATACACAGTAAAACGCAATCAGGTTAAATGTCTAATATCACACTAAGACTATCTTGATTTGCATGTATCAATCTGTAAAATTTGTAGTGAGTAATCGCATTTAATTGTTATCACTCTATTAACATGCTTCTTAAATATTTTTGAATAAATAATGTGTACCCAGGGAAAAGGACTAGCGCTCACTATTTCAGTGATAGTTATCTTCAATGACCTGTGAGATCCACGTTTTTCTAGGTCAGAGATGGACAGTTGTTTGTTACCTCCAGAACCAGATATCTGTAAAATTTCAAATGTCATCCTCTTGGTTAACATAGATTTTATATAGAAATTCAAAGGAATACTATAGGGTCACGAACACAAACATGTATCCTGAACCTATAGCATTAAAACCACCATCTAGCCCCCCTGCTCACCCTCCTCCCCTTCGTCCCTTAGCCTCCTATATAGAGCAAAATCTTACCTTCATTGCAGTTTGCTGCTGCTGGCTCTGCCTCTGATCTGCCTCCTTGGCTGACATCATGAGAAGTGGTGTTCTGAATCAATCACAATGATTTCACAGGTCAGATCAGATCAAGGGCAGAGCCAGCACAAGCTAAACACAGCCCTGGCCAATCAACATCTCCTCAACTAGATGCATTAAATAAATGCATCTCTATGAGGAAAGTTCAGTGTCTCCATGCAAAGGGCGGATATACTGAAAGCTAGTGCTGCACACTGTGCAGCACTGACTCATGAATCACATCCAACAGCCGTATGAGGAGTGGCCAGTGGAGGTATCCCTAGACTGTAATGTAAACACTGCATTTTCTCTGAAAAGACAGGGTTTACTGCCAAAAGCCTGAAGGCAATGATTATATTCAACAGAACAAATACAATAAGATGTAGTTGTTCTGGTGACTATAGTCTCTCTTTAATAGCAATTATTGTGTACTGGTATTTATATGTAAAACACACAGTGTTGTTTAACGGAAAGCATCTAGAAAATGCATCACTTGACAGTATTTTTTTTTTAAACCAGCAAGCAAACACTTTTAAACAAATACATAAAGATAAAGCAAGAAAGGTTTGTAATAAACATAAACTTTGCCAGATTGCATTGTTGGGAATGCCTCTCAGAAAGATTAGTTTCTTCAGCTTCCTTTCTATCTTACCTACCCTTTTCAGTTTCAGCAGCAGGAGAGAGGAACCCAACACCATAGCCTGCAGTGCATGATCAGCCTGATCAGACTCCCTCATTCCCCCCTCTGTCAGGATGTTGTAAAGTAAAGGAAATTTCTAACTGCTCAAGTATAAATCTGTTAGGCATGCCCAATTAACTATTTCAGCATACCTAGGGATAGAACACTGATTGGTTAGATCAGTGTCCTCCCTGGAGTGGGTGTTTAAAGCATGAAAAACGAAGCAGATACGTCTGAAGAAAATTCATATTTTGCCAGCCTGTAGAGAGAAGCAACTCTCTCATTCAAAGCAAAAGCTTTTGTTATGGGCAAATGCAAATTTTACAAGTTTTAGAATGAAATGTTGTATTTCTTAAACTGTGTACTTTGTCTTTAAGAGATATTGCAAACTGACAAGGAGTTAGAAATGGAACATATTGTTTTTCATAACTGTTTCTTTAAGCAATAACCTCAGTGCATAATATGTTTGCGCCATTTTGTCCCAGATGAATTACAATAACAATAATGCATAAACAAGCTTCAAGGCTATGCTACGACTCTTTCAGTACACAATATACTGTGGTAACCTTAAGTAGATAAGGATGTCTCAGACTTTAAGATGCCATCTTGAACTAAGTCAGGAAAATTTCCATGACGTATACACCCTTTAGTTATGGCCTTGTATGTTTGCCAAGTTAAGGGAGGTCCTAAAATGAAGAAAGTAAAAGAAGTGTTACTTTTTCATATATGAACTACGGTTACCCTAAAATGGAGACACCTAAAGTATAAATAGGTGTATTTTTAAATGTTAAGACACAGAGGAGAGACTTGGAGACAGATGCTGCTCCATCTTAAAATGACAGAGAGGCTGACATAATGACATGTTCAGAAGGGTATGTTAACTTATTAATGATATTTGCAAGCATTTAGTTTAATCTTAGAAACTCTGCTATATGGATTGTATATGTCTATATTTATATTTTTATATAATAAATATCCAAAAAGACAAAACTATTGCTTCCAAGACAATCCTTATTTTATATTGTATTCTCAATTATTTATATATGTTAAATAGAGGATATGTTACTGACTATATAAAATTATGATATCTGTATGGTTAGCCCTCCTAAGTTCTATGCTTTAAGACATTATAGTGGTAAATAAGGGAACCAGCCGCGGTTACACTTTTAAATGAAACAGTTGTTTCAAAGTGATGCATGCCCCTTTTGATTTATAATTCACTTGAATTCACTTTGAACTCTCACTTGAATTCACTTCATCTTGAAAGCTTTATATCCTATATTTGCACATGTACTAGAGAGGTAAGCTAAACAAAAATGTGTATCCAAAATAATCTTTGTCTATAAAAATAATTATGTCTGTTGCATAATGATTTATGTAAATATACATACCAATGATATGATCATGCAAAACCTTTGCATACTTTCTAAATAGCATTTGGGTATTTAAACCATATGACGACATGCCGAAGCATAATGATAAATACAATCTGTTTGAAAACTTAAGGCATCTCCTAGAAAGCATACAAAAAGTATTTAATATCATATCCTTGAAATCAGGTTGGGAACTACTGGTGGTGCAGTCAGTGATATTGCACCAGGACTGCAGTGGATCAAGGGGGCTGCCGACCCAGATATATTTTTAGATAACATAGGGCCCATCCTGGCAGCACTGACTGAAGTAATGCTCTTATGGTGCCAGGTGCCAAGAGAGATATTTGAAATGTGCACCATAGGAACAGAGGAGGGAATGCTAGACATGGAGAGTATGGTTAGTATATGTGTCAGTATATGTAATGTGTGTCAATGTTCAGGATCTATGCATGTATCTTTGCATGTGAATCAGTGTAGGGATCGGTGCATGAGTGTCAATATGTGTGTGTGAATCTGTGAATGGGTGTCAATGTGTATCTGTGCATGTGTAACAGTGTGTATATCTGTGCATGTGTGTCAGTATTTGAGAATCTGTACATGTGTGCCAGTGCTTGTGTCTGTGTACGTATATCTGTGTGCCATCTGTGGATCTGTGCATGTGTGTCAGTTTATATGGGTATGATAGCATGTATGTGTGTGTATCTCTTGGAATTGTGCTGTGTGCATACATCCCTCTGTGACAGTGAATGTATGTGTACCTACATGAGGCAGATATGTATTTCTGTGTGTGGCAATCAGTATGTGTATATGACAAAGTATGTCTATTTTTTAATACGCTCCTGCTTGCAAGCACCAATATTACACAAAAATACACCACTGCATTCAAACACTAGCACACCCCTATGTGGAAATATCATCACTATTCATAAACACACCCCTACAGTCAAACAAAAAGACTGTACACACCTCTGCATGCAAACATTAACACTCCAAACACCCGTGCTGTCAAACACTATGCAAAATTCATGAATTCAAACACCAATACTTCACCTAACTATACTCCTGCATTCAAACATCAGCATTATACACAAATATACCAATATTCACATACACACATTCTTCATACAAAAACACTGCACACAAATACATGGATAGGCAAATGGTAAATCCAAAGCTAGCAAAGCACAATGTAAGTTGTATGAAAAGTTGAGGAACTGTCTTTTGTCCATCCCTGTTCTACAGGAGGGTTCCAGCATGTTTTTGCACCTGGGCCTTCTCTACATTAGTTCTGTCACTGCCTGAAGTGATCTCTCTTCTGAAAAAGTTAACAATGAAAAGTGCCAGTTCTGTAATTATGCTGGTAAATGGTGATATAAATCAGTTTGACAAATACGTTTCCTGCTGGTGACAAGTGTACACATAAATAATAAAAAGACAATACATTTATTTTACTCAATAGGAAGGTAATATCTTGGCTTGATCAGTTTATGCAGAGATTTTTTATAATTAAATATAAGGCATTAAGAGCTCAAACAACATGTAACTTGTGCACAGCAAAAAAAAATATATATATAATTTGGTTTATATAAATTGATTCGGCTGGCAAAAAAAAAAAAAAAAAAGATTCAGGCAATTCAAGATCTATCCATTTGGCTCAGTTACATTTAATCAATGCAAATATTTATGGAAAATTGATTTGGACAAACTAAAAGGCATAAAAGTTTGCCAACCAGTGTATTGCAAATATAAATATTATGTAAAATATTATTGCAGCTCACCCATTTTTAAAACATTTGATTACAGATCAAGGATGAAGAAGTAACTAATACACTTGTGCATTTGTTATTGAATTTGGGCCATATCTACAAAACACTGTGCAGCCTTAAAACCAAGCAATCAACTAGTGTGATGTCAGAACATGTTCTAATGCTTTGGGATTTAGGGTTTTGCCTGTGGCACCAAAAAAATGGGGACAGAATAGACAAAAAACTGATTGAAATTCTTTTTTTAAATAATGTTATTTTTTATTACATTTCTTTTTTTTTTTTTTATTAAGGAAGGACAAATAAGCAGCTTAGTTTGCCTTGATGGAGAAGAGGTCTGCCCAATTTTGTTGACTGCATCTCCTTTCCAGTGAATAGGTGGATGATGGTTAGGGGACAATCACTAAACATTGATGATATTCACAGATTCAGTGAGAAGTAACCAATAGAGGGGAAAAGGAGGAGCAGAAAAAAAGTCTGTACTTCCAAGAAAGACACTTTGACATCAATTATTGAGGGAGACACCCCAGCAGATAGGAAGAGACTGATTGGTCTTGTTGTGCCTGCGTAGGAGTGGGAGATAGCCTGTATCATTGATCCTAGTGTGAGGCTGGTTAGGTTTTGGCTGTTGTTATACTTGCCTAGCTACTGCCAGTGGCCCTTACAACAACTTTGAGTAGGAGATAGATAACCTGGGTCATTGATCCTAGTGTAAGACTGGTTTTGTTACTGTTGTGCCTAGCCACTGCCAGTGGCACAGTGTCACTTACACAGACTTTGAGTTGGAAATAGCTATATGCTAAAGTTTAATTGATTCTAGTGTGCAACAATTTTTTTGGGTCAGTGCTGTGGCTACAAATGCCCACTTACAACAAGTTTGTTCACTTATTCCATGTTTAACAGGACTTTTTTTTAACTGTAGAGAGAAAATTATGTATTTTATTTGTTTATTTTTGGAATAGGTTCACTCAATTGTGTGCTGTGCAAGTTTGGAAGCATTGTTCAGTGCACTGTGTGCAGTGTATTGTTTCTTAAAGATAAAGACAATCATTTCAGTACAGTACTTGTAAATCCACCAAACAGAAACTAATTTTTCAATACAAACATCTATTTGGGCTTAGTAAAGTTGTGTTTCTTTACAAAATACATATTCATATCCCAATCTATTCTAATAATAATACAAACAACAAATCCATCATCATCATTGTTTGGTCCCAAGAAGAATTTGAGGGAGAGGAGGTGTTGTGTTCCTCAATACACTATCAGCAGTAGTGCCACCGCCTCTCAGAGTCATAACATCACTTTCTTGACTATGTTGACTACTGACACCCCACCACTGCTGCCATCATCACAGCATAATCACTGTGAGTAGTATTCAAACTTTAGGACAGCATGTCAATTACTTGCAATTCACCACCAAGGAAGCAATAGTTTTATTCTCAGGTTTTTTTGCATTTTTGTTTTTTGTCTCAAAGAATCTTCTGGGAAGATTATGGCCAGCTCTCCAAAAACGTCTGCTGCATCTTTCACTGCCACTGCAGCTTCTTCTACCACAGGTAGTATAAGAATTATACATCCTTGTAGCACATCCCTCCCCTGAGAGGCAATGGAGGAGAAACTCTGGACATTTTCTCACACTAGAAATGTCTTGTTGGAGGAGCAGGAGTGTTGCACACTGTATAACAGGCTAACTGGATCGCAGAAGACTGTCTTCTGCAAACCAGTTAGCCTGTTATACGTACATTATAAATAACCTTTCTAACTCCAAATGCCCTAAACACCCTTTGTTTTCTTTTTTAATTTGGAGGCGGGCTAGCAAGTGCATGATTAGCCTTGGAGCTGCCAAGGATTTTTAACTAGCAAGTGAATGATAATTCACAATGCAGTCATTGACAAAGCTCAGATTCTGGTGCTGTAGATTGGTTTGGATTTGAAAATCACTGATTTTTTTAACTCATTTTAACCAATGTTGCAAAATCAGTCAGACAAACTGAATCCTGACCACATTTAGCTTCAGAATTCGGTAGTTTTTAACTAGATTCTGTCCATTTTGACAAAATCTGGTGTTAAGTGAATAACCCTTGGGATTTTAGATGAATCCCTGATTGCCCGCAAGTTAGACAAAGCACAATTCGTTTGAAACTGATTGTACAAGTTTAGAATTTTTCCTATCTTCACTTATAAGGGCTTACTCTACAAATCGCCCATAAACTTCAATAGAGCAGTGTTTCCCAACCCAGTCCTCAAGGCACACCTACCAGTCCAGGATTTAGGGATTACCCAGTTGTGTCTAAGGTGTTTTATTTCTTCTTTGTAAAAACACCTTAGACACAACTGGGTAATCCCTAAATCCTGGACTGGTAGGTGTGCCTTGAGAACTGGGTTGGGAAACACTGCAATAGAGGACTTGCTATTCAATAAGTATAACCCAACCCATATTCTCTATTGGCTGTTTTCAGGCTAGAGATTCCAAAATGGTGACAGTTATGTTTTTTTGTTTTTTTTCGTGTGATTTGTTATAGCCCTTCAGTATTATGTTGTCATTTTTGTTCTAAACTTAGCAGTATTATTATTATTATTATTGCCATTTATATAGCGCCAACGGATTCCGTAGCGCTTTACAATATTTTGAGAGGGAGGGTGTGTATAATTAGCAATATAACACATTTGCATTTGTAATACTGGAACCTTTTTAGTGTGGAATTCATAATATAAACCAAATAATTACTGATAATTAACTTTTTTGTTTTTTTTATATATAATTCTTTATTTTTGTTGTGTTAGTTTTAACAACAAGCCTGTGTTGCCACGACAGCAGTCACACGCATAATGTCAACATACATTTCTTAACATGGCAAATTAAGTGTCTGCACAGTTTTATATTATGAAGCAAAAATGGTACTCATAGCATAGATTTTAGAGTACATGACGTAGGAACATACTTGGTCTATATAAGCTTACATTCCTATCATGCTAGCATTATAAGGGGGAAAAAAAAAGGGGAAAAATTAATGATAGCTTAGCTGAACGAAAAACATTACAAGATATAAGGGATTAATTAAAGGGAGTAAGTTGTTAAAGAGTAGTGTTATCCTGCTGACTAGTGAAAACAACCAATAGCTTGCATCGGGCCATATTACTTAACTATGAATATGAGTGTTAAGGTTTGGTTGCTGCATTCACATGAGGAGTGAAAGCAGCATGATTTTTACAATATACATTAGGTTGAACTAGGCTAGGTTTGCAAGACTGTGGATATAACTAGACATGGTATAAAGTCTATGTACTTCGAGTAAGCTTAGCTTTGTAAATTGTTCATAACTTGAGGCAGTCAGTTTAGCTTGTAGTGGGCAGCTCCCATTACGAATGAACAAGTCCCTCTCTAGGCTATTCTTCACCCTATGCCATTTCTACCGGGTCCCCGGTGCCAGGAGCGAAGGTCCTTCATGGTCTGGACCAGATTGGTGGCTGGTATATAGCTCGCTGTGTCCTCTTTTTAGGGTGCCTCCCGTGTTGTCTCAGTGGCCCTTTAACGAGTGGGAAGTGGTGGGGGAGTCTCGCTGCAGTGGCTTGTACCTTAGATCGGCGTCGGGTAGGTGCTCGTCTCGCAGGCATCCTTGTTCCCGGTGGTTTTGTCATAGGTTTCCCGGCAGGGGGGTGTGCATGGGGGTGCCGCTGGCTTGGAGTCCTAGTCGTTGGAGGGGGCTGAGTGCTCA